>OZ020263.1:3355851-3685298 GCA_963971285.1 Astropecten irregularis | reverse complement strand
CTGTGTATCATGTTTGTGTTTTGATCTCCTCTCTTTTCTCATATCTTGTCTATTTATTATTATTTTTTTCCCCGTCGTTGTCGTTTTTAGCTTTATACTTTGTCTTGGGTAGTTTGTTGGTTGGATTTTTTGTATTCACTTTGTATTTGCGTCTGGGTTTCTCTATCTTTTGACCGGTGGCTTTTTAAAATGGTCTGATTATGCACGGTTTATGCCTCATTGCAGCTATGGCTGGCTCACGTCACGCACTGCGGTGTCGTCAATGTCTAGAAGCTGTTAAAAAAAGCGCACACAGTTTTCCAAGGTTCCAAAACAAGATTGAAAGCTAAATTAAACATCTACTGAACATCAAAAGTGGGGAGAACCAAAAGAAAAAACTCAAAGAGGAATTTCTATTGTAGCAATCAAAATATTTCTCCTGATGAGGACTAGAGCAGGCTAGTCGAAACGTTGAGACCGTACGAGAAGTGCGAACGATATAGAAGTGCGAAAGTACAAACATGGTGTTTCCGCAAACTGATCCACATACCAATTGTCACCATGCAAAGCCTCAAATCTTTTTCCAATCAAAATATTTGTAGGTTTTTTCCCCCTTGAAGAAGGAAGTTTTTATTTTGTTGTTGGTTGCAGCGAATCTTCGGTTCGCTGAGTTTAGGAAGGTTTTATTATTACAGGAACAAGTCTCCATTGGTAGTATGTATTTATCTATCCCACAATTGATCAAATTCCATGCCTTCGACCAATTCTTCGCACCCCCTGTGGACCATGGTCCAAAAACCCTCTTCCCTACCCCACTCTCCCTCAACTTCAGCGGTCTGGGAAAGAAGCGAGTTGCCCACCCCCCACTTAATGACATGGAACGTCTGGCCAGCCGTATACTGGAGATGGGCCCGTCTGATTCCTTCTTAGGGTATGTCACCGGCTGCTCACCGGAACCCTGCATGACCTCCCGGTGGTTTTAAATCTCTCTCTCTTTTTTTTTATTTTTCCAGCAAATGAACGATTCTTTTTGGCATTTGTTTTTTATAATGATTGCCCATCAAAACAATAAAAATTTTGAATTTTGACCTAGTTTTTCCTCTTTTTGTTATGTTGTTATTTTGGCATGGATGATATCATTGAAAAAAAAATTGATAAAAATCTGAATTCCAATCCCAAATTCCCCCTTTTTTTTTTATTAAAAGAGCAACCTTTTTTTGTGTCACCCCATTTCATATTTCAAAAAAAAAATTCCAATTATTAAAATTTGTTCAGTTTTTCCCTTTTGGCATGATTTCAATTTGAAGTACAATTTCTCCCTTTAATATGAATTTTCATATTGTTTTTTTTTTTTTCAAATATCAAGACAATGTCTTGAAAACAAAAATTGAGCAATACTTCAGCTATAAAAAATTGCTTCATTGCATGAACCAGTGCTTAAGTATTCCTTTCTATTGCTTATTTTTTTTCGTCCCCAATTCTACAAAAGTATAAAAATTGGAAAAGAAAATTTGTGCAATTTGTAATTAAAGAATTGGATTTAGATTCCCATCCTTACGCTCCTTGTTTAAGAGTAAGCTACTTGCATGGTGCTTTCTATCAGAGTTAGGTAGTCAGGCCCACTTACTAGGGATGAATTTGAGAATAAAAAATTGGGTCTTATTTCTCCCCCACTTGGCAACTTCATCGTTCAGAAGACCGACACCGGTAAACTTTTCTCGTCACAGTTGTTCATTCTCTTCTGATCTAGCCTATATACTTGTTGTCCTGTACCGTACTCATGTTTAATTGGGTGTTGATTTTTCTGATTGTTGCGATCACTAATTGAAACGTCCGATGGAATCTGTTTTGAAAGTTGTATCCAATCACGAAATTACAGAAGTCAGGTAAATTTTGTGTGTAAGTTTTCAATGTTGTCGACTAATTTTGTGGAATGAAGAGTTTTTATCTAATGAAAAGCCACACCACGCATCGTACATGTACGTCCAAAATTGCCATCCTGTTTGTATCGGGGGAGGGGGGTAGGGGGAAGGGTAAGTTTCACTGAGGTAATGTCGGGATCTGTCGATGATAAATACTAACCCCAGCATGTTCAGTAGCATTCGATGTTGGCCTCCTAACAGACATAGGTGCTCACTGCTTTCCTGCCTTCAAAGGTCGTAGCTCCAACTGACAAATTCTCCTCCGATATGGACTACTATCTCTCTGTGCTTTTGCTTGGCTCCAGTAACGCACAAAAAAACCCAAATACACGGAACTATCTCTGTGATGGAGCTTTCACTAACGGTTGGCTTTATGGGTCATTCCTGGACGGCCCTTGTGCGCCCTCATGGTGAATTGAAAGTAGTCACCTCAAGCATGTGTTCTTGGCTCCGCATGATAGTCGAACAGATCCTTAGGATCTTCAAGAAGTACACCAGCTTCTGTATTGTTCACGCCGTTCATCAGCATGTCGCTGTCGTCCGAAACTTTGAAGCGAGTACAATACAAAAGTTGTAAATACTTCCGGAGTGACTAAGCCTCTGTTTTGATGGTAGATAAATATTACACTAGTTTGATATTGAATGCATAATGGTGGAAACAATTTTCTCCCTTTTTTTTAATACCTCCCTGTTTTTTGAAATCAGCAGTTTGTGGCCCATTTGCATGGTTTTGCATCTTGTGCATGGGTGTTCAGTCACAATGTATGGACGGACATGCAGTCGTTCTCCGGATTTTTTGCGATTTTGAAATTTGTTCAATCCGTCTTTTTCTTTAGATTTTAGATGTTAGTAGAAAGTTGTTTCTCTCAAAATTTGTGGGGTGCCATTTTTATAAAATGAAAATTCGGCAAGAGTAGGGTTAAGGCTTTGTGTTTTGATCCTAGCTAGGGGTTAAAATATTCAGCCCTCCCAACTCTGAGCATTTATTCTTAAGTCATTATTGTGGTTGATTTGTATCAGTCTATTACTTCTAAAAATTGACTTTTTTGTTTTGGAAAGAAATGAAAAAGGGGAATTTCTTTTAGATGGGAGTTTTTGACTGAACATTGGAAGAAGTATATCTGTATACTCAATGTTGAACGAAAAAGAAAATATAATGGGGGGGATTAAAATTTACGATTTATTAATTTTTTTGTAATTGAGAGAAACAATTTTATTATGAGTTTGAATGTGTTTTGCAAATTCTGCATATCACACATATTTTCCATGGTAACCAATTTTATATACACGCATAACCTGAATCACAGAATACCAGCCATGATTGAATGAACACATTATATTGCATCTCACATTTACACACTTACACATAACAGCATCCCCAGCACCGATTGTTAATAATATTTTAAAAAAAAACCAAGCATCAAAAGTCACGTTTGCTGCAAGAAAAAGACCCACAAATAAACGGGGACGGGGGGACAAATATGCAAATGTGTATGAAGTTGCATGAATGATATGAAAAAAAAAAAGATTAAGCACCACTTTTGAATATAAGATCAGCGATTGAAAAATGATTGCGGCTAATATGTCACGTAAAAAATGCTGCTTTTTTTGGTGCTCCTTTTATGCACAACTTGAAAATAATGGGGCTTATAAATTAAAACATGGTTGTATGTTCAAAATAGTCTTGTGCCAGGGTTGTGCATTTTTATACTTTAATACAGTTTTGCATACCTGGGGAATCAGACCAAAAATGTCCGCTCTGTTAATTAAGCTGTCCATTAATGCTTTTAGCCCCACGTGTTCGAAATTCCAAACTATGTATGCTCAAATTCTATAATTGAGGCTAACTACATGTATGCATAATTTAATGCATAGTTATGGTAGTGGACAAGCAGTAATTTTTTTTTTTCTGCTTTTTTTCTGCTTATTTTTTGCTATCTGCTTATTGCAATTTGCTTATTGTTATATGCTTATCATCAGCTCATTTGGTCATCCTACCATCATTCTCCTCACTCTGCTGTGAACCTGGCTTCAAAGTTGTACAGCTAGCTAAGCAATTTTTCTCTCCGAAATTGCCGACATCTTCAAATCTTCAGCCTTTCTTTTTAAAACTCTGACTCTGTGTCGGTTTTCCATCATTTCTTCGCTCTTTTCTTTGCGTGTTTTGTTTTCCTTTCTTTGTTTTTCATTTCTGCTTTGTCTGGTCTCAATCTTTATAACTTCATGGGTCGATTTCACCAAACTCATCGTAACTTACTATCAATTGTCAGATGCATTGCAGCCTTACATAGGATACGGTGGGTTATCCTTCGTAACTCAAGTTGCGATCCATTGAAGGGCTTCGTGAAATCGACCACATGCTTTTTTTGCTGCTAGCAGTTTAAGTGACTAGCGCCCTCTGTTGACGAATGTCTTGCAATCTGACCTTCTATCTGGAAGCCTGAAATTCTTTATCTCAGATTGTATCAATCTTGGATTTTTCCTTTTATATCGGGCTTTTCGAGCCCGCCTGGTTTATTCAAAATTGGTGAAAGATCGATCCTTTCCTTTTTTTCCTTCCTGGATATGCTTGTTATCTCGGTGCTTTTAAAAGCGCTTACTTATTTTTCTTTGCTTTGTGCTGAAAGTCATCAGAAATGGCATTAACAAATTACATGGGAGCAATGTTCTTCTAAAGACAAAATTAAAATATGGTGCAGATTTTAATTCTGATTGGGAAGTAACGACGTTTACGCAGCAGATGAAAACCAGTGCACCTTGAAGTAAATCAACATTTTGGCTTTGAATGGAAAATAAGATTTTAATGAAAAAAGAACAAACACTTTTGCTTTTATACACGTAATACACGCACACCTTCTTCAATATCACCGTCAAAAATTTCCCTACAGAGTAGCCAATAAGTCACATTCACTCAGCACTACAACAACTGTACCCACTTACACCAACCACCACACTGTCAATTATTCTACCTTTGCACATGTTGGTAGTGCAGCGCGTCTACTCTTCTGTTTTTAATGTTTTCGTTTTTTTTGGTTTGGGCGTTTTTATTCTGTGGCTTCTCCGGACAGGCCCGTCTTGATCGAGGTTCCTCACTTCGCATCGTTGAGGGGCAAGGAGAGGGAGATCGTCATCCTGAGGAGCGAGAAAGGTGACACGTGGAAGGAGCACTCCCTGGACGCCAAGGACTCGGAGGTCCACAAGGCCATGGAAGGTTATGAGGGAGAGGGTAAGAATAAAGCTCCCCAGCGGACGGAGTTGCGTCTCCGGCACGCTGTACACTATTTGCCACGTGCAGGCCTTGAATTTGGTTCTTAAAGGGGCAAGGTATTTTTCCATTGCAAGGGGCACTTCCATTGGAAAATCATAATGTCTATGGAAATATTTGAAGGGGGCACGAAGGCCAAGACCAAGGGCAAGGAAGGCCATGGCCTCCGTGGCCTCCATGAAATTCAAGGCTTGCACGTGAACAATTCCCAAGTTCAGTTTCGGTTTTTTCCTTACTCTCCTGCTAGAAATGTATCAGAGACATGCAAGTTTTTGTTGTCATGATTTTTTATGATGTTTTCAGAATTTCTAATGCTAGTGTAGTCAAGGCATTGTATTTGCGCAAGACATGTTAAGTGTATTCAAGCCCCTGGATGATGCCCAAGAATTTTGTTCACAAACTTTTTTTTAAATTTATGTAACGTATTGTGGAATGACAACAGTCTGTTGTATAAGTCAAGACTTGTCATTGGGCCGTTAAAAGAAATTTGAACGTTGAAACCAAGCACAGGAGTAGTCGTCCACGTTTCATGCCAAATCGGAAGGCTGAGCTGCATCCAGGGTCCATTTTCATAGAGCTGCTTAAGCACCAAAATTTGCTTAAGCACCAAAAACCTTGGTGAATAAAATCAGTAGGCCTATGCCAGTCAAAACTCATTGTGAATGTTATGCTCAGCGAACAATGTCCGAATACAAATCAAAAGCAGTAAATAATGTATCACATGAAAATTTGGTTGGCAATCTTGTTTGATCAAGGAAGACTTTGACATGTGCTTAAGCATGTTTATAAGCAAATTTTGTCTAGCTGCTCTATGTAATTGGCGCCTGATTAATTCTGTTTAAACATTTTTAACCTGCTTATCTTGCAAAATATGCAAATTTGTAAGGTTATTATTTTTTTCTTCTTTGTTGAAGATGACAACAATGTGAATTCGGACAGGCGTATCTGCCGCATCGTTACCAACGACTTCCCGCAATACTTTGCAATCATCTCTCGCGTCCGACAGGAGACCAACACCATTGGCACCAGCGGTGGGATGCTGAGCTCCACCGTGGTGCCCCAGGTCCAGGCCGTGTTCCCCGAGGGAACTCTGACCAAGAAGATCAAAGTGGGCCTGCAGGTAAGCGTTCGATTTCCTGGGTGCAGTTTCCCTTGAGCCTGCTTAGCAGTTTGCTCGCTGGTCCCCTCTAACAAAAATCCAAGATGCTTACCGGGGTACCCCAAATCGGTTTCTGGTTTCAGGTTTATTTACTCCAGTTTTAAAGATTTGACTTTGTTATTGCCCAGTTTAATTTGGTTTTTCACTCGGAGGAAAGTCTTCCCCGGCGCTTGTCACAAATAACTTTGTCAACTTTGTTTGCCAATAATTGCAAGGAAGACTCCATATTTACCTTCTTAAAAGCGAATTTGTGATTTGTTTATTGTAACAAAATTGGTCTTGGCTTGCTCCTTCAAACAGGCCCAGCCGGTCAGCAACGAGGTGGTCAAGAAAGTCCTGGGCAACCGGGTGATGGTCAGCCCCATCGTGACCATCGAGCCGCGCCGGCGCAAGTTCCACAAGGCCATCACGGTGACCATTCCCATCCCTAACAACCAGGGCATCATCAACGGCTACGGCGGCGACACGCCCACACTCCGACTGCTCTGCAGCATAACGGGTAAGGCCAACGATCTGCCCAAGGAGGGCCTGCAAAATTCTCCCATCTCACAGTACTGTACATGCTCCACATTTCTTTCCATGGTCTGTAGCATTTTATATCTTTGGCAACCTTCAACAGACATAAGCCACACTGTGACAGTTCTATGCATTCAAATTTTCTCTGAATAATGGAAAGTATTTTTCTATCCAATTTTTATAAACAATGTAGCACACAGTCAGAATGCTGACAAAATTTGTTTGTACTTAAAGTTTTACAGTATACCCTGCCAAGCCTTGAATTTGGTTCTGAAAGGGGCAAGGCCACTTTTCCATTGCAAGGGGCACTTCCATTGGAAAATCATAATGTCTATGGAATCATTTGAAGAGGCACCAAGGCCAAGAACCAGGGCAACAAAGGCCATGGCCTCTGTGGCCTCCGTTCAATTCAAGGCTTGTCCTGCAGGATAATCACATTTTTTTCTGTGGACATTATTGAGACATAAATGAACCTGGGTCTGTAAAAAGAAAAAAAGACACTCTTACCTTAAAGCTAAGCCAAGGTTCCTGTCAGATGTAAAAAAAAGAAAAAAAGAGAAGACTTCTCTGGGTAAAAAACGTTTCAAGCTAATCCTCAAGCGATGTTCATGATTACCCCATCTGACGACACAGATCAAACATGTCAGAGCCGCCGACCCGCAGCCACCTCCAGTGTCAGTAGCCTACTGACCCCAACGCCCGAAGAGCTTGCCTACTATGGTACCCATTACAGTCGCTCTGGTGTTCGGTCGAATAAAAAAACCTCTGTAATAATACCCACACAAAATATATTTATCGAAAACCTGCACCAGCTTTTCCCAGATTCGGCACTAATTTCTCATCTTTTACTGTAGAACACAATCTTCTCGCACTGTATCTAGATCTGTATGATTTCTTGGTCTAACTTTAACCAAACTGTCGAGTTATTATCATTATTTATTTCTGGTAATGACACCAAGGATTCCTCAAAAGTGCCCTAGGCACTGTAGCTTGAAAGCCAGATGTAACCTTTTATGGAAAGATGATGATGAGCAGAAGATACAGTTTTAGAGGTGTGAGGAAAACCCCAGAGTAATATTCTGGTCAAAACCCACAGGATCAGGTAGGGGCTGAAAACCCAATCCACTTGAGAACCGAGCGGGACTTGAACGCGGTCCACAGAGGTGAAAGGCGAGGAAAGAACCGCTATGCCAACCCGAGTCCAGTGTGACACATGTTACGACCTCAGGTCACTTGTGCGTTTTCCTCCTTCACATTTCATCTGCAATGTGTGACAAATAGTCTTGGATGGCTACAGTGATCACTGGGTTTTTTATACTAAGGCCATAAAAAAAAAATTGTTGTATTGGCGTAACCCGCCCGACCCAAAAATATGCCCCGACCGTAGACATTTTAAACCAAAAAAAAATAAATAAAAAAATAAATAAATAAAAATCGGGGAAAAAAAATAATAAAAAAAAATCGCAAATTTGTATGCAGATTAAAAGCTTAAAAGGAGCAAAAGATGGAAACCAGACTGGTTAAAGTTGTTATGTCATTTCTTGTCTTTATTTGACTCGTCAAATACTGTGATATACAGGAAAAAAAGCATCTAATACAGGAAAAATAAAATAAAAAAAAATAAAAAATCCGCCCGCCCTACCCTATTTTCCAAACCTCCGTTACAATACAACAATTTTTTTTTATGGCCTAAGGACAATTCTACCTTTGCTTTCACTTCTCTGAGATGTAGATGACAATATTGAAATATTTTCAGATTTTTTCTTCAATTCTTTTTTTTACACATTTTTTTTTACAGATACATCTTCTGTCCTCTTATGCACAATTGACTGATGTGTATTTTCGTTTTGTTATTCTGTTTAAATACTTCTACTCTTTTGCACCCATTCCACGTCTGAACAAATGATCGAGTAATCTAAAAGTTTTTTTTCTTTTTCACTGACTGCCTTCATAAATGTTTGTGGTTTTTCTGAAAGATCTTTGAAATCTATACGTAGTTTGATAGAAGTAATGATGTGTGACCAGTCACTTGTTTCAATTTTCTTCACATAACAAGTTCTTCATGTTAGGCTGATCATAAAACAACGAGCAAATACTTAAGATAAGAAGGCGTCAATACAAGTAATAAATTGCCTCAAACTCTGCCCATAAGTCAAAATAGTGACCTGAAATTGATAAAATGCTTTGAGTTAGGAGGGCCTGGTGCATTTTGATCCAAGCAGGATCTTTATCGAAGGCTATAAGGAGGTGTAATATATTGATATGTTTTGCGTTTCATTTAGACCAGGTAATTAAGCTCCCAGAAAGCTTAGAGCTCTTTAGAGTTTTCTTCAGAGAATTAGCAGTAGCCAGGTCCTACTGGTCTCTAGGCTTCTTTGTGGCATCTCTGCTGCAACTACTGCGGTCAGATTCTCTAGCCAAATTGGACCAGTTCAGTGTGATTGGGACCAGTCCCCACCGGATTGGACCAGTTCAGTGTGTTTGGGACCAGTCCCCACCGGATTGGACCAGTTCAGTGTGATTGGGACCAGTCCCCACTGGAATTGGACCAGTTCAGTGTGTTTGGGACCAGTCCCCACCGGATTGGACCAGTTCAGTGTGATTGGGACCAGTCCCCACCGGATTGGACCAGTTCAGTGTGATTGGGACCAGTCCCCACTAGATTGGACCAGTTCAGTGTGATTGGGACCAGTCCCCACCAGATTGGACCAGTTCCAGTTTGAGTGGAGCTTATTGAACAGAGCATCTTCTTCTATTGAAGACATTTTCTTGCGTGATGTTAAGAGTTTTTACAAGAGCTACCTTCGGCTAGCTCATGCCAGGCCTCTAAATGTCAGACTGCCGTGCTGAGCTTGAGTTTTTTCCCCTATTAGTTTGTAGGTCTTGGGGTATAGTTTGAGTATTGACAGCTTGTAGAAGAATTCCTAGGAGTATAAGGCTCATAGCAAGCAGATCCTAGGTTCATTTACGGTAGAAATCTTGCCTTCTTGCTTTTTTTGCAGAGCATTTATTTTTTGCTTCGTTTGTAGTTGGTTAATAACTTAAGAGCATTGTTTCTGGAAACCTCAGAACGTGCCTTGCAATCTTGACTCGCCGAGACCAAACCATACTTGACTACCGGTATTAAAAGACAATATGAATCAAGTTTATAGCCCGACTGTAGCGAAAACAAAATGCGAAATTGCTCCTCGTTGACCCAAGGCAACCAGATGTCAGAAATAGCACCCTCTATAGAGTTTTGCAAATTAGTGTTTACCTGTAGACTCTGGTTATATTAGGGCCTTTCTCTAAGCTCGGCTCCGGCTCAGGCTCAGTCTCCTTAATCCATATGCTGAAAATGTAGGTTGTGGTTTTCCATTGAAACTGAAGCTCTGTTTTCTTTTTCAAACCTGAGAATCCACTTCTGAACCGCAGCCAAAAGTCTCTATTTTGATACCAGTAACTTTAGGATGGATTCATGAAATGGAGCCGGAGCCTGAGCCGGAGCCGAAGCCAGAGCTGAGCTTTGAGAAAGGCTCTTTAATAGAGTGTATGGGTTTGGTCATTGACTGGGTCTTGTCTCCCGTCTCCTATCAGGTGGAACCTCTCCTGCCCAGTGGGAGGACATCACAGGCACCACCCCGCTTACCTTCGTGGATAACTGTGTCTCCTTCACCACCACGGTCTCCGCAAGGCAAGTATCGATGAATCTGGAAACAATATGGCGACTCTTGTCTCTATGGACACTGTGTCAGATATTAAGGCTGCGTTTGAAACCAGTTGCCTATGGACCGATCCTATGGCACGACATACATGTACTGTCTGCCATATACTGCGGTGTCGCACCCGCCTTTTGTGTGGCAACAAAAGAATTTACGCTCCACCACACTCTGTATGGCCCCTGATACACTGCAGGCCCAATTACATAATCTGAAGTCGGATTCGTGTAAAGAGCTAGGTCTAGGTCTGGGCCTATTGGAAATGGATTGGAACACGCCAATTATAGACATAGTCATAGCTCTGGAAACCCGTTTCAGACACAGCCTATAAAAGCCAACTCAAGTGGACCTAGATCTTGGAGATTGCGCAATAATTTGAACTTATACTTGATTTTTTTTTATAATTGGCAAATACAAAATCGTAAGTATTTTTGAATAGTTTTATGGGTTTCGTATTACTGTATTGGAATTGATAGATCGACTACCATTGGGGTGAAATTCTGGTGGCCCATAAATGGCTGCATTTGGCAAGTCCCTTATAAATGTTTGCTAGCTTTTAACTTCGTTCCAATCTTCCTTCCTTAAGATTCTGGCTGATGGACTGCAAAGAGATTGACCAGGCCAGCAACTTTGCCCGGGAGCTGTACCACGAGCTCAAGTCTGTGCCCTTCATGGCCAAGTTTGCCATCTACGCCAAGACGCACGACCCCATCGAGTCGCGCATCCGGGTCTTCTGCGTGACGGACGACCGGACGGACAAGACTCTAGAGCAGCAGGAGCACTTCAAGGAGGTAGCCAGGAGCAAGGATGTTGAGGTGAGCTGCCATGCCTAACACACCCCAAAACCCTTTCCTCACCCAAAAACCTCTGAAATGTTAATTAATTTAATACAGCATGTAACTTTACCTCAGATCAGCTGATTTTGTCTTGTTTTTTTTTTTCACTTCACTCTTATGCCATTAAAAATAGAAAAACACTGCACGAAATCTTGTAATGTTTGGAAATTCCTCGTTTTTTGGGGGGTCAAGTCTGAGTTGCATGCCTGAATTTACTGGAAAAAACAGCATTAAAATGGCATTTCATGGTGAACATTGTGGACAGCTTTACGTTTTAGTTTTCTTTCATTTTCTACATTATTGATGCTAGTGATGTTCACTGAATAATGGATAGTAAGTGCTTTTGTCCCATTACGTCAAGGGTTATGAAGAAGAGATCTTGAGGAGAGATTTTAACCCCTTTTCCCGGTCTTCTCCGTTGACCAGGCTCTGGAAGGCAAGCCCATTTTCATCGAGATGGCCGGCAACCTGGTCCCCGTCCAGAAGTCGGGCGACCAGCTCCACCTCCTCTTCTCCCCCTTCCACGAGAACCGGCTGCCGTTCTTCGTCCGCGTCCGGGACTCGGCCACCGAGCCCTGCGGCCGGCTCTCCTTCATGTCCGAGCCCAAGGTGTCCAGGGGCATGCCTCCCCAGAAGGCCTTGTGCAACCTCAACGTCACCATGCCTCCATTTGTCAAGGTAAATTACCCCATTTATTCTTGTTTTTTCTCCTTTTGTCAATCCTTTATCGTTAACATTAGCCTATTTTAAAATAAGGAAGAAGGAGGCTTGTTTTCCCTCAAAATCAACCAATGTGGTGATATTCATAAGGGCAGGGGACAGGGCTTTCTCTGTGTCTGGTCCTTGATACTGGAACTCTCTTCCACATAATATACCTAGCCTGCACTCACTCAACAACTTTAAGAGTAATCTGAAAACACACTTATTTTCTCTTCACTTCCATTAGTTATTGTCTTATTTGCTGTTTTTCCAGGTTATTCCTATTTATGCGCATTGTATCCATTGGCAAATGCGCTTTATAATTCATGGTATTATTTTTATATAAAACGTTGTGGAAGGGCAAACCTGTATATTGAAATGTTAATTAAGTCAACTAAATAGAAAGCAATTGCAACAAATCTGTACCTCTAGGAGTGATAGACATAATTTGCATGGTTTTCAAGTTTAAAACTTGTTGCTATTAACTGAGGACTTAATAGAGGGAGCCCTCTTTGCGGTTGTAGTCCCTAGCCGAATGCTAGCCGTAGAAACAACGCCACATTTATAGAATTCTAAATGTAGATTGTGAAAATAGTGCGTTTTGTCAGAGCTTTCTGTCAGAGAACGCAATCCCTGCATATTAATAGTAGTCATGTAGTTTGCATTACTCGTCACCAAACAAACAAACAAATAAACAAACAAACAAACAAAGACCCTTTTCATTCTTGTTAACATATTAACAAAATTTAGCTTTATCTCCAGGTGACATGCCGAAAAACGAGAGGTAACAAAAAATTCAGTGCAAGTTTGACAAACATGTCCATTTTTGTTACTTCTTTGTTTGATTCACAACAATGGCGTCCACTGGTTTATTACCAAATACGGATGAATTTAGAGTATCAAAAAAGTATCAATGATGATGTAATTGTAATTATTGTTTTAATATTTTTAACATTAATTTATTAATTAATGATATTATCATCTCAGTTGGCCTATTACGCTGATTGAACATCGTTTTATCTCCCCCCCATTCTATGTCTTCCACTGCGACCTTTATTTTCCCCCTCTACCTATTTGCCTTGACCTTTGACCTCTACCCAGGTCAAACGGCCGAGCGAAAGCGAGTCGGAGAGTGAAAGCAGTGAGGAGGTAGTTTCCATGACGACAAACACATTTAGATATATATATATGTTTATGTGTATATTTGTGCAGATTTGTCTGTGTGTGTGTG
Source organism: Astropecten irregularis (assembly GCA_963971285.1). Lineage (NCBI taxonomy): Eukaryota > Metazoa > Echinodermata > Asteroidea > Paxillosida > Astropectinidae > Astropecten > Astropecten irregularis. Next base: position 3,671,993 of record OZ020263.1, on the reverse strand, counting down.
TTCGTGCTTGTCTGTGGGGCTTTTTATCCGAGAAATGGTTGTGTTTCTTAAAATTCACCAAAAACATTGACTTACTTTTTTTGCAGTCCTTGAAATTGAAATCTTTTTTGATAAAAGAAGTCCAAATTTTGCAGTTAGATTACCCAACATGCCAACATGCACAGATTGGAATTCGATCATTTGTGGCTGCACTAATTTTGTGGACCTGCGTTACCAAAGATTATTACTGATGAAACCACTATATACCATACATATGTTCATGGAAAATATATAAACGATATACATGTGATAAAGCTTACCGTATGTGAGAACTATGTAATGCACATGTGATAAATATGTTATCAATATGTGACAAACATGTTATCAACATGTGTTTTACATGTGACAAACATGTGATCAACATGTGACAAACATGTGATTTTCAAGTGTAATACATTCGACAACCATGTTTTAAGGCACATGTGAAGAATACTCCTGTTTCTCGGATTTGTTCCACTGTATTGTTGCATGACTTGTCACTGTTTGCATGCTGACCAGCTATCTATGTTTAGCACCACACTAAGTACATGTACATCAAGTAGTGATCACACCATGTAATTGCATGATGGCTTAATTGGTTCGGCACACATAGAGAGCTAATGGCAGGTGGTGTTTTGAAAACGGAAAAGTGGTCCGCAAATATCCGATGTGGCTATCTTGCCATTGGCTCATGAATAATGCATGAAATCATCGCAGGCACTTGGTTTCGGTAACCATAAAAACCAGCAAAGTTCTGGCCATTTTATTGGTGTGGGTGGTGGCTATGGGTATGCTAGTACGGTATGAACCATCTCTTTTCTGTCTTCAAGCAGAAAAATGTTGTATTGTTGAAAGGTTAACCAGAGAAATAATGCCATAGAAATATAGGGGGAAGTCTGTGTACTTCTACTTTACTGGGAAAATGGACAAAGTTAAATTCCAAAATTTGGACACAAAAGAAACAAATTATAAAGGGTTAGTTCTTAAACATGCAGACCATGATTAAGATGAAATTTGGTTTTCATAAAACAAAATTGGAGGGAGAGGAAAGGGAAAATGATGGGGATAGATAATAATTTCCTCTCCGTGAGACAACTTTATAGAATTGCATGCCCTGTCATCAGTAGATTGTAGTTAACAGTTAACGGTAGCTCAGCAGGACTGATTGGAGATATTCAAATACAGCCTATAGCCCTATATGGATTCCTAAAAGATGATGAATGTAGATTTAGTATAAATATAACCATACACAGGTTTCTGTCCACACCATCCCTAAATTTAAGACACCTATTAACAAAAAACAATACATTTGCCAGAAGATATCAGGCTTGTTTCTTTTAAAGATCCCTTTTTTCAAAACTAGCATCCCCCGAGGGTCCTCGTGCTGCGATTATGTAGGCAAAAAATTTAGGAAACAATGAGAAAAAGCACAGCTGTGCAGTGCACTGGCTGGGCAAATAGACATTAAAGCCTTGCGTACATAGCTGTGCCATTTCAGTTGTTCTCATCATCTTTGCTTTTGCCTTCAAGATGGCAGCGTGCGAAAGTCTTTCACAAGAGGGCGGTATAACATGGGAGGGAATTTTTGTAATCTTCTGGAAGATTTTTAAGATGACAATTGCAGCCAAGATGAGCCGCAGATTATTAGATATTTTCAAAATTAAGAGTTAGATCGAGGAACTTTGCATGTCAAAGTCCAAAACCTCCCTTGATAAGAACCTCGTAGAGATTTACTGTAGTGACTTGTGTAGATTATTCATATTTAAAAGAGGAACGATTTTCATGAAGAAGTTCAGGAATGACGGTACCCAGCATTGTGGTCGTAATGTGTAATAATAACAATGTTTAGTGCTTAGGAAGTCTGTTGTAAATAAAATGACTTCTCTCATGACTGTGACATTTATACTAACCCATCTGGCAGTATAAGAAGTGAATCTAGTGACCTCTCTTTAGAAAATGGCGACTGTTTTCATCGAAATCTAGCTGGGTTTGGGAGGGCGAAGAGAAGAATTGCATGTTTGAAGCCCAATTTTATGTATGATGATATTATGGGCCTCTCTCAAAGCTTGGCTCCGGCTCAGGCTCCGGCTTCGTCTCTGTCATCCATATGCTGAAAATTTAGGTTGTCGTTTTTCATTGAAGCTGGAGCTCTGAGTGTTTTCTTTTTCAAACCAGAGAATCTACTTCCGAATCGCAGCCAAAAACCTCTATTTTGATGACGTAATTTTTAAATGGATTCATGAAATGGAGCTGGAGTCTGAGCCAAAGCTGAACTTTGAGAAAGGCCCCATGTTTACACTTCACATTTCTGGTTTTGGAGATGTGATTACAGTGCCAATTTCTTGGTAGAAGCACTGCACACACATATATCTATAATAATCCTAATGTTGGAAAAAAAAAAAAAAAATTTAGTTTTACCTTGACAAGTTCTTCCTCGGATATTTGATGAGAACAGTCCCTGTTGTTATTTTGGTATCTTTTAGATACATGTATTGTTAAAAAAACGTTTGTATATTTCTGACTAATTTTTCTGAGAAGTCCAGTCTGCTGGTAGTGGTATTTACTAAGCGTGAAGGGGAATATGAGCAGACAATTTTACGTCAAATTTTTGACAATATTACGTCAAATTTTTGACATTTGGGGGCTTTTTGGCAGACTGGCCTTTTTGTATTGCATCATCTAATGGGCTGTTTCCATCTGTATGACGGAAAAAAGGGAAGTTTATTGCTCGGCACGTTCTTATTGCGGTTGATCATGGGGTGTATGCTGAGTGTGTTCTTACCAATCTTGAATCTCATGTACCATGCTGATTCTGTGGCAGAAATTCCTGGCGAGTTTATGTACTCGTGAGTGAGTGTTTGAATCTCACAATGACACAAGGAAATGGGAGACTTTGGAGAATCGGTATTCAAGTGAACAGCGCATGCGCACGCAATTGTGAGCATGCACGCGTTGTTTTGCACTTGCGTACTCGTGCGTGCGCATGCGCTGTTGACTTGAAGACCGATTCTCCAAAGTCTCCCATTGAGCGCTGGAATCGTCACATGGTCAAGAGGGATTCAAGTATGGTTGATTTGCTCTCAGGATGAAGGATTTGTTCCTACTTTACTCAAATGCAAAGCAAAACTTGGGGCCGATTATATTTCAGTCGTATTCTGCGATTATCGCTATCACACTTGATATGAGATGGCTACTTTACGATCGATTCTTTACGACGGATTTGGGCTTTAGCGATTGTCGTAAAGCATTAGTGAAATCGACCCCTGGTGTCATTAAGGGCCTGTTTGTTTCGGATGAATCCTGCGGATCCGGATCCCATTTAAGCGTACCCTGCATAGGAGAAGGATCCAAAAATACTGGATCCTTTGCGTGAAACAAACAGGCCCTAAAACATTCGATGTAAAGATTTGCATGTGGTGATAAAAGTTCAACACTTGCAAATTTGGAGCCCGAATTCTTGCCAGCGGTGGACGTTTAACTTGCTTGGCATTTGCATTTGAGTGAAGTAGGAACAGGGCTTGGACGTAAGAATTGACACCTTGCTATGGTTGCAGATTCTCATGGAAGGGTGCGGTTGGTTTTGATTGTATTGATTTTGTTATTGATTTTATTGTTTATATTATTATTTTTTTTAATGTGCTTGTTTGCCAGCTTGCTGCTGTGCTGCTGCAGAAGCTTGGTCAGGTCAAGTTCTGCGAATTCATCCAGGGGTGCTCCGCGAAATTTGCATTATTGTTTTTTTCTTTATTTGAAGGCAACGAAAACTGTGAAATAATTGCTGCTTCCTTTAATAATAAATTAATTTGGTCGGGGAATAATTATTATTTTTTGGGCTGTAAAATGCTCTTAGAAAGACCCTGCTGTGACTTTGTAGCCCATTTTTAGTGTCTTGATTATTTTCACCTTGGACATGTTGGAAAGGGGACACAAGCGCACATTTTTTTTTCCAGCTAAAGAACCTTTCGCAATTGAAGGTTTTCAGCAAACCACACAATGCAAAAAAAGCGCATGGTTGTGCAATTTTGTAAAATTACTGTCTCCGTAAAATCCCGCCACAGAAATGTCAGGGAGGGAGGTTTGCGTTAACTGTCTTGTTCTATGTGTTTGTGCAATCAATTGTCTGTCTGTGTAGCATACTTATATGTAGGCAAGTTGCTCTGTGGTTCTAAAGACCATAGGGCTAATTTACGAAACGGAGGCTCAGGCTCAGGCTCCGGCTCCGGCTCCGGCTCCGGCTCCGGCTCCGGCTCCGGCTCTGGCTCTGGCTCTGTCATTCATATGCTGAAAATATCGGTTGTGGTATTACATTGAAGCTGAAGCTCTTTTTTCTTTTTCAAACCACTTCAGATCTGCAGCCAAAAGCATCTATTTTGATACCCATTTTTTCAGAATGGATTTATGAAATGGAGCCAGAGTCTGAGACGGGAGCCTGAGCCTCCATTTTGTAAACGCCCATAAAGTGGGGTTGCGTTGTCGGGGTAGTTGGGTAAAACTCCTGTAAGAGGGTAATTATGTAAAGTTTATGTAGATCATGAGGGCTGTGTCTCCATAGGAACCCATAGGAACCCCTTACTTTGCATGCTTGACTATTGAAACACTGTGTACGTTGTATGTACAGTAATCACCCTTATTTTGTGATCGTACGCATTAAGAACCACGCCCCCTGTGCGTCATGGCAACACAAAATGACCGGAAAAGTCACCAAAACTCTTAATATTAGCTATTCTTTATGGATAAATTGCAAATGTTGTTATAACCATTGGAATGCTATGGTGGAAAGCCTTACCAATAGTTTGCAACAATCGGGATGGAATTTGACTGCTGATAAACCTGAGAAATTATCATCTGTTGGGAAAAAAGGAACCCAACTTTCACAGATGTCACTTTTCAGGCAGAAGCTCTGATTTTTAGGCTTCTCCATCTAAGAATTTTGAGCTAATTTCAGGCCTAAACCCTTGGTCTTCATTGACCATGTTCTGGACATAAGCATGACTAGTATCACAGCACTTTCCTTTGAGCAAGCACGGGTTTGTGAAACGTGGTGACTCTCTGCTCACCTTGTGAAGCCAGAGGCGCACATTGTGAAGACATCTTCCCATTGTCTGGACCCAACTGCCATCTCCGTTTCCATGGAAATTGGGGAGGGAAAAAACAAACAAACAAACAAACAAACAAACAAGCATCTGTGATGGCTCTAGATGTCGCCCTCATTCTTTATATAAGGCCTCCATCCTTATAGCAGTTGGTGTCCAAGGAATAAGAATAACGAAAAGGCGGATCTCTGGTCGATGGTCAGCCTTTTTCATTGGACCACCGTCTTCGTATCTTTCCTCCCAATATAGTTTTTTCTTCTTCTGATTTCATTGACTTGTAACTTTTTTTTTCTCTGTAGGAGTACAAAATGGAGAAAGGAGAGGTATGCATGAGGGCCGGTTTGTTGGTTGTCGCATTTGTTGAAGGCGTTTTTTTTGTTCCGCCGTGTCCGTCTTGTCCGTCACGTCGCTATGAACCAACCACCAGTTTTGCAAAATGAATCCCTCTTATAAAAAGCCTCTGTGGGTATTTGCTCGATAGTCTTCCCTGCCTTGCGCAGGACAAAAGGCTTTTTTCAGACGATGCCCCCGAAACATTGAGAAAATTCTCACATGGTTGCCATATCTTACAAAAGTGTCGTCGTGTGAAAGGACACCAATGCTTGAGAGTGACCGACGTCCCTGGTGAATCCAAATTTTTGACCGAGGTCCAGACCTACGACAAAATCTTCTTTACGAATCTAAACCCCCACCCGTGAATCACGTTTGGGGGCGATTTGCTATAAAGAAACCCAGTCAGAATTAGAACTTCTGATCGGCTTTTGACAATTGGCACATCAGTGTGGCCACCTCGCTTCCCTAATAAAGTCACCGCACCTTGGTTGCAACTTTCCCAAGTCCTTCAAAGTTCCTTCATCACCAGAAATTGATTTTGAGGGACGTTGAACAGCTAGAGTTCAACGTCACTCGATATCCTAAAGCTTCTTGCAGAATTTTTTGTTTGGATAATTTTAATCGGTGCATAGTGTTGACGTGACGTGACGGACTCGACGTGGCCTCGGAACATTAACCACGCCATCTCCCCGTTCCTTGTTCAAATTTTGTTCACCTTGTTCTTCTTTAATTGTTTCTATTAACCTGACCGGTTCAGTTTTTTTCTACAGGGCCTAACTGGTTGATGGTTATAAAAAAGAAAATATTATTTATTTTTTTATTTTGTGATAACAGAGGAAAAGTTGGCTGTAACACTGCTGGTGTTTTTTTTTCTTACTTTTTTTTAATTTCAAATTAAAAAAAACCCTTTGTTTTAATGAGCTGTTGGTGGCTGTTCAGTGTTGCGTTTGTGAAATGTTGGTACGTGAATTTTGTTTATAGTTAACTGTGGTGTATTTTTGGGGTTTTTTTGGGGGGGAGTTCAGTGCTTGTTTGGTGTTGTGTTATGATCGTGAACATTGCAACAAAATAGCCCTCATTTGGCCCCATCCCTTGTAGTTGTATTCATGGTCAGAATGCTCCTGTTTATTGCTGAGAGAAACCACGAGAATTAATAATTGCTAGACTTGTGATCTGCCGACTTTAAGTGCAGTATCAGCGAAAATCGCAAATTGAAAATTGACTCTAGGTTCGATGCAGCCATTATGTTCAGAGAATCACGTTGTGTTAATCTGTTTTTTCGCAAATGTTATTTTGGTTTAATAATTATCAGTGTTTGTTTATCAGCACTTTCTCCCCTTTGTTCTCATCACTGCACACATTGTGTATTGTTGTCATTGATGTTTTTTTGTGGATTTTCGTGGATTTTTTTTTTACCGTAATCATCGTTGTCAACCTTACTTGTACCTGTTGTGCCACTCGTATGTGATACAAAAAGCCATCACAGAGCCAATGTCTTATCATGACTTAGAACGGATTACAGCAAAATCATCATCATATTAGCTTCCCTTAATTGTGTAAAAAAAGACTGCAAAGTCCTCTTTCTTTTCCTGGCAAAATTTGTCGATTTTGTAAAATCATGTTTGTTGTCTCTGGTATTCTGTTAAAATTAAAAACATTACGGTCTTTATGCAGCCAAGTTTTTCATTTAAATTCTGACGTGTTTATAATTTTTTCTGTTGAATTTATTAAAAACCAAAATGTAAAAAAAGAAAGAAAAATCAAAATTTGCGGCACATTTTATGCACAGAAAAACCAGATGTGGTCCTATTGTTTTGTGTACGGTAGTTGCATGTCTGAACATGATTCCCCGTTGTCATGGCAATTTGACCTGATATTTTTGTACTTTTTCTTCCTCCCTTCGTACACATGTATCAGAGGGAACAATATTCCCAGGTATGGAGTTGGACATTTCCGCTTAATTTTTGAAAATTTAAATACTTGTGTCATATTACAATTTGCCAAGATACTTCAGAACGCAAGATTTTCACCCAAAAGTACCCCAAAACAGGGATGTGATTTTTAAGGAAATATCCTGATTTCAGGGGTTTTTTGTTCTCACTTTGCCGATACAGAAGTATTGGAAATGTGTGGTTTCCAGCATTTTGGCTATTTTTGCAGGTTTTTTTTATGGAAGTACAGCCGTAGCCTTGCAAAAACAGGTTTATAGGCCTCTCTTAAATTGTTTGCAGGTTTTGTCGGATTCAGTTCATCCCACTTTTGACATTTTTAGGGCTTTGTGTCAACTGTTATTAGTCTCTCCATAGACAATACACTGATCCAGTAGGCCATGCCCCTTGACAATTTGACCAATCACAACCCACATTATTAAAGGTCCGAAAAAATTACCGTCCGACATATCGTTGCGAATTTTGTATTTTTTACTACAAACTTTCCTTTGAGTTTACTTTTGTTTTGTATGCACAAGGCAATTTTTTTACAAACCCGAGTTTAATCCTCAACCATGGTCAAGCGATGTTTACATTTTCATTATATTGCTGACGCTCGATGCCCTGGCTGAGAGGAAATGTACATTTTTTGAGTTTTCCAAAACCAAAGTCCAACGGAGGGAAGTGATTTCGGTGGTTGAGGGTTTGCAAGGCGTCGCGTGTGACGTGGGCGATCGTGACATGATATGTGCGTGCACTTGTGCGTCGTTTCTTGGCCGTTGCTTTGGTAGGCATGGCCTACTTGATCGATGTATTGGTTCGGCTTAGAGGACAAAATCTTCTTGCACAAGTCTATGGGACTGTCACCCTCATGCAGAAACCATAGGAGTACTTATTACTATCATTGCATTATTTTTGCGGGATTCCTTGTGATCAGACCATCAACTTTATTCCAGTCTTGTTTTAATACTCACTATTTTGAAAGATGCGGCTAACTGTAAACATTTTTTAAAATGTCTTGCTGTTATTTTATTTTTTTTTACCCTCTAGCAAAAGGAAGGAAAAACTACCATAACACAGGTATTGCAAAAAATATGGAATGCGGCCCGAAGTTGTTGCGTAATGTTGTAATTTATGCATGATCGATCAAGCGTGACCACTAAACTCCCTCCTGTCATCCCTCGTTCCTTTCTAAATCCAACCCGAATTTAATCCCAAGTTCCTAAAAAATAATTTCAACAAGATTTAAAAACAAACTTAAGAAATTTGCTTTGCATTTTGTTTGCAATAATTGGCTGGATGATAATTTACAAGAAAAAGCTCCATTTCTTTTTGTGTTTTGATAATTTTTTTTAGGGGGGGACGTTATTTGTTTGATTTAAAATTTGGTTTGATTTTTTTTTGCTTTGAGTATAACAATAATAGCTTGTTGAAACAAATAATCTTTGTATTTTCTGAATTAATAAGCGCTATAAAAAAAAAGAAGGCGGACATAATTATTTCACAACTTTTTTTCTAATGAAGTCCAATTTTGTTATGATTAAGCAATGCTTATTACTGCATGAAGCCAGTTTTTTTTTTCAGTTGTCTATTAATCAGATGGAAGAAATTGTCCCCGTGTACGTGAAAATTCCCTCTCTTTCAAGCCATGAAATGTGTCAATTTTGGAAGTCTACTTTTTCTGAAAAATCTCTAGTTTTTCCCCCTCTTTGTTATATCTCTTTTATTCCCACCCCAATCCACACTTGAGTCTGTTCTTTCTGTTGGTTGGTCCTCGTTGCTTTGGTCACTCTGGAGTGGACTGGCCGTGAACAGAGTGACCCCACTTGACCTTAGCAAGAGTGTCCCAAGGAAAGCTGATGGGTTGGTCAGTTGGCCGCTGACTTCACCTCGCAGATGCACGTAGTTGTACTCCCGTGTCATGTGAACAGTTTCCCTGAACTTGAAGTCACTTTCTTCATGTTCACCTTTCTTTGATAAATCCAAGTTCTCTTCCATTTTCCCCTATCCCCATCAACCTTCCTTCTTTCCTGACCGATTACTTCAAGAGCTTTGACTTGATATCTCTTTGTATCTCCTTTACCTCGTTTACTGCCTTGCAAACTCTTGTCAGATCTACTCGCTCACTCGTGTCGATGAGTACCCAAAGGTAACCAGACTGCATTTTGTGTTTGGTGAAGCACATCTTCGTCCCAACGTTGTATTATTATTATTATTTGTTTCATAAAACGGTAGCCAATTTTAGTTGAGGCTTCCCCCTTTGTTTGATGGTCGTAAAATGTTTTAAACCTGATTGTGTTTCATGAAACGGCGCCTATCACTTTGAAGGTTCCAATGCTTTTTTATGTTGTATGTGACTGTTCCATGTGTTACTTTTTTTTCCCTGTGTGTCAGTACCCTTGAGTTTTATTACCAGCAGCCGTTTCATGTTTAATGATTCACCACAATCCACATTTATTTGGTGTTGTAAAAAATATCCCAATAATATGATATTTTAAGAAACTGTTCCTTTAGATTTTTTGTTGCTGTTAAAAAAACGTAAACCCAGTTGTGGCTTAAGACGTTGAAAGCTGTTATACTTCCCGATATTAGCATAATCCAGTTTAGTTATGTTATGTTATTAAATGTCCCAAACTGTTGAGTACTGGGGCTAGGTATAATAATCAAAATTGTGTTCATATGATTTTTTTTTATTTGTCTGGGTTAATTGTGCACTAATGTCATGTTTGTATTTATTGTGCTGTCTGTTATGTTGTTTTTGCATGGGTTTATGTTCAGTTTACCTAATAAGAAAAGGTTCATTATGAGTCACTGCAACTCTAAATGAATTGATTTCACAGGAAGCAGTTGTATTTCACAGTTTTTGTTTCATTTTTTTATTTTTTAATAATTATTTTTTTTACCTTGGCTTTTTTTGTGGGAAAGGTTCATCCAGGTGTTTAATTAATGCTGGTCTTGCGACACGATAGTCTGGTTACCTTGTTGTGCATGCATCATTTATATGGCATTGCGAGTTGGATACCAGGCTGTTTTTGAATGCCATGACTCTTCATATTGGGTAATGCAAAAAACAAAACTTGAGGTTACCAGACTATTTTTGCTGGCGTGTTTTATTAACAATGCACTGAAACCATTTTCTTTCTTTTTTTCGAAATAATTAAAATTTTGAAGTTATTTGACCATTTCCATCTCTGTATTTTGACGTTCGTTGTTCCATTTTTAGGATGAAGCAGCCAGCAACCTCAACTTTGCATCAATCAAACTACGCAAGCGATACAACTTCCTTCAGGACCCCACGATGAGTAAGTGGACTCGAGCACTGTTATCCCCATGTGGGAGTCAGGGAACTGACCCTTTGGTTGTTATGCAAAGTGTTTTTCTTTTGTAGGAAGAGTTTAGAAGAGTTAAGACTTGCAGAGACACCATGTACTTGTATAACGCTCTTCTCGGAAGGTGTGTGGTCTTGAGAAGGACCGATGAGAGTAAGTTCTCGACGTTTCGACCAGTGTGCTCTGGTCGTCCTCTGGAGAGAGAGTGCCAGACTGTGTGCTGGCTTATGTCGGAGGCCTGGAGGGATGAGGTTTGAGTCTCGCCGTCATTTAGGTTGTTGATGTGCGTGAAGCACTCATTTGACCTTACCTGAAATCTCAAGAACTTTACTCTCATCGGTCCTTCTCAGGACCACACATCTTCCAAGAAGAGTGTTAGGTGCAGGATCTTTCTGAAAAGGCTTTTACTTTCATTAAGCATGACTGGAGACTTTATTAACTTAGAACTGGGTAAGATTTGTGGGCACACAATGTATTGAAATTTCTCTAAATGGACATTTTGGCCAGTGTACTCTGGCCGCTCTGAGAAGCGCACCTCTTTCTGTATTATCATAACATGGTGTATCTGCAAATCTTACTCAGGGTCTATACAAAACCTCTCGGATTGGCCTCTGGCTCCGGCTTCAGCTCCATTTCTGTCATCCATTTTAAAGTAACAGGTATCAAAATAGACAGTTTCAAAGTAGATTCTCTGTTTTGAACAAGAAAACGGAGCTTCAACCTCAGGGTAAAACCACAACCTGTATTTTCATTTTTTAGATGAGGGAGCCCAAGCCCAATCCCAATTCATCGTTTCGTAAAGGGCCTCAGAACTAGTTTCACCATGCATAGCTTCAAATTCTATTTGTAAACTTTAATGATAAGAATGTCTGCAGCAATTTCTGTCAGGGTACTTTTATCCCAACCTTTTGAGAACCTTCTGTCAACATCTTCGTCTATAGGCCCGTCGAGCGCACACACCAGGGCCGAGATCCGCCTGATGCAAGTTGCCAAGGAGATTGGTACTGACTGGCGGGCCCTGGGCCGTCAGCTCGGCATCAGCGAGAAGGACCTACAGGAGATTGAGAACGAGAATGACGAGATCGAAGAGCAGGCCTTCGTCATGCTGCACATGTGGTCCGAGAAGGCCAAAGAGAATGCAACAAGTACGTACAGAGAAACATCTTTGAGCTTGGGCCAATTTCTTAAAGCTGCTAAAGCACATAATTTTTTTCCCCTTTAAAAAAAAAAGGAAATTAGAAATGGAGAACGATTTTGAAAAAGTCCTAGCAGACAAACAATGTCTGAATGTGTCACTTTATAACTTTTCTTTATACCAGTGTCTAAAGTTTTTAATTATCTTTGTTCACATGGTGTTACCGCAAACCGATCCACATACCAATTGTCACCATGCAAAGCCTGAAATCGTTCTTATCTTTGTTCATTAGACGAAATGTGTAAATCTTGTTTTGTTTTTGCCCCTGTTTCACACCAGCCGAGAAGCTAGCCGACGCCCTGCACGCAATCGACAGGGGCGACGTGGCCAACAAGTGTCTAGACGAGTACGCCGTCATGGACGTGACGGTAGACAGAGAGGAGGATACCTCCGACTTCCTCAGGGACATGGAACGAGCCATGTACGAGGCCAGCCTCAAACACGGTAATTTCAGAGATCTCTTTCCAGTCTTTTCCAGTGTAGAAAATTCCCTTGCCGGGTAAGGAACGTGGAGGCTGGGGGTTTCAAGAACCGTCAAGTTTATACACAACGTGGTTGCATTGCTAAGCTTGTCTCATGTGGATCGGTTTGCGTAAAAACACCAAGTAGTATTCATTTGTACTATCGCATCCGTCTCCTGATGATGACTAGAGCAGGCTCGTCGAAACGTTGAACTGGAAGTGCGATGAAATAAGAAGTGCTAAAGTACGAACGATTCTTACACGGTGTTTCCGCAAACTGATCCACATGCTAATAGGGCTCCGCGCTCGTGACGTCACATTCAGAAGTTCGGACAAACAAGTCGCACGTGGCCCCATTTACCTACACGTAAACATTGTGTGTTTGTCCGAACATCCGGGTAACTATAGCTGTCGATAACAAAGTGCGTATTCTATAAATAGCTCGAGCGCGGAGCCCTATTGTCACAATGCAAAGCCTCAAATCAAATCTGATTGTCTCAGTTTTGGTAGAGCACAGGTACAGTATTCGGAAGGTCGCAGGTTCGAATCCCACTCCAGTAGATTCATCAAGTGTTAATTATTTTCTGTCTGTCCCCTTTGTTTTTCTAGATCAAGACAAAGACAAGCAACCAGGGGTGACCATTGACATCACAGGGGTAATTAGCATAAATTTGCATATTACTCTTCCACTTTTCATGTCCATTGTGTCGTATTGTTTGTCACTGTAGTTTGTATCCATGCGTGAGTTTTTTGTGTGTTTTTATGATTTTTGTCATTTTTGTTTCTTATTTCTTTTTTTTTGTGAGTGGATTATTTTTTTTGTCAAGTTGATTTCATATAACTGGAGAAAAGATTTGATGTGTTTAAGGGTGATTGTAATGTTAGCAAGTGACAGTGTGAAAAATGTGAAGGAATGAATGAAGTTTGGTGAAATTTGAGTAAAAGAGTGGAAATTAGGCTTTTTTGTGCATTTTTTTTTTTTTTTTTTTTTTTTTTTTTGCCAGAGGACGGCCGATAAACAAGAGTTCCTGCTGTTTTTTCTTGCATGCAAAGCTGGCATTGTTTCAAAAACGTTATTTAATTACCCCAAAAAAATTAAATACTGAAATATCACACATGGTCAAAAGCAATTTAAAAACGGACAGCAACAAAAAACGAAGTAAATATTAATATTAATCAGACTGTTTTCAGATGTTGATAATTTTGTTGATTAATTTTATTTTTTTGGTTCATTGTGTTTAATTTGTTTCATTTGCATCTTTGTTTATACAGGTTATTTTTTGTATCGTTTCAACGTGTAGTCCTTTTTTTGGCAGATTTTTTAATACTTTTTTTTGTAAATTCTTGTTCTTGTGATATTTCTAGTGTTATTTTCTTTCTTTGTCCTTTTGTTAAACAGTCTTGGATGTTTGCCAAGATATTACGGAAAAAGCCAAATCGATAAAAAATATAATCCATAAGGTGTTTTTCTGACAGCCAAATTTGATTTGCCCGGCAGAATCAAGCTGTGTTGTTTTTGTTATGCAAAGATTGGATCGTGCTCGAACAAGGTTTCTTCTCGGGAAATTTTCTTTCCTATTTTTGGTCCGTGATTTTTTTTTTCCGTTGTTGTTATTGATATTCTGCCGCTTAATACAACTTATTGTCGTCTTGCTATTTTTCTAGTTTCTGTAGTGGTAGTATGCGTCTTTAGTCATAGCTGGTTTGGATGTTTATTTTTTTTTCGTAGAATGGTTTTTGCTTCCTGTTTTAGGGCCCGTGTTTCTGTGAATGTTTTTAGCAAGATTGAAAACTAAGATATTGTTGTTTGGAATGGTGATTTCTTAGTCTAAATAACTTTTCAAGGATGACAAATCTGTATGGTTGTAATTTTAGCTCGTAAATAGCTCGCGGTAACTTTGTCTACGAACAGAAAATTTTCCTTCGTTCTTTTCTGCAGAATGCTGGTTTGAATGTTATTTTTCTATCAAATTTGTGTTTTTTTTGGTTTCCTTTTTGGAATGAGAAGTTTGGTGGTTAGTAAAATTCTGCACTTTTACATTTTTTTTTATCCGTGGATGGTTTTGGGCAAAAGGGTGAGATGACTTTTGAGATTTTTGATAAATCGTGCCAGAATTAGCTTGTGGAGGAAGCGTGGATTTTGTTGCGCATCCAGAAACAAGGATGCCGTAAATAATTCCCTAACCACTCGAAATTGATTGGTGTCAAAAGGGCCAAAAATCCGAAAAATGAAAACCAACTTATGACGGATTTTCAGGACGGGAAAACAGGAGGAAGAAATTTGGCAGTACTTCGCTATTAAAAAACGTTTATGATCAACTTTTTGAAGAGCAGAAGTTTGTTGCTTTTGATTTCAAGCCAAATTATCATGAATCACTGCAATTTACATCGTTTTGGGGAGTATTAATTCTGCTTGCATTAGGTACATGTAGTTTGATACTTCGTCTGGCATGGCACCATTTTTTGGTGGAAATTTTTTCAAACTTTCTTCTTTTTTTTTTGGTCAGGAGTTGTTCGCTGGTTCGTTTTGCACGTTGGGCTTTGAATAACATTTGACATGATTGGACGTTCTTTTTTCCTGTTTTTTTTTTGGTTAGTAGCATCTTTAACCATGGTTCCTCTAGGGCACATTGATTGGTTGGCAGAGTTCACATTGCATCATGTACTAGTAGTTGTTACATTGTATTCTGATATAATACTAATAATGCCCTCTGTAGATGCGTAACCGAATCCACATTGACCGACCACATTGGCCGTCATAAAAATAATCCAACAGAATCTCGCGTAGGCTCTCCTAACTACAGCCAACTTCTCCCTCTGTTTTCCTGTTCTCCTTTCAAAAACTAAAATTCCTGTCTCTCATCTCCCACTGTTCCTTTCCCTTGCGTCTCTTTCCTCTTTCCGTCCCTTTTTTCTCACTGTTGCTCTACACTTTTTCTCCTTTTTCGTCGTTGTTGTCGTTGAAAAATCCCTTCCCGTTCGACACTACCTTCTCGTTCCTTGAATGTCTTTGTCGTTCCCGTCCCCCCGTTCCCTCCTTCGCTTGTTTCCTGACATTTACTAACTCACCAATCAGGACGACGGAGGAGCGTTTAAAGAGCTTGAGGCGGAGCTCGATGCTGCAAAGGTATGCATTGATTCAGAATCACTCCCAGTAAACCCTTCCACCACCACCTTCTAACCCCTGTACCATCCCCTTTGTATAACCTCCAGGCTCCCTCCTCCCCTCACCATTGCCTCACGACACCATCCATTATTTTACTGCCTGTTGAATCAGTCATCACTCTCTAATCGCCTGCCAACAAAAAAATTGAAGAGTTTTTTTTAATTTATTACCCCAAAGCTCTAAGCTGGAACTTTTGTTCCCCTAAATATGATCAATGGGTCGATTTCATAAAGCCCTGCGATCGGTCGTAACTCGAGTTAGAAGGATAACCCATCGTAGGTGTCTATCCCATCTAGGGCTTCAATGCATCAAAAGTCCTATGATTGATAGTAAGAGTTTTGTGAAATCGACCCAGGACTGTTTTTTTTTTAATCCAGGATAAATTCACACGACAGTTTGTCTTTTGTTGTCTTTATTTCATATTTGGTTCTGTGGGGCTTACTTCCTCAGTAATAGTTCACACCTTAAGATGTATATTGTATAATCTGTAGTTTTGTTTTGTCGTCCTGAGGTCTTGGTTTCAAAAATCCTTCATCCTGAATGTTTGTTTTTGAAGCCACTGCAGTGTATGTCTGTGTGCTTTCCTTCACATCTTCAGAAGTTGAAATTTAGAGCAGAAAACACCCAACGTCACATAAAATCTATTATAATAGAAGCACTTAAAAGTTTTGGCATGCAGTAGGGAAGTCTACATTTTGTGTCTCCAAATTTTCCTTCACATTTTCCGAAGTTGAAATTTAGAGCAGAAAGCACCCAATGTCACATAAAATCTAGTTCTGTATAAAGTTTAGAAGCACATTTAGCATGCAGAAGGGAAGACTCTAAAGTCGGTTCTTGTTTTTTTGGTGGTTTTTAAACCTGTCCTGCTGTCTTGTCCGATTGTTCAGGATTCAGACCGTCAAACCGTGACCGAGGTTCGACGCACAGTCACTACTAGAACCGAGGTGCACACTGAGGTACTGGACTAGTATCAAATCGTGTCGTCGTGCAAATTTTGTCCGTGAATTTGTCTGGCTGAAGTTGTATATATTGCTCTGAGTTGGATCATTGGCAGATTATGTTGTGATGATGTCGTAAATCTTGCTGTGTGAAGTTGGTGTTGCTGTTTTTACGTTTGTGGTCATCCATTGAGCCCTAGACCCCTCAAAGGCATCTTAACGGAAACCCTTGTAGAACAATCCAAGACTAGGGGCCTTTACAAAATGAGTCTTGAGGCTAGACTTGGGATTAATAATTTTTACCGCCATTTTGTGTCCTAAATTAAATGAAGGGTTTGAGATGCATGGCGAAGCTGGAGCCTTTCTTTGTCTTCGTCATGTGGCCCAATCTCTTCGTTTCGTTTTGTGGGCCTCAAATGTCGGTAGCGAGATAAGTCCCAAGACTAGCCTCAATCTCGGTTTTGTATAGACCCTATGATGCCTCATAAGGGCACATTCTTAGCCCTCAGGCTACGCCATCACGCCCACTGTTAAGTTGCACCGTCTGGGCTTTATATTACTTGGATAGTACGTGATAAAATTTGGACAGATTTGAGATTGTTAGGTCCCCAACGAACAATTGAAAATTTACCTGAGAAAAACCTGGTATCTCCATTTCCACTAAATTATCATATTTCTCATGTTTTTGAAGAAAAAAAAAATTCTGGGGAGGGGGAATCCAAAACATTAAGTCAAAATTGGCGTAAACGATCTAAAATCCCTAAACATTTTATTTTGATAGTTGATATGTGTATGCTATGCATACTTATGCTGATGGAATTTCATTTTGTATGTTTTTCTGTTGTTTTGGTTTTTATTTGACACTCCCCTTCAATTTCCTTGTGTTTTTTTTCTATCCAATTTGGATGTTATATTCGTAAAGTGCTGTACTTTTGTTTTAGGCATCTTTTGAGGATCAGAGTTTGACGAGCTCAAAAGCCATCTTTTGAAATCTGCCCTGGCATTTTTTTTCTTGTAAAATTTGTTTCATCATTTTGTCACGGCCAATTTCTTCATGTTTGATGAGCAAGATTTTGTTTTTTGGTGGAAGTGTTTATAATGGATCGTTCTTTGTCCAAAAAATTGTGCTCCGTATTGGGATCGTATTTGTTTGTTCCAGAAAAAGTCGTGAAGTTATGATGTCATTTTTTTGCTGGTGGTGTTATTTATCAGTCCCACTATTGGCTTTTCCAAGCTGATTGTGTTTGGTGCTATTTTTTGTGTGGGATTTTTTTTTTTCTTACGTAATGTGGAATTCCAGTGAAATTTCTAAAGGATAAGAACTGTTGTACGATTGTAGCAACATCTTTCAGTCATACCCAATTGAGAATTTGTTGGCCTAGACATTTATTGCACACAATAAAGCAGCCACTTTCAGTCATGCCCATTTGGGAATAGGTTAGTCTGCCATAAGCACAGCACACATTTTCGGGGCAAACCCAATTTAGAATTTGTTGGCCTAGCAATTTATCGCACATACTAAGCAGCTGCTTTCAGTCGTACCCATTTGGGAATTTGTTGGCCTGCCGTAATAGTGCATACTGGTAAACACAGCAGTCAAAAAGCACACAAATAAATGTAGTGGAAAGAACAATGGCTAATGAGTCTCCCAAGTTTGAATGTTAAATTTTTCCATTGTAGTCAGTTTGTTCAGAAAACTGCACTGAATTTGTCTCTGCCACATTTCAGCCACTTTTTCAGGCCAATCACGAAACAAAGAGAAAAAGACAAGGTTAATCATTCGAATTGAATGCGGCGTTTCCTGGTAGTATGTCCAGGGGTCGATTTCAAGAAGCCCTACGATCGATCGTAACTTGAGTTACGAAGGATAGCCCATCGTATCCTACTTATAGGCCTACTACATGGGCTTTCAATGCATCATAAGTCCTGCGATTGATAGTAAGTTACGATGAGTTTGGTGAAATCGACCCCAGATTGCTGTACTGATGCTGTCCTGTCACATTTTAAGGCCATTTTCATCTTCATCATCCTAGTGAAACAAAGGCAGTTATTAATTATGACTAGCCTGTTTATATTGCAGGAGATATTCCATTGTGTCCGTAATGTACAAATGCTGCTCCTACGTATTTCACACATGGCTGTACTGTTTGTTTTTTGCCGTCATAATTTTTGAAAAATTGTTGTGGGAATTGCACATGTGAGCTGCAAAGTGCCAAGAATGATTAGTTTTATTAGTTGTGGGTTTGAATTTGCTTCATCTTTTTGGTGATCATCACACAGTCATTCCACACTCACTTTTTTCCCTTTCTATTCACTTTACGTCATTTGTGTTACATGATAGCGGAAACGTATTTTTATTTTGTAAATAGATCCATTTTGTGAGGAAAGGGTGTGCAAATGCTCTGGAAATGTAGCATTGTTACAGATTAATATTCCGAATTCAATTGGATTATTACTGAAAACAAAAAAACTTTAATACCAAAAATCAAAGTTTGTATCCTTAAATTGGAACAAAATCCACTAGCCAGTGCTGAATATTTTTTTATTTTTTTTTAAATTTTTTTGTTGATTGATTGTTTGATTTTTGAGAGAGAAAAACAGCTAATAAAGGTAGTATCATACTTTGGTAAGACACCAAAACAGAAATGTTCACAGATTTACGTATAACTTACAGGGTATGAAGATGGTGGTGGTAGAAAAATACCGTTAAAATGTTTCCGCCTGAAATTGTGTATTGATTCAGAAATAAGTCAAACAACGACCGAAAATCTTGTTGATCTTTTAAAAGAACAAAAATAAAAGAGAAAAGACTTAAGAAAATACTGTGGCAGTTTTTCACTGTTTTCTCAAAAAGTGGGCACCGTATGGGACTACAATTTTCACACATGACTTTTACTGTATCTGTCTTGATATTTTTGCCCATGAATCTGTATTTCTTTGACAAAAACCAAAGTATGATACTACCTTTAAAGAGATGAAACAAAATGGGTACTAAAATTGATATAGAGCAGAGTTTGATGGACTATTGAGGTTTTTTTTAGGGGTTTGAATTTTTCTACAGTATTAGAATAAGATTTTCAGTATTAATTAGTATCAAGTTGTTTAAATTCTCTGGTCTACTGCATTCAACCTACCCCAGACGGTTACTACTATATGCAAATTCCCCTGCGCCAATTTGCTGCTTCGCTGAAAAGACTTGATCAACCGTGGTGCACCCTGACCTCCCACAATGCATACCGACATAGCCGCCATGATCGTCCTTCTTTTCTCAGCGCCGCTATGAAACGGACGTGCCCTTCGTGGGCTCTTTCGATGTTCGAGTTTCCGTTTCCCGCTGCTCTTCCAAACTGTATAGACTTGATATTTTTCCTTTTTACTTATCTGATTAACCGTTACCAATTAACAGTGTTCTCTTGTGCGTTTGTTTTTGGTATTTTTCTCTCTCTTTTTCTTTGTGCATCCTACAGGTACCGCGGTCCTACGTCGTCGCGGTCTATACACCTCTACGTGATGCCGGGGTAACGCACAGCCGGCTCTGTGCTTACGACCCGATGAAAGGCCTATATGCGGGGGGGATGGATGAGAGTTTAACCTCATTCCCTCCGCGGTACAGCAAGTCGGAATGGCCGAGTTTGGGTTCGTCCCCTCATTCCGGGCTACTGCTGCTACCACTGCCAGTCCGAAGGAATTCCGGGCGGTTAGATACTAGGCATGCCTTGAAGGCTACGTGTCTAATCGTCCCGAAGAGGCCTACGGCCGGGGGTAGCTCGATACCACGGTCGCTACCAGAGCGGAGGGAGAACGCTCGCTACCGGAGGCGACGAAGGATGCCGCCACAACGGAATGACTGGCCCGGGCGTAACATGCTCCTTTTGTTTAGGAAACATTGTTACGACCCGCTGAACAGAGGCTCGCCCCGGTTATGATTTCCGGTCTCCCGAGCCGATATCCTAGCTGTCTACGGGTAAGAGCCGTGATGACGTGCTTTCGCTCCCCATGTCTGCCGGGCTCGATTGCGGACGTCAGAGAGATGGCCTGTCTGCGTGCAGCCTCCAGTGGTCCTAGCTATTATTCTGCACACTACGCCTTTGTCCGATGTACAAAGCCTCAGACGTCAGTGTATATGAGCAGTGCTACTATCGTACCACCGCTACGCCCGAGCGAACACCATTGCGGACCTCAGAGAGATGTGTAGAGGCTCGAGCAGCCAATGAGCACCGTGACCCCACGTCCATTGTCTGGCTCTACCCAGACGGAAAGCCATGGAGAGTTCCATACACGGCTGAACTGCCAGACAGCTACTCCAGCCCGCACCATGCCACCGACTTCAACCCGCTACCATTAGCGGCCTCCAGTCGCCTATACATGGCACGGTATGAAGGCTCACCTCGCCGAAGATCATGTGCTATTGCTGTGGGGTGAGAGAAGCGATATGCCTACCACCCCTCAGTCTGGCGAGCACGATTGCGGACGTCAAAGGGACGTTCTTTTACTGCGTGGCCCAGCCGCATAGAGCTGAAAGCTTCAGGGGGTCACACACAACAAAGACCCCTCAACAGGCCCCGTCAGCCCGGCTTATTATCACAGCCCGTTAGTACGGGGAATGCGTATCGATCCCCTACTACATGTACAATGTTTTATTGTCAGCCACCTCTGATGCGAAGGGATCGAAGGACACCGGGCATCACGCACGGCTTTGTTAGCCGCGCTACCAGACCCCCTTCATTTGATACATGGATTGTCACACGCACATCATTGCCATTGTTGGGCTCTCCCCAAGCGGAAAGTTGTGGAGATATCTACATACACAGCTGCACGGCCCATCGTCCATACAAGCCAGGTCAACACCGTCGGCTTTGTCCCGTGATGCATCGGCGGTCACAATCAGTTGGACCCACTACAGTATTACACCGACGTCCAGTGACGATTGCCGCCTGGACGCGCCCACTTATCTGGCCCTCTCCGCCCAGTCCAAGCTCCATGGCGCAGTGTCACCTTTATTACAATAATAATGGACTCTTTTAATGCGCCGGTATCCGCCAAGCATGACGCTCATGGCGCATATCTATTATTATCCTTGGTCATCGGGCCACAATTTACAGCATACATGTAATTTTTAGCTCGAGATGGACTTTATACGAGTCTTTCCGACCATCGCTCAACGAAAGCGGAGAGCCTCAACGCCTGCACCAACTCAGCCACGATAGCCCTTTACGCAGCCGGGTCCAGCCGACTGTCACCCTCAGAGTCGGATTGTACCCGCGGTCGGACTGTCTCAAGTCGAGTCGTTCCACTTCCACGGCCGACTTGTCCTGTCCTATCCATACTGGAATCTGCTATACGCTGTACACGCACTTCGTACTGTACATGGATCCCATCCTACTGTCCGGCTCTACTGGAGCGGAAACGATGCCGCCGGCTCGGCCCCAACTGCAGTCGACGCACCTTGGGCCGAGTTGGCCCGCGGACGACTTAAGGCTAAACTCTATGCTTCCACGGATGCATTGGTGGATAATACTTTCTTCCTCGCGGAGCGGAAAGCTGCCAGGATTCCCATTTGCAGTTTTTACCGCCCAATGGCCACGCCGGTCCGCACTATGTTTCCGGGCTCGGCCCTCTCCGGCCGCTTGCAGTCGACCTGCTTCATGGCGAGTTGTTCCCAGTCGAGTTGTCCAGTGCCCATGGGCCGATAACGCGTCCTACCTTAGCTCGACGCTACGGAGCGGTAACATGTACCCGAGACACGTACACTGAATCATCGTTCACTATCGCTACCGGAACGAGGGTCTACACGCACTGCACGTAACTGTTCAACGACCACGCACAATGCACTTCCGGGCGCATTGTACAACCGTCATTTACGGCTCGCACACTACTACAATGACTACAGCCAAGACCGCTCCGTGGCTCCACATCGGTGACCTCGGCGACCCTGGCAGTCATAAGTGTACTTCATGTATCCTGTTTGGACACTGGATAATGAATAGAGTGATAAAGGTGATTAAAATGCGAGCATGCATTGACTCGAACTTCGGCTAGCTCACTCGCCATTCATGTTGTCCTGAGGTCAAAGGTCATACATGTGATAATACATGTACATGTTTTATACATGTGATAATACTTGTACATGTACTGCTCACCACATAGAGACCCAAAATATATTGGGTACTGGGAGGTGACTAGTCAACCTGATCTTGTTCTACCTCCATGACCTGACGGGGTTACATAGTCTGAGATGAACCATCACTACTTATCACGCTTGCAACCTCTTCGGATCAGCTGACTTCCTCACCTTCTCTCATTTTTATGCTTTGAAAAGTGATAAACACTGTACAAAGTATGGTATGGATTGGAATTTTCCTCATTCCTTTCTGTCAAATTCTAGTTACATGACGGCACTTATACAGTGCCGAGTCACAACATGCCAAGGCAGGCAAGAACCCGGCATGTTTAACCCAGCCTACCTCCACCGTCAACTCCACAAGCCCACCGCTCGTTGCGGAATAGCTCCCGTTGACGATTGGCAACAACATTGCAGAACTCCGAAGCACCCCTCTCGGACCTGCGGGACTGATTTTCGACGTCCTTGGGGCCTTTAAACGCCCATCGGCGGAAAATACAAGGCAATTTTTCTTCTCCATCGGCTCTACCCAGGACATTGAAGAATTACCTTGAATAGCTGTGGCCACAGTCCCTTCCACGAAGGTCAACATTTCCAGCTAATCGTAACCACCAGGATGGCCGGCTCATGCCAGCCCTCAACACGCTGGCCCTATACCCAATGGGAATGGACCCCGTCGACACGTACCCCGCATCAAACAACCTCTGCGAGCAGGACCAAAGTCGACTTGGGCCAGCCCAACGGTCCCCAGTTCTTTTCTGCAGATCGCAAACTTGGGGAACACACAGGGAATCCCGACGCCTTACGTCTGGCTGTCATTCCACATCATCGGATGAGTAGGTCATCTCTGCCAATGACCTTACACCTGCTGCCACACACAACAAGACACAGTCCAGAGTTTTCGACTCCTTGTTCCTACAAACCCCTGGAAGATGTCAAAATCACCCCGCTCAGGATACCCTTAGCATCCTGAGCCTCGTGGCCCACAGGTCTTTGTAGAGAATGGCAGTGACCTGATCCAACCAGGTCACATTCTCCTGGTATACGTCAACTCGCCCACAACGCCTGGCTTCTCGGCCCAGATTTCGGCGAAGGACCGAACTACGTGTTCAAACGGTCCACTCGGAGCAACCATTGGACATCATCCACATGACGAACGCTGGACGTCAGTCACATACCCAGCATAGGCGTGAAGTTCCGACTCCAAGAACTCCAACCCCACTACAAGGATCAACTTGGAATAGTTCCTGGTGAGGTTTGAACCCGTGTCGTCCGGACTGGCGCAACGAGTAGGCCGCCACTCCGTACCAGCATCAGAACCACAACCACTGTGAGATTCTTAGTAGCCCTGCAACACATATGCCAGCACTCTCACTTATACCGAGAGCAAGCAAGAACATCTACACACCTACTCCTGACCCGTCACTCAGAGCGGATGGGTTGTGCCCCTCTGATCTACGTCCCCGCCCTGGATCATCCAGGGGACGCCGGCAAGGACAACACCTCACTCCACCTTCCACTTCTCGACCGCCAATAACTACCCCACAGGTGGCCGCTGCGACCGAGACACTCGTCTGCCCTCCTACATAGCATGTACATAGGACAGTACTGGCAGTGACTTACACCAAGCACTGTCGACAAGCCTACAATAGTCGTGCGTACGGGCAGGAAACTTCTCACCATTGTCGAGAGACAAACTAGGGGGCTCGGCCCGGGCCAGTCGCACAACGACCAGTCAATACTACCCGGGCCCGACACCCTCCACTACACTTGGCTTGGGGCGTACAGCCCCCAAAACCAACACCCAACATGCTGGACACCATACAAGGACCCTCACAGCGGGGCCTCACAACGACGCCTCTGTCATGGCTACCCGGTGACTGTTTATACCTTCCCCGATGTGGTGCCACGAAGATGCTCCCTCTCCTTCTCCTACTATTACACCACTAACGGCTATGGCGGACCTCTGCCTACGCACCAGCTCCACACCAGGCTCCAAGTTTCTTCTACCCGCAGCTACAGGTCTGCTTGGACTACATGCGATGTTTTCGAGGATGGCCCTCCCCTCTCAACCTATGTGGCCAATGCACACACCTCCTATGGGCCACGTTCTACCGAATGGCCCCTAGCACACTACCGTGCATCTACTAACCTTCCTCCTGTCAGTGGTTACGCTACGAGGACCAGTGAAATCAGGGCCCTATCGATAGCTGAATGCCACATACGCCGGATGCCACACAGCACTCGACTCCTTCCAACCATAGGCTTCCTCACCAAAAACTGATGCCCTGTCTTCGAGCCACCAGACACCTCTGTATCGTCTCGGACATCGCGCTCCGGTGACCCGTCAGGCAAGCTAGGGTGCCACGTCAGGGGTCTGATGTGGTACCTATCCCAATCTAAGGACTTGAGAAGGAACCCCTCTCAGCCCTTCGCCACTACCACGAAGCCCAGCGTCGAAAGTCACGTTTATCCGCTGGATCGCCTCGACTGTCAAGTTTGCATGCCCAGTCTGCCCATCTAAACCGGGCCAGCAAACCCACTGATACATCAAGACCCAAGATGCGAGAACAGTACTCGCATCCTGGTCCTATTTCTGAGTTCTGTCATCAGACTTGGACGAGGCAGCATGCCCCTCCATTTTCTCCTCTTGCTACCTGAGGGACGTCCTGCGGAGCGACTTAACTCATGTACAACAGGAAAATCCTGGCTTCACCGACCTGGAAACCAGGATTCCTTCAGGCCTGCTGACAGATGGGCAAGACCTCCACGGAAGCTCTGCCCATGGCGAACTCACGATGGGCATTGTGCCCATTATGCTAACCTGATTCATATCCACCAAACTTTCCTGGCTCTCCATGTAGCCAGCCCACCACCGTAACTCGGTGCCACTCTGCATATAGTAGTAACCGTCTGGGGTAGGTTGAATGCAGTAGACTCCCCCCCACCTGTTGTGGGTTGAGTCTACTAGTTCATACCTACCCCAGACGGTTGCGTCCCGCCCGTCCTCCCCACTTCTGGCCTCAAGCCTCCTGGCTTCGAAAAGAAGGACGATCATGGCGGCTATGTCGGTATGCATTGTGGGAGGTCAGGGTGCACCACGGTTGATCAAGTCTTTTCAGCGAAGCAGCAAATTGGCGCAGGGGAATTTGCATATAGTAGTAACCGTCTGGGGTAGGTATGAACTAGTAGACTCAACCCACAACAGGTGGGGGGGAATTTGTTTGTTTTCAAAGTGCACTTTTCCTTTCTGTTCTGTATTGCTGGTTTTCCAAGATTCGCTGAAAAAGTTTATTCGTAGTAGGATTGAACAAAATGTCATCTCTGAGGTGTTGGTTAGTCGTCAAGGTGGACGTTTATGTTTTCCTTTTTGTGATATGCAATTGCTTAAAATTAGCATGCATGAAACGGCTACACAATCTTTGGAGGTAATGCATTATTCATGATGAGAGATTTGCATATTTTCATATTCATATGTGTGGAACATTCCATTTTTTTTTTTGCAGAGGCGCATTCCCTCCGATATAGAGACTGCCGTCAAGGTATATAAAAATAAAACAAAATCTTTATCCATGTAGCTTTTTTTTCGTAAGGAAGGGGTATTGGACGAAGCTAGGGGTATTAAGAAGGCAAATTGGTGAAATGAGAGGGACTTTGTGGAAGTTGAAGATTCCTTGGCAGTATATGTCCAGGGGTTGATTTCACGAGGCCCTACGATCGATCGTAACTCAATTTACGAAGGGTAGCCCACTATATCCTGCTTAAGTCCTGCGATTGATAGTAAGTTACGATAAGTTTGGTGAAATCGATCCCAGGTTGCTACTGGGCGCTGGAGATTATTGAGTTAATGGAGTGCCGTTATTTGAAAGTTCAACAATGTACCACGCCACCAATCCGATATCTGATCATTTTTCATCCTGCATTCAATCATTACTGGCAAAATTCCACAAGATCGCCAACTTTTCAGCCCATAAAAGCTTTGCAATTTTTTTATTTTATTTTTTTTTTTTTTTCAATTTATTTATTTATTTTAGATGCAAGGATTTTGTGTTTGTTAAGTTAAAAAAATTAATGTGGCCAGGGAGGGTCTATTACCATAAACGATCAAGATTATGAGGCTGTAGTAATTTTGGAAAGAGGTTTGAACAAATAATATCTTTGGTAGATTTTGATGAGTTATACCCCAGAGCAAAGTAAAAACCGACAAACAAACAGATAAACAAAAACCAACAGGCAAACAATTGCACCATTCCTTGGTTTTTGTTGTATCACAGGAACAAGCCAAGGACGAAGTAGCCGAAAGTTTGATCAAGGTATTGAGCCTTGTGTTTGCCCTTTTAATTTGCACTCACGATCCCCCCTTCTTCCCCCTCTATCGGTATCCCTTGATCTCTTCCGCCCTCCCCCCTCCTGGTAACCCATGTATTCTATCCCTCCTCCTCCTCCTGCTGCATCCATTATACTCTCCCATTGCAGCTAGCCCATCTACCATCTAAAAAGATGCATGATTGTAGATTATTTTCATTGTAAAGCTTGGTGATGGTAATAATCGTCCGATGAAATTGTGTTTGATGATTCGAAAATGAAAAAATCTCAGCTGTATACAGTGATCAGAATATGTAATCAATGATAGGTGTCAATTAATGCATAAAGAGGTATTCATTAATCAATTGGTAGATATAGTCAATAATCAATATAATTGGCAGTTCATCATGTTACGTACTATTACTGAAGAGGTTACTAAACCTATGTGAACTATTAGAAACGTAAAAAAGTAGGCTTGGGGCTGACATCATTGTTTTATAGTCATAAGCCCTTTTCTTTTTCCAATTGTAACATTGCCCTCTGTAATCATTCCTGCTGACATGATGTTCGAAGGCCTGTCCTCCTCAAATAATGACCAATGAAATCTACACAAAATAGCAGCCTACATGTACCTTGTCTCTGAACAACGTGCATAAACTTTGGCATACACATCCTGATTTGCAAGTCTCTGTAGTGGTTTTCATTTTACAGACTCTTGTTCTGGTTCGTCGAAAACTTCAGAAAGGATACAAGGGGCAACTTTACACGGGGATCAGACAGGGCTAATGACAAGGGAGAAGGTTATCTGTCTTAAATATGTTTTAGCCACGATCTAACACCTTTTGATCTACCCTGAAACACTCACCACCATCCACCACCTCAACGCCTGTCCTTCTTCTCAATTATGCCCGCCTTCCACTTCATGCCGTCCATGTTTTTTAATTTTTTTTTTAGGAACTGAAAGAGGAAGCTATTGCTGCTGGAATTCCTGAGGTAGTAAAAACTACTCGTGATTTTTCACTCTCAATCATGTTTTTCTCTTTGATATTCTCTTGCAGAGTGCCCGGTTGTTGTCTTTTTTTTTGGGTCTAGTCTAGTGACTGCTGAAAGTGGCTGAAAATGTAGCTAGATTCTCCAGTCTCTTTCTCTTTGTGGCTGTTCTGTCTATTTTATGTGTGTGGTTTCATTGCGATGTTCTTGCTTATCTGGATAGCATCTGATTTCTCTAAGCGGGCCGTACCTCCTCACTGCGTGTTCTGGAGCAAAAACAAAAGTGTCATTTTTTTTTTCTTTTGGCTGGCTTGGCTTGCAGCCTTGAAGCTTGCTACATTTTGTGGCTAGGTTTGACTCTTAACACCGGGTTGATGGCTTTGTGAATGTATGCTAACATGGTTGGAGGAAAGATTGTGCATGTGGTATAACGGGATGTCATGGAGCAATTTGTCCGTTTTTTCTGGTCTGTGGGTGCGTTCTAATCTCTTGTCAGTCTGTTGGGATTTTGTTGTTGTTGTGATTTTGAGTGATGTTTAGTTTGTCGGTCTTTTTTTATCACCAAACTGCACTTCCCATTTAGCAGTTACCATAGCAACATCACCTGGTCAAAAATAATAAGATCATTATTTGACCCCTGTTGTATTCATCAAAGAAAAATACTTTATTTCTTTCAGTCGGTTAAGTTTCTGCGCTGTGTCTATTTGAAATTTGTTTTCTGTAATTATCTTTAGATTTGATATTCGTGTATTTCTTTCTTTTTGCCTATTTTGTTTTTGTTGTTTGGTTTTCTTTTTTTCACTTTGGATCCCTTTGGTCTCCAACCTTTTTCACTGCCTGTTTTGGAGATGCCTGATTTTTTTATGCACGTGATTTCTGCGAAACATACAATGTTATAAATGTCAACTAAGGTATACGTTTTTGTTGTGGATATCTGTTGTTGTTCCTTTTCCCGGCATTCTTAAAACAAAACTTTGCACGCCGGCTGCCCATATAAGCTGCCTGCTACTGTTTTTGAGCGTCAACACGTAAAGGAAATGTTGTACACCCGTATACCCTGTGTCGTTGTATTGCATTATGCCGCTGCCGTTAGTACTGAGCTGTGTTGCGTAAAAAAAAAAAACACCTAGAGCCTGTCAGTGTTCACAAAAATCCTGCCCGCATGCATGTTTGTCGCCCTCTTTGGTGAGTAAAAGTAGAAACACCATGTTTTCTTTTTCCATTTTCATTTATGTACTGTAATTTTCAACTGGATATGATTTTGTTCTCATTGTAAGTACATTGTAGGTGTATTAGTCTATTTTTGTCTCTTTTTCATCTTTAGTTTCAAATTCTCTTTTTTATGTAGATGAGGTCTTATATTTTACATTTGGAACATTTTAGATATCATTTTAAATGAAATCAGCTTTCAGATTATTTATTTGAGTAGTAAAAACCAAGAACCATACATGCGCATCAATATGTCATGCTTTAAAATTTCTGTTGAGAGTCTTGTAACCTTTCTAGATCTCGTACGTTAAGATTGCATGCTTTTTTAGAAAAATGTCAAGCTGAAATGGACTATCATTAGATTTTTTAGTTGCAATTGCAGTTCCATTACTCAGATATTTCATTTCGCTTAAAGGCCTTGTATTTACCATCGTTATTTTTGGTAAATACCCTATTTTTCAGATGTTAAATGTAGGATTTGACCTGAAGAAATCTCCATCCTTCATTGTTAAACCTATGATTATCAAATTGCACATGAATTTAACTTCCAAAGAGTTATTTATTATCATTTCATGATTTATATATACAAATTCAATGTTGGTTTATGGTTTTGCTAGGAAATTCTTGTGAAGAGACTATTTTATTTCAGGCATAGTTCTGTAGAGTTAGTGACTGAAGTAGAGACTAGGTGTTACCCACTACTTGTGGTCAAATTCCATCCCACTTCAGTCAATTTTCTTCGATTTTTCCATAGTAGGTGACCGAATGAATCAGATTTGATCATTTCTAAACGGACAAAATGAACAATTAATTCTGCAATGAATAATTACCCTATGATACTAGTCATTAGCCAGTTGCCCTAAAATCCATTATATAGGCATAAGTTAGGAATTAAAAACTCACCTAAACATTAGATATTCATTTGTTTACCCCCAAATAATATTTTTTTAATGATCTGAATTTTTTGATTCATGATTGTCTCGTTAATTAATTTATTCGTTTTTCTTTTAATTAATCAGGATGCCGGAGCAGCTGAGCTTTATGAGGTAATTTTGTGTTTAAATTTTTGTCTTCTATTCAATTTTTAAGTCATTGAAAAGTGAACAAAGAAAATTTGACTGGAGCGGGATTCGAACCAGTGACCTCCGGAATACTGTATCGGTTCTCTATCAACTGAACTACGTGTATCCAGCCCTACGTTGGTGGTGTGCCTAATATTGGTAGAGCGCCGGTATGGTATTCCGGGGGTTGCTGTCTCAAGTCAAATTTTCTTTGTTCACTTTTCAATACTTAAAATTAGGCAGTTTCCATTGTGGTTATTTGATGAGTATTCAATTTTTGTTTGTGTTTTTTTTTTTCCTTTTTGGGGGGCAAAAACATGAATGAATGTATTTATTGTATGAATATTGTCTTTTATTATTGGGGCATGCTGCTGATCCTTATTAATATGTGCATAATGTGAACAAAAATTTATATTCATAATTACCAAACTAGCTTACAGTAGCCAAACTTTGGTACGATATTCAAGTCTGGTTTTAGTGTTTTTGATTGGTCAAGATTCCAGCGTCAATCGTCACTCATGTGACTGCATACCCTAGGGGCCTGTTTGTTTCAGGCACGCGATCGGAGATCTTGCAGATCCACGTCCCATGCAGGATACGCTAAAATGGGATCCGGATCAGCAGGATAGCTGATCTCGTGACTGAAGCAAACAGGTCCTAGATATTGGCTTCATCAGTCGGCCAAATAATGATGAAGTAATGATAAATGCATATGATGGACCACCATCGTTTAACCTCCACCCATAGGCCTTATTCACGGCGCATCAATCTTGTCTCCTTCCTTGTATACTCGTTTGAAAAGATAACACCAATTCTTAAAAAGAAAACGGGTACCAGACTACTTTGAATCCAAGCCTCGGTTTGATTGCACTGCTTCAAAATGTAGGATGGATGCACCATGAATAAGGCACATTGGCAACTTAAATCAAATTAAGTCACGATACTCGAGTCCATTTTGAATAGACACACTTATTTATTCCGTAATTTATTCACCCGAGAAAGACTTTGAATTTTTTTTTTGAAGGCCCAGCGTGTTTTCTTATTTTGTTTTATTGGGGGGTTTGGTTGGTGCTTTGTCTGTTCAGGAGATGAAGGAAGAGATTCTTGAGAAACACGAGGAGGAGAGAAGAGAGATGCAGTTTGAGCCGACGGTGGACGTCCTGGAAGAAACCCAAGAGGTAGGAGCCAACGAATAGGAGGACATTCATGGGGTGCTGTGGCCTATTGGTCTGGTGTGTCAATCTCAAGGTCTTGTGGTCAATGCATCAGATTGTGGGTTCGAATCCTGCCATGGGCTAGTGGTGCTTGCATCCGTGGGCAAGATGCTTTGTCACATATTGCTCCTCTTCACCCAGGTGTAAAATGGGTACCTGTGAGGGTAGAGATGGCTTTGATTAGCCTCTGTGCACATTACGGTAGTCAGGGCTGTTGAGATGGTTTCAGGAATGTAAATTATGGCCCAATGACTGGGGATAATAATACATTTGTAATGCGCAATAGAGAATATTATTATTAATATCTGCACAATATAAATGTCCTATATTAATATTAATTATCGAAAGTCCTCTGCTTTTAAGGTATCTTCAGGTCAACTTACTTGAGAATTACAAACGACCTTCTTACATAACACAGTTTATGTCAGGGTCTGAAGGTCACTTCTTGAAAGAATGCACAAGACTTGATGTACAAGTAACAACCCCTGATCAATGCAAATGAAGATGCAGTGAAATAGCAGCTATTGTTCACTTTTGAGCAACGACCTTTAAATACTTGAGACGACAACACGTCAACTGGTCAAACTGGAATCTTGACTCATCAGATATAGAAATTGATGAATACGATTGTTAAGATTTTTTTAAAGTGTGTGGTGGGATCTTTACATACATTTTTTACAGTTTGCTTTTGGGCAATATTACAATGCAATGATAATTGTAACAAAAGTGTCTTTGTCACATTAAAGTGTCATTGTCACATTGAAGTGCCATTGTCACATTGAAGTGCCATTGTCACATTGAAGTGCCATTGTCACATTGAAGTGCCATTGTCACATTAAAGTGTCGTCACATTAAAGTGCCATTGTCACATTAAAGTGACATTGTCACATTAAAGTGCCATTGTCACATTAAAGTGACATTGTCACATTAAAGTGTCATCGTCACATTAAAGTGTCATTGTCACATTATGCACATGTAATGGTTTGGATCAGCTGCATGCTGGGTAATTTCCCGTACTACAACCGGGTACATCCTGGTCTGGAAAAGACCATTTCTCGGTCACGTGACATTGGGGTGCGGCAACATAGAATGAAAATAAGCCTTATCAAAGTTATTTCACAACATACCTTGTTTTATCCCACTTTTTTTGTCATCGCAGGAAGAGAGAGATACCCCCACAGAAACCAAGGTAAGTAATTGTTGAAACAATTATCCAACCGAGAAATTATCTTTGTTGACAAATTTGCATTAGACTCTTTTCAAGTCGTTGCATCTCCCCTCCCCCAGATTTTAGTTTTTGCATTTCATAATTATGATTGTGATTTTATGAATTTGATGTGTGGAGAAAAAAGCATCATGGCATGCCGAACTTATTTGTTTTTAAATTTGTACTGTTTGAAAACTTGATTCTAAAACGGCAAAGAGCACAAATCATGCATCATTATGAGCCAATGACATCTTTCCAACATGTTCAACAACCATGCTTCTCAAAAATATGTATTATTTTTTAACAAAAAAGGACATGCTTCAATTAAGTTGTCTTCTTTTCTTTCATGAACAACTTTCTTTGTTTTTGTTTTTAAAGGTATTATCATACTTTGGTAAGAGTCCAAAACAGAAATGTTCACAGATTTACGTATAACTTACAGGGTATGAAGATGGCGGTGGTAGTAACATACTGTTAAAATGTTTCAGCCTGAAATGGTATATTTTATCAAGAAATTAGTAAAACAACGACATCTTTTAAAAGATCAAAAATAAAAGAGAAAACACTTAAGAAATACCGTGGCTGTTTTTCGCTGTTTTCTCAAAAAGTGGGCTACGTATGGGACTGAAATTTTCACAGACTACTTTTACTGTATCTGTCTTGATATTTTTGCCCACGAATCTGTATTTCTTTGACAAAAACCAAAGTATGATACTACCTTTAAATTGAGAACAATTGACATTCATTGCAAAATTTGTTCTTAGTTTGGATGAAATTTATGTGGAATGATAAGGATTGGATTTCTCTCTTTGTTAATTCTCTCTCTCTCTCGTCATGCCGATAGTGCCAAGTTTTTACCTTCCTCCCTTCTAATCAAATTGCTTTTCAACCTTGTCAGACGCAACTAACAAAATGTGCTTTTGAATCGATACTAACTTGCCTGGTACACATGTAAGCTGGTAACCTTCATCATGAGATTCTGCTAAAAGGGCCATCAATTTTGATACAAGTACCTACCTCCGAATTGCCTTCTTTTTTTTTGCAAGAGGTTGAAGCGCTTACCAATAGCACACTGGGTGATTTCAGGATTGACGAAATATGGAATGGCAAAGAAAAGCCAGAAAGAAAGAAAAAACACCCCAAAACGAACCAAACCTTCACCCGGTTTTGTTTTAATGTGACGTTGTTCCGATTTGCGCCAATTCTGTAGGCCCTCCCTGGAGACACAACACAAACATTCACAACCCGAACGGTTGTCACTCAGCAGACTCACGTACAACGGACCCAAGCCGTGGCCGATGGCCAGCGCGATGGCCCCGTTGAGTCCGAGTCTGAATCCTCGGCCGAGACTGAAATTTATGTCGGTCCTGACGACACCAAAACCACCAGCACGACTACAGTGACCGAGAAGTATTCCTATACGGAGAAGCACGCTCCGGTCCGGATTGAAGTGGACGAGGTGCCCGATCGGAAGTCAGACCCGGACATTGATGAGTACATGGTGGTCACCAGTCCAGTTAATGATGTCATAGAATCCAGCGAGGCCGTCGAGGAAGAAGGGATCAACCCTCATTACGACGACGGGCCGGAACCAGTCATGGACGAAATCATCAAGATTGATTCCGTGCCCGAGGTGGAAGGTATCAACCCGCACTACGAGGCCCAGCCTGACTCGGTGGAGGAGACAACTATCTCGACCACGTCCGAGTCCACCGTCCAGGGTATCAATCCGGACCTGATCTGCGATCCCGAGCCTCTGGACGATTCCTCGCGAATCTGCGGGCCCGATCTGACCGACACCAAGTACAGCGTGAACCACGGGGCACAGGACTTTGACGAAAGTCCCGTCTCGCCGTTTGACCGCGAGGTCGGGATTTCGACGTACACCTCGTCATTTCACCAAGTCACTGTCCGCACGGGGTTGGAATCCAGCCCCGAGACTGACCGCTCTGAATCGGACTTCCCGCACGGCCCTTCCTCCGAGGTGACTATCACTGAGTCTGGCACTCGCTCCAGGGGGCAGCCCAGCACACCTCTTGAAAGTTACGCCGAGGTAGGAGCTCAGCTGACAATATGTCAGGTTATTTCAACACATCCTACACCATGTTGTTTCCATTATTCATTGGGCCGCTTTGCCTATTTTAAATTCGTTCTTTGTTTTTTTAAATGGGCAATTCATAAACTTGAGGAATGAGGCCGGTCATCATCTCCATAGCAATGGCCCAGGAAACTCATTAAGCTTTGCATCGCGAATGCACAATTTCATTGCAAACTTTTGTTTCCAACTCTGATTTTTTTTTTTTTTTTTTTGGCGGCATTTTGTTTTCCTTTTCTTTTGTGGAATGGAGCATTTTATTATTTTTGTGAAGTGCATGATTGAAAGAGCATTTAACCTGCCTGGCAAATTTTCCCATGTTGCTCACTAACACTTGGCCAAAGTCTATTACCCTGTGAAATTTCAGATTGTGGCATGCAAAAAGCCATCGCCTTCACTCTTTACACACCTAGGACAGTGAATCGATCATTTTTCTCTCATCCAAAGCATCGGTAACCATGGTAACAGTAACCATGGTCACAGTAACCATGGTGACTGTAAATTAATCTGATTATCACCATAGTGATGAATCCCTCTGTTGTACCTTACTCTTATTTTCCTTTTTTTTTTGTCAGCATTGTCTTCCATCTTTTTTGTTAAATGCAATTTATTCTGGGGGTTATTTGGTCAAAGAAGTGGCACAAAACCCGCACAAAAACCCAAACCAAGACATCTTGTACATGTATGGATTCCTTCAAATCTAAAATGATAATTAATACAAAGAGTAAGTTTTAAAAACAGTAGAAAATGCAATAATTTCACTCAAATTTGGCAATTTTGAATGTAGCTGAAAATATGAAGAAATCTTGAAAATCTTTGTGTTGTTTTAAACCCGCCATGATCCTTTTTTTTTTTCATTTCCTTCCCGTATGCTAACGTCCATTCTTACCATCAAGTCTCTTGCGGCAAAGTTATTACACGTAAGACGATGACATCTGATTGTGGTTATCATTCATTCAAACTTCCTCCTCATTGCAGCTTCTTTCATTCACTTTTTTTGGCACCACTTTTTTTTGCTTGCCATCCAAACATGCACGATAGCTTTTTTTGGATGCTCAATCCTGTCTGGAGATGCATTAATTGACTAACAATCCTTTTTGTTCGTGATTCTGCGATGCCTGGATCCTCCTCATTTGCATGGCAGCTAGTTTTGCTGTTGATTTTGGAGATTCTCAGGTGTCGTGTTTTGGACACTTTCAATTTTTTTTTGGTTTTGGAAATTCTTTGGAATTCAGATAGGAATTTCTTCTCTTGGGGTGCTGTGTGTCTTTAACTGTGAGAAATGTTTATTATTGTTTTATCAACCATTTGCAAGTTACTTAGGATGATACTTTGCACTAATCTTGTTTTCAAAAAAGTTGATATTGCCGTTAAGTTATTTTGTGGATTGCATTTCATTTCATATGCTCGGACGATAAGTACTAAAATCTTTCAACTTTCATGTTTTTGAATATTTGCAGCTTACAATATCAGTGCAAGAAAAAATGAAGAAAAAGTAGAATTTGCCCATGGTCTTTTATTGCACTGATCAAAGAGCGCCCCCAACGGTCGACGCATTGTAGGCATTGACAAACATGTTTTTCACGCACTTAAATTCTCGCAAGCACACTTTGCTCATTGCTAGGCCACACACGATTCCATATACAGTGTCTATTTAGCCTGTTTCCTCATTCTTAATACTCTTTGGGAACCACAGTTTAGAAGAACAGAATGTATTATTAGCACGTAGCATTCTGCACAAACAATTTCTGCCATGTAGGGCACAGTTTTTTTCTTGCCAGGCCCACGTTTGTTCCCAGTCATGGTTGTATAAAGGCTCACGCATGGTTTTGTATACCGATTGCTGATACATTCATAAGTTGTATCGCCCAAAAGTGTCCATGACATGTCCAAGAATGATTTTTTGATTTTTTTTTTGAAAAAAAAATTTGACAAAAGTTCAGACAAGAAGCCTAGACTACATATCCGCTTGGTTTTGTCGGCTGACATGTTGAATATTATTGATTTGAAGAAACACAAACATTTCTTGTTCTCAAGAATTGCTTTTTGCTGTATGGACATTTCATGTGGTTGTGTAAAACATCATGTTGCCATGATTAATCATTGTTATCACATTGTGCAAACATTAATGGTCGCTTGTTCTGTCTGCACTTCAGAAAAAATTCAGCCTCACATCACCCAAACTCTAATTTGCAAGGTAACGGAAACTTACGTGGGCCTGATGACGCCACAGATTCATTTTTAATCTTATGGATATCAGCTACTCAAAGTGTCTAGTTTTTGCCTGTTGTTTTCAGTGTTGCTCACACTCACAGGCAGTTTATGCCCAGAATGGAATCACTTGATACTGGAGACGTCACTTTTTTTTTGTTTTCAAACGTTATTTTTTATTTCACAGGACATAAGAGAAGAGCTGCCACAGGAATCAACACAGTTTCAGGTATGCCTATACCTTCGTTTGCAAATTAAAAAAGGCTTTTATCTCTACCCCACAGTTTATAAAAGAAATGTAATATTTAATCCTCTTTCTTTTAATACTTCTCCTTATTAACAAAACCTTTTTCTTCACTGGTCTATTAATCTGAACCGGCAATATTTTGTTGTTTTCGTACCAATCTTTGAACACATTTTTGGCGAATGAATTTTTAAAGCAGCTTTTAAGCTTCCATTGATTGCGTTGATTATACCAAAAGAGCTTTTTGCAGAGAAAGGCGGCAGAAAAGTAGCTGAATTATTAAAGTTGAAAAACTTTGCTGATTATTCTCTCCAAGTTTTCCCTATTTCAATATTTTTTGCTCTGTGCTGCATATACCTGATTTTATTTTCTAAAATTTGAGAGAAAGCAAATTAATACCCTGGCCAAAAAAAAACAAACCTTTAAGCAAATCTCCCTCCAAAAGAATAATCTATCCTGAATTACCGGATTTCCACAAAGTGATGCTTATTTGATTTTATTGTTTCTGAGAAAAAAAAAAAAAAAAACCAGAAAAGAAATTGCCTGCCTTGAACATAATTTTTAATTACCAAGAATGAAGTGCCCCAGAAATAAAAAAAAAAACAAAAAAAAAATTTCAAATTCTGCTGGCTTTAGAACGCTAACTCCGTTTTCTGAAATGCATTTTGAATCTCCCCAATAATACCCAAATCTCTTAATTAATTTTGTGTCCTTCGTCTAGACTTCTTGTTTAATCAATTCCGAATACTTTGGAGACTTCTAATTAAACTACCTGCATGGCCTTCGCTTGACCATTGTCCGGAAAAGATAATCACTAGATTCTAGACCCTGAGCCTAGACGATTGTCTGTTTGCATCGTCCAGGCTTAGAATGGACAAATGAATTGCCATGACAACTAACTAGTTTTCGAGCAAAAATGTCTTTTTTTATAAATTAACCAGCACCTCACTGCATCATTTCTCATGTGGCTGTTACCGTAAAGAAATCCATTGGACTGCTTCAAGTAAACTAGCAATAGTTTGATAGGCCTTAGTAGTATCATTAATTTACTTGTTTGCCCCTTTAATTAATTAATGTATAATTGACCATTTCTCTTTGAAACAGGTGTTTTTTATCTAGGAATTTATCTCACATAAATCCCCTAATTTCATGACTTCCACAAACCACATTCAATGTAGGGTTTTTCTTAAGTGCCGTGCAATGTTTGACGTATTTTGTCCACACTCTGGTCTGGGTGTATACATTATATGTTTTTTAACATTTATTTATTTATTTTTTAGTACTTGTGTGGTCCATATGGATTTGGTTGTTCGTGTCTGTTTGTGTGTTTTTTCATGTCTGCCCGTTTGTTGATCTGCATTTTTGGATATTGTCACGGAGATAAACGCTAAACATAAAAAAGTGTTATGGCTGTAGCTGCAAGATCTGTAGAGGCAGCAGTAATGGCTTATTAGGTCAAAGAGTGAATGAGTTTAATTAAAGTGGCTGATTGATTAACTAGAGGTTTGAACTTACTGACGTTTAATGTAATTTTGTAGAAAACACCTTTTTGATAACTAAATGATAACATTAAATTGCTGTCTGTATTTTTTTTTTTTTTCATCGCAGAATAGACGGATTCTTAAAGTAGCCTTTTCGTAAACATAAACATAACGACTAAACAAATAATTAGTTCAGAATTGGAATAACGAGTGGTAAATAGCAGAAGTTTATTTGTGACAACAGAATCCCTAGTGTGTTCCTAAACCTCCCCTTCCTAACCTTAATCTTAAGAAGCATGTCCACAGGCTGACGCCACTGTAGCCTCACTCTCACTACGCTATGCTCTGCATGTCTGCTTCGTTCTTTATTCTTGTACTTCTGTTTCTTGCTGGCTTTTTTTTTTTTTTTTTACATTTCGGCACTATAATTGCATGGCATTTCTGTTTGAGCTGATTCATGCTTTTAACGCCATTTTTTTTTTAACATAGAGCTTTGTTCATAGTCAGAGTAGACTGGCGGTGGGTACAGATGCACAATGTCTCGTCTTTTTCCTGAAAATGTTGATAATAATCATGAAATTATGTCAAAATGACGTCCCTCATCCGTGTTTGCCACATAGTGGACTGTGTACATTTCATTTTTCATTTTGATTTTTGAGTGGGGCACAAAAATACAAAATGCGGTTTGAATCAATTCTACTTTTTGAATCATTTTAACACTAAGGATGCTGCGAGACATTGTACATCTTCAGAGTTTTCTTCTTCGGCAGCCATTATTTCTTGTACTTGAATGTGATAAAATATATCGTGGAAAACTGCTCAATAACTCATACATGTTGAGCTAATGTTGAGGCTTGAAATGAAAGATACTTTACTTCACAGTGACTTGCAGAAGTATTGTGGGTAAAAGTACGAATGTTTTCTTTGGGGTGATGTCAAAACCCTAACCGTTTGGCGACCTGTTTTTAAATTTGAATTTGTGATACCAAACTCAATTTGAAATATCTGTTGTTTTGAAACGCATCACCATCTTTGAGATCTGAGAACAAAATGGCTGTCTAAGAAGGGAACTCCTATGCCGTGCTTTTTAGTCAATAGATCACCATGTGCCCATGCACCATCTTAGTTTTAGTCTGGTGTGTGTGTTGTATCTTGATTGCTGGTGACTCACGTGTGATTAACCGCAGGAGAAATTGGTTGAACAGGTAGAGACCGTGACCAGACGTGGAGGGGAGAGTGTCGAGGAAGCCCCTCGGGACCAGGAGGTAAGTTGTTATGAGTTCCAGGATTTTGGTTTTTGTTGTCGGCGCAGTGGTTCTAATTTCTTCAGGCTGTGAAATTTGCATGCAAGACATCATTTCATTGAAGCTTTGGATGAGGGAAGCTTTCTTAGTAGTACAGTAATTGGGAAGTTAGAGGGAGAGATCACTATGTCTGTATTTTATAACTGTTCTGTTCTTTTGGTGGATTTTCTTTTTTCTTGCACATTTAAACAATATTAACCCTAATATTCAATGATGAATTTGCAAATAGCTTTAAGGTTTAATAACACCATTGCATTTTCTCAGTTGTTTATTAGGTTATATTTTGAATGTTTGAAAAGTATTTTATGTACATTGCTGACAAAGAGGTTTTCTTCATAGGAACCGGCAACTAAAGTTGTTACTTCGCAAGAACCAGAAGTTGCAATCCGTGACACCGCCGTCTATACGGAGAAAACAGTGACAACAACTACGGTAACTAAATCAGTGAGAATTGTTGAAGAAGGTGCTCCCTTCCATGTTGAATCAGGGGAGGAGGAAAAAGTTCTGGAAGAGATTGTAATGGAGGAGGAGATGCCTGTAGAAGCAGAGGAAGAACCGGAAGTGGTTGAACAAGAAGAAGTGGTTATTGAAAAGCTTGAGGAAGAACCAGTCGAGCATGTTGTGGAAGAC
The DNA here is from genome assembly GCA_963971285.1 of Astropecten irregularis. NCBI lineage: Eukaryota > Metazoa > Echinodermata > Asteroidea > Paxillosida > Astropectinidae > Astropecten > Astropecten irregularis. Next base: position 3,631,460 of record OZ020263.1, on the reverse strand, counting down.
ATTCCGGAAGAGCGCAAAGAACCAGAGGAGGAGATGCCTGTAGAAGAGGAGAAAGAGGAAGAACCGGAAGTGGTTGAACAAGAAGAAGTGGTTATTGAAAAGCTTGAGGAAGAACAAGTCGAGCATGTTCCGGAAGACATTCCGGAAGAGCCCAAAGAACCAGAACAGGAAAAGGTTGACTTAGTCACCCACGACACTGCCATATACAGTGAGCAATCAGTGACCACAACCACAATAACCAAAACAGTAACAGTAATAGGTACTACTGAGGAAAAAGAAGAACCGGAAGTGTTTGAACAAGAAGAAGTGGTTATTGAAAAGCTTGAGGAAGAACAAGTCGAGCATGTTGTGGAAGACATTCCGGAAGAGCCTAAAGAACCAGAGGAGGAGATGCCTGTAGAAGAGGACAAAGAGGAAGAACTGGAAGTGGTAGAACAAGAAGTGGTTATTGAAAAGCTTGAGGAAGAACAAGTTGAGCATATTGTTGAAGACATTCCGGAAGAGCCCAAAGAACCAGAGGAGGAGATGCCTGTAGAAGAGGAGCAAGAGGAAAAACCGGAAGTGGTCGAACGAGAAGAGGTGGTTATTGAAAAGCTTGTGGAAGAACAAGTGGTGCGTGTTGTGGAAGACATTCCAGAGGAGCCCAAAGAACCAGAGGAGGAGACACCTGTAGAAGAGGAGAAAGAGGAAGAACCGAAAGTGGTAGAACAAGAAGTGGTTATTGAAAAGCTTGAGGAAGAACAAGTCGAGCATGTTGTGGAAGACATTCCAGATGAACCCAAGGAACCAGAGGAACCAGAGGAGGAGATGCCTGTTGAAGAAGAGGAGAAAGTGGAAGAATCACAAGAACCATATGTGACCCACGACACTACCATATACAGTGAGCAGTCAATGACCACAACCACAATAACCAAAACAGTAACAGTAATAGGTACTACTGAGGAGAAAGAAGTAGAACCGGAAGTGGTTGAACAAGAAGAAGTGGTTATTGAAAAGCTTGAGGAAGAACAAGTGGAGCATGTTGTGGAAGACATTCCGGAAGAGCTCAAAGAACCAGAGGAGACGCCTGTAGAAGAGGACAAAGAGGAAGAACCGGAAGTAGTTGAACAAGAAAAAGTGGTTATTGAAAAGCTTGAGGAAGAACAAGTCGAGCATGTTGTAGAAGACATTCCGGATGAGCCCAAAGAACCAGAGGAGGAGACTCCTGTAGAAGAGGAGAAAGAGGAAGAACAGGAAGTGGTCAAAGAAGAAGAAGAGGTCATTGAAAAACTTGAGGAAGAACAAGTCGAGCATGTTCTGGAAGACATTCCGGATGAGCCCAAAGAACCAGAACAGGAAGAGATTGACTTAGTGACCCACGACACTACAATATACAGTGAGCAATCAGTGACCACAACCACAATAACCAAAACAGTAACAGTAATAGGTACTGCTGAGGAGAAAGAAGAACCGGAAGTGGTTCAACAAGAAGAAGTGGTTATTGAAAAGCATGAGCAAGAACAAGTTGAGCATGTTGTGGAAGACATTCCAGATGAGCCCAAAGAAATAGAAGAGACACCTGTAGAAGAGGGGAAAGAGGAAGAACCGGAAGTGGTTGAACAAGAAGAAGTGGTTATTGAAAAGCTTGAGGAAGAACAAGTCGAGCATTTTGTGGAAGACATTCCAGAGGAGCCCAAAGAACCAGAGGAGGAGACACCTGTAGAAGAGGAGAAAGAGGAAGAACCGGAAGTGGTTGAACAAGAAGAAGTGGTTATTGAAAAGCTTGAGGAAGAACAAGTCGAGCATGTTCCGGAAGACATTCCGGATGAGCCCAGAGAACCAGAACAGGAAGAGGTTGACTTAGTGACCCACGACACTGCCATATACAGTGAGCAATCAGTGACCACAACCACAATAACCAAAACAGTAACAGTAATAGGTACTGCTGAGGAGAAAGAAGTAGAACCGGAAGTGGTTGAACAAGAAGAAGTGGTTATTGAAAAGCTTGAGGAAGAACAAGTGGAGCAGATTGTTGAAGACATTCCGGAAGAGCCCAAAGAACCAGAGGAGGAGACACCTGTAGAAGAAGAGAAAGTGGAAGAACCGGAAGTGGTCGAACAAGAAGAGGTGGTTATTGAAAAGCTTGAGGAAGAACCAGTCGAGCATGTTTTGGAAGACTTTCCGGAAGAGCCCAAAGAACCAGAGGAGGAGACACCTGTAGAAGAGGAGAAAGAGGAAGAACCGGAAGTGGTCGAACAAGAAGAGGTGGTTATTGAAAAGCTTGAGGAAGAACCAGTCGAGCATGTTGTGGAAGACATTCCAGAGGAGCCCAAAGAACCAGAGGAGGAGACACCTGTAGAAGAGGAGAAAGAGGAAGAACCGGAAGTGGTGGAACAAGAAGAAGTGGTTATTGAAAAGCTTGAGGAAGAACAAGTCGAGCATGTTCCGGAAGACATTCCGAATGAGCCCAGAGAACCAGAACAGGAAGAGGTTGACTTAGTGACCCACGACACTGCCATATACAGTGAGCAATCAGTGACCACAACCACAATAACCAAAACACTAACAGTAATAGGTACTGCTGAGGAGAAAGAAGTAGAACCGGAAGTGGTTGAACAAGAAGAAGTGGTTATTGAAAAGCTTGAGGAAGAACAAGTGGAGCAGATTGTTGAAGACATTCCGGAAGAGCCCAAAGAACCAGAGGAGGAGACACCTGTAGAAGAGGAGAAAGTGGAAGAACCAGAAGTGGTTATTGAAAAGCTTGAGGAAGAACAAGTGGAGCAGATTGTTGAAGACATTCCGGAAGAGCCCAAAGAACCAGAGGAGGAGACACCTGTAGAAGAAGAGAAAGAGGAAGAACCCGAAGTGGTCGAACAAGAAGAGGTGGTTATTGAAAAGCTTGAGGAAGAACCAGTCGAGCATGTTTTGGAAGACTTTCCGGAAGAGCCCAAAGAATCAGAGGAGGAGACACCTGTAGAAGAGGAGAAAGAGGAAGAACCGGAAGTGGTCGAACAAGAAGAGGTGGTTATTGAAAAGCTTGAGGACGAACCAGTCGAGCATGTTGTTGAAGACATTCCAGAGGAGCCCAAAGAACCAGAGGAGGAGACACCTGTAGAAGAGGAGAAAGAGGAAGAACCGGAAGTGGTTGAACAAGAAGAAGTGGTTATTGAAAAGCTTGAGGAAGAACAAGTCGAGCATGTTCCGGAAGACATTCCGGATGAGCCCAGAGAACCAGAACAGGAAGAGGTTGACTTAGTGACCCACGACACTGCCATATACAGTGAGCAATCAGTGACCACAACCACAATAACCAAAACAGTAACAGTGATAGGTACTGCTGAGGAGAAAGAAGTAGAACCGGAAGTGGTTGAACAAGAAGAAGTGGTTATTGAAAAGCTTGAGGAAGAACAAGTTGAGCAGATTGTTGAAGACTTTCCGGAAGAGCCCAAAGAACCAGAGGAGGAGACACCTGTAGAAGAAGAGAAAGTGGAAGAACCGGAAGTGGTCGAACAAGAAGAGGTGGTTATTGAAAAGCTTGAGGAAGAACCAGTCGAGCATGTTTTGGAAGACTTTCCGGAAGAGCCCAAAGAACCAGAGGAGGAGACACCTGTAGAAGAGGAGAAAGAGGAAGAACCGGAAGTGGTCGAACAAGAAGAGGTGGTTATTGAAAAGCTTGAGGAAGAACCAGTCGAGCATGTTGTGGAAGACATTCCAGAGGAGCCCAAAGAACCAGAGGAGGAGACACCTGTAGAAGAGGAGAAAGAGGAAGAACCGGAAGTGGTTGAACAAGAAGAAGTGGTTATTGAAAAGCTTGAGGAAGAACCAGTCGAGCATGTTGTGGAAGACATTCCAGAGGAGCCCAAAGAACCAGAGGAGGAGACACCTGTAGAAGAGGAGAAAGAGGAAGAACCGGAAGTGGTTGAACAAGAAGAAGTGGTTATTGAAAAGCTTGAGGAAGAACAAGTCGAGCATGTTCCGGAAGACATTCCGGATGAGCCCAGAGAACCAGAACAGGAAGAGGTTGACTTAGTGACCCACGACACTGCCATATACAGTGAGCAATCAGTGACCACAACCACAATAACCAAAACAGTAACAGTAATAGGTACTGCTGAGGAGAAAGAAGTAGAACCGGAAGTGGTTCAACAAGAAGAAGTGGTTATTGAAAAGCTTGAGGAAGAACAAGTGGAGCAGATTGTTGAAGACATTCCGGAAGAGCCCAAAGAACCAGAGGAGGAGACACCTGTAGAAGAGGAGAAAGTGGAAGAACCAGAAGTGGTCGAACAAGAAGAGGTGGTTATTGAAAAGCTTGAGGAAGAACCAGTCGAGCATGTTTTGGAAGACTTTCCGGAAGAGCCCAAAGAACCAGAGGAGGAGACACCTGTAGAAGAGGAGAAAGAGGAAGAACCGGAAGTGGTCGAACAAGAAGAGGTGGTTATTGAAAAGCTTGAGGAAGAACAAGTCGAGCATATTGTGGAAGACATTCCGGAAGAGCCCAAAGAACCAGAGGAGGAGACACCTGTAGAAGAGGAGAAAGTGGAAGAACCGGACGTGGTTGAACAACAAGAAGAACAAGTTGAGCATGTTCTGGAAGACATTCCGGATGAGCCCAGAGAACCAGAACAGGAAGAGGTTGACTTAGTGACCCACGACACTACCATATACAGTGAGCAATCAGTGACCACAACCACAATAACCAAAACAGTAACAGTAATAGGTACTGCTGAGGAGAAAGAAGAAGAACCTGAAGTGTTTGAACAAGAAGAAGTGGTTATTGAAAAGCTTGAGGAAGAACAAGTTGAGCATATTGTTGAAGACATTCCGGAAGAGCCCAAAGAACCAGAAGAGGAGACACCTGTAGAAGAGGAGAAAGTGGAAGAACCGGATGTGGTCGAAGAAGAAGTGGTTACTGAAAAGCTTGTGGAAGAACAAGTTCAACATATTGTTGAAGACATTCCGGAAGAGCCCAAAGAACCAGAGGAGGAGATGCCTGTAGAAGAGGATAAAGAGGAAGAACCGGAAGTAGTTGAACAAGAAGAAGTGGTTATTGAAAAGCTTGAGGATGAACAAGTTGAGCATATTGTTGAAGACATTCCGGAAGAGCCCAAAGAACCAGAGGAGGAGATGCCTTCAGAAGAGGAGAAAGAGGAAGAACCGGAAGTGGTCGAACAAGAAGAAGTGGTTATTGAAAAGCTTGCGGAAGAACAAGTCGAACCCAGAGAACCAGAACAGAAAGAGATTGAATCACAAGAACCATATATGACCCACGATACTACCACATACAGCGAGCAATCAGTGACCACAACCACTGTAACCAAAATAGTGACAATAATAGGTGCTACAGGTGAGGATTCGATAGAGACTTCCACTGTAGTTACCGAGAGCAGTGACACTGCTGGGGAAGTTGTAGACATTTCAAAAGAAGAGAAGCTTCAAGAAGAGATTGCACCAGAAGAGGAAAGGGAGCCCACATTAGAAGAGGCAATTGAAGAGGAGGCTGCACCCGAAGAGGAGTCAACTGTTCAAGAAATTCCAGAACAAGAACCAGAGCCTGAAGAAGAACCTAGGGAACTAGGTGAGGATGTTGAATTTTCAAAGGAGCAGGAAGTCCAGGAAGAAGAGGTTATATTGGAAGAGGAAGATGTTGTAGAGGAAGCTGTCGAAAAGCCAGAGGAGGTTTTACTAGAAGATGAAGTTCTTGAGGAAGAGCATGTTGAAGAAATACCTGCTGAAATGGAGAAAGAGGTTGTATTAGAGGAGGAGGTACTAGCGGAAGAGCCTGTCGAAGAGGAAATTCCTGTTGAAATGGAGAAAGAGGTTGTATTAGAAGAGGAAGTTCATGTTGAGCATGAACTTGTTGAACCACAAGAACCACAAGTTACCCATGACACTACCATAATAACCGAGCATTCAATGAGCACAACCACAGTTACCAAAACAGTGACGATAATTGGTGCTGCTGGAGAAGAGTCGGTAGAAACTTCCACTGTAGTTACTGAGAGCTCCGTCATTCCCGAGAAAGAGAAAATTCAAGAAGAGATTGTACCAGAAGAAGAGATTCCTGTTGAAGAAGATAGAGAGGTCGCATTAGAAGAGGAGGTTCAAGAAGAGGAAGTTGAAGAAGAGCAGGTTCAAGAAGAGCAGGTTCAAGCAGAGGAGGTTCAAGAAGAGGAAGTTCAAGAAGAGGAAGTTCAAGAAGAGGAAGTTCAAGAAGAGGAAACACAAGAAGAGCAGGTTCAAGTAGAGGAGGTTCAAGTAGAGGAAACACAAGAAGAGGAAGTTCAAGAAGAGGAAGTTCAAGAAGAGGAAGTTCAAGTAGAGGAGGTTCAAGAAGAGGAGGTTCAAGCAGAGGAAGTTCAAGCAGAGGAGGTTCAAGAAGAGGAAGTTCAAGCAGAGGAAGTTCAAGCAGAGGAAGTTCAAGAAGAGGAGGTTCAAGAAGAGGAAGTTCAAGCAGAGGAAGTTCAAGAAGAGGAGGTTCAAGAAGAGGAAGTTCAAGCAGAGGAAGTTCAAGAAGAGGAGGTTCAAGAAGAGGAAGTTCAAGCAGAGGAAGTTCAAGAAGAGGAGGTTGAAGAAAAGGAAGTTCAGGAAGAGGAGGTTCAAAAAGAGGTTATTTTGGAAGAGGAAAATGTTGTACAGGAGTTTGTTGAAAAGCCAGAAGAGGTTGTATTGGAGGAAGAAGCTCCGGCTGAAGAGCGTGTTGACGAGGAAATGCCTGTGATTGATTTTGTTGAATCACAAGAACCAAAAGTGACCCATGACACTACCATATACAGTGAGCATTCAATAACTACATCCACAGTTACCAAAACAGTGACAATAATTGGTGCTACTGGAGAAGAGTCAGTAGAGACTTCCACTGTAGTTATTGAGAGCACTGACATTCCTGAGGAGGTCGCAGAAATTTCAAAAGAAGAGAAAATTCCAGAAGAGATTGTACCAGAAGAGGAGATTCCCGTTAAAGAGGAGAGAGAGGGTGTATTAGAAGAGGAGGTTCAAGAAGAGGAAGTTCAAGAAGTTCAAGAAGAAGAGCAAGTTCAAGAAGAGGTTGAAAAGACTGAAGAGGAAGTTCAAGAAGAGGAAGTTCAAGAAGGGGAAGTTCAAGTAGAGGAGGTTCAAGAAGAGGAAACACAAGAAGAGGAGGTTCAAGAAGAGGAAGTTCAAGTAGAGGAGGTTCAAGAAGAGGAGGTTCAAGTAGAGGAGGTTCAAAAAGAGGAGGTTCAAGTAGAGGAGGTTCAAGAAGAGGAGGTTCAAGTAGAGGAGGTTCAAGAAGAGGAGGTTCAAGAGGAGGTTCAAGAAGAGGAAGTTGAAGTTCAAGAAGAGGAAGTTCAAGAAGAGGAAACACAAGAAGAGGAAGTTCAAGAAGAGGAAGTTCAAGTAGAGGAGGTTCAAGTAGAGGAAACACAAGAAGAGGAAGTTCAAGAAGAGGAGGTTCAAGTAGGAGAGGTTCAAGAAGAGGAAACACAAGAAGAGGAGGTTCAAGTAGAGGAGGTTCAAGAAGAGGAAACACAAGAAGAGGAAGTTCACGAAGAGGAAGTTCAAGAAGAGGAAGTTCAAGAAGAGGAAGTTCAAGAAGAGGAAGTTCAAGTAGAGGAAGTTCAAGAAGAGGAAGTTCAAGAAGAGGAAGTTCAAGTAGAGGAGGTTCAAGTAGAGGAGGTTCAAGAAGAAGAGGTTCGAGTAGAGGAGGTTCAAGAAGAGGAGGTTAAAGAAGAGGAAGTTCAAGAAGAGGAGGTTCAAGAAGAGGAAGTTCAAGAAGAGGAGGTTCAAGAAGAGGAAGTTCAAGTAGAGGAGGTTCAAGTAGAGGAGGTTCAAGTAGAGGAGGTTCAAGAAGAGGAGGTTCAAGTAGAGGAAGTTCAAGAAGAGGAGGTTCAAGAAGAGGAAGTTCAAAAAGAGGAAACACAAAAAGAGGAAGTTCATGAAGAGGAAGTTGAAGTTCAAGAACAGGAAGTTGAAGTTCAAGAACAGGAAGTTCAAGAAGAAGAAGTTCAAGAAGAGGAGGTTCAAGAAGAGGAAGTTCAAGAAGGGGAGTTTCAAGAAGAAGAAGTTAAAGAAGAAGAAGTTCAAGGAGAAGAAGTTCAAGAAGAAGAAGTTCAAGGAGATGAACTTCAAGAAGAGGAAATTCAAGAAGAATTTGTTGAAAAAACTGAAGAAGAACCAGTTGCAGATGTTCAGGAAGAATTTCCTGAGGAGATCGATCTTATTGAACCGCAAGAACCAGAAATGACTTTTGAAACTTCCAAATACAGTGAGCATTCAGTAACCACAACCACAGTAACAAAAACAGTAACAATAATTGGTGCTACTGGAGAGGAGTCAGTAGAGACTTCCACTGTAGTAGACAGGACAACAGATGCTCCTGAGGAGGATGTGGGAGTTTCAGAAGAGGACAATCAAGAAGAAATTCCTCTTGAAAGGAAGGAAGAAGTTCAAGAGGAGGAAATTCAGGAAGAGTTTGTTGAAAAGGCTGAAGAGGAACCTGTTTTAGAGGCAGTTGAGGGTGTTGAAGAAGATGTTCCTGAGGAACCAAGGGAGCAGGAAGAGATTGATCAAGTTGAATCACATGACACAGTTGTTTACAGTGAGCAATCGTTCACCACAACAACAGTAACCAAAACAGTGACCATCATTGGCGAGTCTGGGGAGGAGTTACAAGAGACTTCAACTTACGTTACTGAGAGCAGCGATGTTCCTAAGGGTTTTGAGGAAGAGGGCATTCTGGAGGAGACAGTTCATGAAGAAATTTCCGAAGATACTGAAATGGTTCCCCAAGAAGAGGAGAGCTTTGTAAAGCCCAAAGATGAATCAGTTGAAAGGTCAGTGGAGGATCTTGCAGAAGAGACCCCAGAGGAACACAGAGATTCAGATCAGGAACTGACGCCTGCAATCATTGCTGGAGCAGAAGTTGGAATCGCTAGAGAAATAAGGGTGGTTGAAGAGAGTGTCTCATTTTACAGAAAGGTTGACATGACTGATGATCAACACACACCTGGAATGGAAGAAGATGAGGGTGTTCCCCAGCCCATCCAAGATGAAGCCCAAGAGGAAAGCATTCCAGAACAAGAAAGGGAGGTAGAACCATTACAGCAGGAGGAAGATGTAACATCAGAAGAGCCAGTTCCAGAACAGGAGCAATACATTCCCCAGGAATCTCTGACAGAAGAGGAGAGGCCTGAACCTGTTGAAGAAGATATTCAGGAGGAAAGGCAGGAACAGGTGGAAAGTGAAATTGTCTTCAGCTATGACATTCATCATGTAGCTGGAGAGGAGGAGCAAGAAGGTGAAGCTGAAGAGGATGATGAGGTTCTTGATGACATTCCACGTTCTCCTTTTCCACATTTTGAGTCAGAAGAGAAAGAGCAACCTGAATTTGAAGAATGTCGTCAAGCCAAGGAAGTTGATGACTACCTAGATGAGGAATTTTCTGCTGAAGCAGGTGTCTCAGGAGATGCAGATGTCGAAGATAATTTGACTGAAGAAACGCTGGAAGAGGATGAAAGATCTGGCACTCCTGAGATCCTTGATATCACAGAATCTTACTCCAGTCAGACCTATACACATCTTGAATCAGAGAGCACAATGATCGTTGAGTATCCTCTATGTACACCTGAGGCAACACCAGGAGGCCGTGACAGTGAGAAAGAAGAGGGTCGACAGAGTCCTGATATTGTAACAGAGGATCGTCGAACAAGTTTGGAGATTATCCAAATGGAAGAAACATATCTAGTTCAAACGCCATCTGGTGAGACCTCCTTCAAAGATGATGTAGAGAAGCTACAAGATGAGCAAGAAATCATTCAAGAAACTGAGACTGCAGAACATCAAGTGGCTCCTCCAGTTGATCTAGAATTTGAGGACCAGGACGGGGTAGAAGAGGACTTACCCCAAACACCTGAAATCACCCCCATTCCTGACTCTCCAATTGAATCTGATGAAGGATTGAAGGAAGCCGATGACTTGGAACATGTGGAATTAGAGGTGCCTCAAGACCTAGATTTCCAGATGCAGTCTGTCCAATTTGACACACTTCAGACACCAGAGATTCAAGAACTACCAGACACACCTGAATCTATTCCAGAGCCAACTGCAGTCCAAGAAGAGGATGTCCTAGAAGAGGATGTCCAAGAGGAATATGAAGAGAAACAACAGCAGGAGGATGCTGTAGAAGACCAGGAAGAAGAAGAATTGGCTGAAGAACAAGTTGAACTGGTTGATGGACCAACAGAGCAACATTACTATGATGTAAATCTTATTGTGGTACCTGAACCTGTGGGAGTACAGGAACCTGTGGAAGAGCAGGAACCTATGGAAGAGCAGGAACCTGTAGAAGAGCAGGAACTTGTGGAAGAGCAGGAACTTGTGGAAGAGCAGGAACCTGTGGAGGAGCAGGAACCTGTGGAAGAGCAGGAACTTGTGGAAGAGCAGGAACTTGTGGAAGAGCAGGAACCTGTGGAAGAGCAGGAACTTGTGGAAGAGCAGGAACTTGTGGAAGAGCAGGAACTTGTGGAAGAGCAGGAACCTGTGGAAGAGCAGGAACTTGTGGAAGAGCAGGAACCTGTTGAAGAGCAGGAACCTGTGGAAGAGCAGGAACTTGTGGAAGAGCAGGAACCTGTGGAAGAGCAGGAACTTGTGGAAGAGCAGGAACCTGTTGAAGAGCAGGAACCTGTGGAAGAGCAGGAACTTGTGGAAGAGCAGGAACCTGTGGAAGAGCAGGAACCTGTTGAAGAGCAGGAACCTGTAGAAGAGCAGGAACCTGTGGAAGAGCAGGAACTTGTGGAAGAGCAGGAACTTGTGGAAGAGCAGGAACTTGTGGAAGAGCAGGAAACTGTGGAAGAGCAGGAACTTGTGGAAGAGCAGGAACCTGTGGAAGAGCAGGAACATGTAGAAGAGCAGGAACTTGTGGAAGAGCTTGAACATGTCCAACCAGAAGAAGATGTTCAACCTGAAGAACCAAAAGACGAAGAACCAAAAGAAGACTTACAACCACTTACTCCTCTTCCAACTCCAGAAGATGACACCAAACCCATGGTTCCGTGCGGTGAGGTTTTGGAGGGCAGTGATATTCAGGCTCGTCTTCAGGAAGAGATTCGTGAAGATCGCCTGGAAGAAGAGATCACCACTGTCCAGGAGTCTTCCTTCTCCCAAACCACTGAGATTACTTGTGAGTCAACTGTGGTTTATCATGAGTCGGTTGAAACTGCAGATTCCATAACCCTACCGGGAGAACCAGAATCTGTGTCAGAATCTGAAGTAAAACTCCCGTCTCCAGATGACGAGGAGGACCTTCACAAGCCACCACCTCATAAACTTGCCCCACCTCCCGGTGAGGATGCTGAAGAAGGTGATGAGGTGGACAGTCCCACTAAACCAGTAGCAGCTGGAATTCTGGGATCTGCCGCTGTCGCTGGCATTAGGGAATACCAATCTCATGACGATGGCCCTTCGGGAGATTCCGAGATTGAAGATGATCTTGAGGAGAAGGTCATCGAAGAAGATGAGGGCATGTATGAGGATGATTCCCAGAAGGATGAAGATCAAGGCTTTGCTGAAGATATAAGTGAAGATCAAACTGATGAGCAAGATTTGAAACAGGGCGAGGCTCTTATTGAAGAGGTTGAAGACGACTTGGATGACACACAGGAGCTTCTGGATGACCAGGAGGATGACATAGAAATGGAAGAAAGTGAACCTCTTCGTGAGGACAAAGACATTTCCCCTGAAGAGGGGTATGACAAACACGAGAGACAAGCCGCCGAACAAGTCAGCATGCATACAGAATCTTCAGAGGTTACAACGCGGACCGTTTACGCTGAGGTGCACCACGAGAGTTACGTGGTAGAGAGCACAGCAGCTATTTTTCAATCAAGCCAAGAGGTATGCTGCCAAAATGATGGATCCTTGTGTGCTTGTCATGAGTTGTGTTTTTCGCTGCCATTTTTGTCATCCTGCACCGATAAGCTCCAAAATGCATCGCATCTTCAAAATACCGCACTTTTAAGAAAAAGTGGCTGTGATCACATTTGTTTTGCTGCTTTTCTTGTCAAACGTCTGACGTATCCCGTGTTGCATCAAACATCCCATGATGAATTGCGCTTTTTCAGTTTTTTTTCTTTTTCATTATAATTATTTTTTCTTCAATTTATCCAGTTTTTTTTTTTTTTGGTTTATACATCACAAAGCATGCTCCATTTGCAGTACACCATATCATTAAAATCACAATCCTTGTTATTTATTTTCTTCTATCTTTTTGTAATTCAGCTGATTAGCTGGCCTTTTTGCTCGATTGATTAGCTCCTTAGAATCTCAATTTCACTACATTGTCTCATGACATGGAATGTCTAGAGGAAATAGTTAACTCCCTCTTGAAGAAAAAATATGATTATAAATGACGCAACCCGTGGACATTTTGCTGGTCTTGATCTGTAGAAGATAGCGCATCGTGTAATCATCATGCTAGAAAATTTAGATTTAGCAGAGAACCAGTCAGTCTCATGTATTAAATATGTACACATGATATGACATTCTTGGCTGGTTACCTGTGTTCGCTTTATACCCCAAAGTTATGCTGTGCTTAGCTAAGAACTTAGAATTACCACTGGTCCCACAACCACATGAAAATCTTCGCGAGAGTAGGAATGGAACGTATACTGAAGTTAATTGACCCCGTTGAGCTTTAAACTTTAACCTGTGTTAATTATTAACATTTTACCAAGATCTGCATTTCTAATCATGTTTCCTTGCTGCATGTACTAATGAATTATTCAGTAAATTAACATAAATTTGCATGTCTGTATGAAACTGACATATATTATGCATGCATTAAAAGCAAAATATCTTAATAAATTTTGATTTTGATAAATGTTGCTTTTTGTATTTTAATTTGCCCTCTCAAAAATGTTTCATCATTCATTCATATGCATTTTAATTTTTTGTTTTAAAGGTTATTTGTTACAGCTTTTTTATATAATTTTCATTGATGTTTCTGAAAAGGTGTAATGTGCTGAAAAAAGTTCACAATACTTCTGTGATTTAAGCTGGGGCTGCTTTATACCTGATTGTGTTAAGATCAATCATGTTGGGGTTTAGACTGGTGCTGTCATCCAGACTAGCAGTTTGCGGATGGGATGTGACATGGGGAACCTGATCAGATTTCTCTGCATGATAAAATAGTCCATCAATAAGCATGCAAGTTAGATTCTACCAATTGCAACGCTTAATATTTTGCTCTTCATTCATTTATATCGAAATCCACTCAAACAGCAAATGTATTGATTTTCCTCTCTTTTTTCTCCTTCTTTTCTCCATTCTCTGTCTTGTCTTCTTCTTCTTCTTCTTCTTTTTTTCATGTAGGTCCAAGATCAGCCAGAGATACACCCACTACCAAGCTATGTCTCAGAGGTACTGACTGCCAAACTGAAGACCAAACACTGAAGGATGGCATCAAAAGATATAAAAAGAAAAGAATAAAAAAAAAAACTAGATGCTGTGCCAACCCTGACAAGAAAGAAAAACAAAAAGTGTTGCATGAATGATGTCAACCCACCTGCCCACCCCCTTGAGCAAAATGTGTGCATCCACAATTTGCATAAATCTAGCATCATATCCTTTGTCTTTTGAATATGCATGACCTTTTGATTTGTGCACTTCTTGCTTTTTATGTTGTTGTTTCCCTTTTTTTTTTTCATTTCTCTCCACGAGTAGAAATTTTTTTTACCCTGGTTTCATGAACCTTAACCATTCTAATCATCTAAATCTTAATACACCGATTATGTTGCATTTGCAATATTCTGTAAAAAATTTAAGTAACTTTTTAAAATGCTTTTTGTTATTGTTTTTGCATTGTACGTTTAATTCCTTTTTTTAATTTTGGATGATTTTTTTGTTGGATTGCTTTGTTGCAAAACTGCAAGTATTGTGACGAGCATTGTAATTTAAGTATGTAGACCTGAAAGTTTGTTTAATTTAACCTAATCTTTGTTCACTCTCATAGCTCTCACTCTCTTTTATTGTGACGATTTCATGAGTCAGTTATTCTTTATGCAGGATGGTTAACCTCCTTTTATTGCATGGATTCTAGACCGGGCAATGATTAGAATATAGCGATATTTGCATTGTGACCTCATCATGCCGCGTTTTATTTTTCCTTTTTGCATACAAATTAAAGCATTTTTGATCGTTATGTCCTTGTCACATTGACAAATGAGTGAAATTCCGCCAGAATAAAACAGCAAAAAAATCTTTGTTATTGAAATGAACTCCTAATACAGCTATAATACTGCATTGCAAATAATCTGCATTGTGCTTTTCCAGCCAAACTGAAGCTTTTTAATCCAATCACAAATGTTGTTATAACCATTGGAGATAGAAATAGACACAAATCCAACAGATTGATTTGGTTCTTTGAATGGTTTGGCATTTTGCTGCAAGCGTTAACTGGCATGGGAATGTTTTTGGCATGAAAGAAGTTTCTGTCATGGAAAAAGTCGACAGCAAGGAAGAGTTTTGTAACACAGGATTCATGGGGAAGTTTGAGTTATCCTGGAAAAGAAGTTTCATCATCAGAAACTCATTCCTGATAAAAGAGGTTGACCATGGAAAAGTATAGAAAAAAGGCTTCGGCTTAGCATCACTCTATCAGGACAGAGTCTTTATTTGTGGCTAAGGGCCTTTACGAAGGCTTGATGAGGCTAGGCTTTGGACTTATTTCACTACCGCCATTTGAAGCCCACAAAATGAAACGAAGGGATTGGGCCACATGACGAAGCTGGGGAAAGGCTCCAGCTTCGCCATGTATCTCAAGCCCTTCATTTCATTTTGGATACAAAATGGCAGTAGAAAAACAAATGCCAAGCCTAGCCCCATTTCGTAAAGGCCCATAGTCAAGGAAAATGTACGGAAAACATGGTTGAAGTTGGTCTCAGGTTGAAGGTGGTCTCAGTTACATTTAATAGTCATGGTTGATACAAAGTAATGCGGGGGAATATAAAGGATATATATTATTGTTTTATTTTGCCGGGAATGAAAATTCCCTATTTAATCTGCTTGCCCTTTTTTAACTAAGTCGCGCTCAGAACCCCACACCGCCACTGTTGTCCATTTCCCTCCACCCTCTTAAATCCTAGAAAAGTTTTTAGTACATGCCATGCAGTGCCTTGTTTTGCCGGTTGAGTTAATACAGTTATTATTTAGAGTCCAAATCACAGGCTGAAAAAAAAAATTAAGCAGTAGAGAATAACCGTTTCACTAACCGTACGTAGTCGTTGTCTTTCGTATATGTGTAGTGTATGTAAGCTGTAAACAGTCTCCAGGATATTTTTTTACTTCCTTGTTTGAAGTTCACATATGACATTGGTTCAAACACCTCTTCTTCATTTTTTTTTAGGCGGGGGTAGAGAAAGGAATCACACTGTTTGGAAAAGAAACAATAATTAGTTCACATCTGCTAAATGAATTTCTTTTAGGAAACATCATTTGTGATTCTTGGTGATTTTTTTTTTTTTTTGAGGGAAAACGTAGAATGGTGCCAGTCTCTGTAATGCAAGTTAACACACAGTGTTAATCGCACTTACGTTTTTTTTTTAAGCGATGTTTCATGTTTTCGGCCATTTTCTGGTTGAACTGTCGTATGATAATTATTCTTATTTGAGAAAATGTGAGAGGTTCTGATGAATTGTTGTGTGCGGTCGTGTTGAGACAAAGGATGTTGTGTGTTGCATTTTGAAGAGACAGAAGTGTATGGTTTCCATGTGTGGTGTTATTTTCGTGTGTACATGTAGTAGCGTTTTTTTATGTTTTTGTTCTGTTTACACGTGTTTGTTGTTGTTTGTCAACATGTTTTTTCTTTTCTTTCCATGCTCTTTTGCTCACTGAATGAAAGTTTATTTCCACCTGTTCTTTGCCCCGGATCAACCCTATTTCGTTGATTTTTCTGAAAGCTTTAGTCCTTTAAATGCCAAAAAAAAAATCCATTCTATTTTTGTTGCAATTAAGTATTGATTCAACTTGCCCTGATATTGGTCCCAAAATTTATTCCGAATTTTTGTCTTTGTTTTTTTGTGTTTTTTTTGGAGAATGACAACTTATTCCACACTTAAGCAATTGTGAAATCTCACTTTGCAGCTTTGCATTTGCAATGTGTCTAGCTCACGAAATGAAAAATCCATTTTGCAAATGAAAAAAAATAAATAAATGCCACACCCACCCACCGCTCGCCGAAAAAACAGGAAACAAAACCCTGCCTTGCATAAAAAAAACACAAATGCACGCAACCATTTTTTGTTTTTTTTGCATTTTTCCATCACCTTCAGCCGCCTGTGGACGAGCAGTTTGATGTCACCGACAGACCAGACCACGCCCAAGAGGAAAAACCCCGAGCTACTCAGGAGGACATCGATGCCTTGGCCGACGCCCTCAATGAATTCACGATTCCGAGTAAGTCCACGGTTCGTCCGGAGGTATTGGTTATCATTTTGCTCTGTGACTCATTTTGTGTCATTTCCCAGTCACATGAATTATTCTCAGTTTGTTTCTGGCTTTGGTTGGTTGAGCAAATTTGGTCAAGCTGTATAAGGATGTCATTGTCCAAAAACCAAGGGCCTGAAGTCCTCAAAGCTCGGCTTCGGCTCCGGCTCCGGCTCTGGCTCCGGCTCCGGCTCCGGCTCTGGCTCCAGCTCCATTTTGTGAATCCATTCTAAAATTACGGGTATCAAAATAGAGACTTTTGGCTGCGGTTCAGAAGTTGATTCTCTGGTTTGAAAAAGAAAACAGAGCTTCAGCTTTAATGGAAAATCACAACCTATAATTTCAGCATATGGATTACAGGGACAGAGCCGAGCTTTGAGAATGGCCTTAAACATGCTACTGGCCTCCAAATTATGCTACCGGCTGACCTGTAATTCTAAGAAAGATGGCAAAAAAGGTCAAGCCAAATTATGGCACAACCACATGCCTCAGTCAGAACTTTGCAAGTAATACAAGGTTTCGATCTGGTTCTGTTTGGTTCCAGCACTAGAAGTGGAAACGGACGAAACTCCCAAATATGACGGCGCGGAGGGGGAACCAGAAGATGAGGAACAGATCCAAGGGCAGAATGTCTCCACCGAGGAGTCGTCTCCGCCCGTGAGACACCAGCAGGAGGCGGGACCGGCCTTCTTGACCCCAGACGACGAAAAGGAGCTGGAGCAACTGTGGGACTTGACTCAGGAACTGCCAGAGAATGCGACACTAGGTAATGCGGACATTGCTAAAATTGCTAACTTAAACAAATCTTGAGAACTAAAAGCCTAGATTTGACTTTCACCAACAGTGGTTACAGATTGAATGTAATGGGGTCGATTTCACCAAACTCATCGTAACTTACTATCAATCGCAGAACTTATAATACATTGCAGCCTATAGCTGGATATTTTATATGATACGATGGGATATCCTTTGTATTAAACCCGAGTTGCGATCAATCTTATGGCTTCTTGAAATCAACCCCAGACCTCCTCATTTAAAACAAAAGAAGAATCAATCCACATACTAATTAACTTTCCTTCTTCTTTCTTACCTGAAATTTGTTAGAAATATTTCAGGCACATGATTCTTTTTCCGATGGATATCGTTTGCAAGCTTTATAAGATCTGAAGGCCTACATAAGCTTGATGTTTTAACTTTCATTGGTCGTGTTTTGTATATTTTGTTGTTTTTCTAATCATTCTGACTCCTTGACCTTCTTGAGTGCCCGATCTTGTGAACTCTTGGGCCCTTTTGCAACCCTTGGCTCCGACTCAGGCTCCGGCTCCATTTCGTGTATCCATTTAAAAATAACAGGCATAAAAATAGAGGCTTTTGGCTGCGGTTCGGAAATAGATTCGCTGGTTTGAAAAAGAAACAGTGTTTCAGCTTCAATGAAAAAGCACAACGTATATTTTCAGCATATGGATGACAGAGCTGGAGCCGGAGCCAGAGCCTTTGCCCCCCTTCCCCCCATGACAAGAAAAAACACCAGTGATTAACATCCCTCGTAACACTCATTGTCGGTGATCTGGTATAGAATTCTCCATCCCCGCCGAGGCTGCCCCGGTGGTCGAGTCGGCCGCGCCGGTCGTGGAGTCGTCCGCCCCCGTGGTGGAGCTCGCTCCGGACTCTGACCGCTACGAGGATGACCGCCTGTCCTCGGACAGTCCTCCAAGCAGCCCGAGAGAAGAATACAGACAAGGTGACTGACGAAGCAAGCTGTGTACTAACCCAGAAAATTTCTTTTCCTATGTTCATCTAATCTTGAAAAAAAAGTATCAGGGTACACATTGTCTTCAAAATTGAAAACTTCCTATCTCATTCGTACATCAGGAAAATAATGTTTTTACAAATTTGTCTATTACTTGTCATCACATGATAACCTTCTTCACATCCTGGAAATGATTAATTATACAGCTCTTACCCTATGATCCGTAGTGCCCCCAAATATACAGTTGGAGCTATCATCTTTATCAGTCGGCTTCGTTTAGGTTTAACTCCACTCAGATCTCTAAGACCTCCCTGTATAATCTAGAGTCTTCTACTTCTGTTATCAAGCAGCAGGTCCCAAAGAGCCCAAAACGCCCGAAATTACTGACATGGACGAAAATCCTCTTTTCATGAAAGGTAAAAACAATCAAGTGTTTAACCTGACGAAACTAAGCAAGAAACAAACACGTTTTGCTGTCTAAAACAGTATTTGTACTAAACTAACTGCACTCAATTAGGATGCATTTTGCCTGTTTTTCGTTTTCAAGATTATTTTTTTATGAACTAGTGATTATTTGTTCATTTTTCACGTTTGAGAATTTTGAAGATCATGTTGTTTGCACTGTTCTTTCTAAACATAACAAACCCGAAATAACTTAGTTTTTAAGTCGCGGTGAACAAGTTTTAGTTCTTAATCAGCATGTTGTATGGCTCAAGCATTGTTAGAGAAACAAAACGTTTAGAAGCGCAACTGTTTTTTTTTTTTTACTAATTTTGTTCACCATAGTTTACATCATTGTGAGATTGTTACAAATGCCAAAAAGACCACCTGAACACTTTAGTACACCATTTTGTTTACCGGGTAATAGGCAATTTTAATACATCTTAGTCATTTTTGAGATCGTTTTGGGGCTTAGTAATGCAAAAAAAGTCCACCCCCAACACTTTAATACACAATTTTGTTGGGCAATTTCTTGCAAACAAAATTGTCCCACTTATGATATTTTGTGAAAAAAAATCATTGAAAGCTAACATGTGAAACCTTCTGTTTTGGAGGGTTGTTTTATTGTTTCGTTGAAGAACTTTCTTTGATTTTTTCACACAAATTATGATCAAGCGTTATACTTCATCTGCAGCCATCTGTGGTCTTTTGAAATTTGTTGCACTGTTTATGATTTTGAGTTTCATATCATATACATATTAACATATTTAACTAGCACAGTAACCGGTCCCTGTTATGATAAGGGCACATTATTCGGACACATCACACTGGAATTTTCTAACAGTTTTTTTAACACACAAATAACAAGATGTTTGGGCAACAACATGAATGGCAGCATGCATGTGCTTGGTACTGCTAGACTTAGGGTAGACGTAAACAAGAAGACGGATTTTGAAGCCCAAAACCAAAAAGTAACAACTTATTTTTTTAACTTTAGCATGAACACGCATGTACATGATATCTTTAGGTGGCACAAATGTAAACTTATTACATTGAGTTCTGGTTTCCAAAAATGTACATGTTCAGACAAAAATGTATTTCTCAAATGTCTCTTCAATATACACTTATTACACAGAGTTAGCCTCTATCCCACATACTATGAGTACACATCCACATAACCCCTTTCAGTACCATATACTTAACACACAGTTGGCCTCCATATCCCACATACTATTTGTAGTTTTGTACACATTCACTTTAGCCCCTTTTAGTACCAAATACTTAACACATACATGTAGTTGGCCTCCATATCCCACATACTATAAGTTAAGGTGACCATATTTTGTTGAGATGATCCGGGGACAGTGATCCGTGTCCTGGGGGAGGGGTATAATTTTGAAAATTGTTTGAATCCAGATGGTGCCTATATGCAAAATGGTGGCATTTATGGACATCATCTTGTCCAGTTGACATGAGTGGGTTACATACTTACATGTCTTAGGCGGTTGCCTTCACATACTTCTCTGAAGAATGGATCTTCTTCAGCACAGCATTTGTGTTCAGTTTTTTTTTTTTTAGGACAATTAGAATTTTCGGGGGCATTTTCGGGGACAATTTTTCATCGGGGACGGCACTGTCAAATCGGGGACTGTCCCCGGAAATCGGGGACGTCTGGTCACCTTACTATAAGAACATATCCACACATAGCCCCCTTCAAGTACCATATACTTATTTAAGTCATAGTTAGCCTCTATCTCCCACATACTACGCGTAGTTGCAATACACATTCACATAGCCCCTTTTAGTACCATATACTTTACATACTGTTAGCCTCCATATCCCACATACTATGAGTACACATCCACATAGCCCCTTTCAGTACCATATACTTTACACACAGTTACCCTCCATATCCCACATACTATGAGTACACATCCACATAGCCCCTTTCAGTACCATATACTTTACACACAGTTACCCTCCATATCCATGTCTATTCATATTACCCTATCCATCAGCAACAAATATGAAATCACCCATGTAAATAGATCAAATTCATTTCCCTAAACTTGTGATTTTTCTTATGATTTCATTAATTTCCCCTGTTGTACTAATGACCCCCAAACAATTCCCTATTTTGTGATCGCTAACAGAAAATCTGCCAAAGATAATCACAGAGCCGACAGTGGAGTTCCCTCCGGAGGGCCAGGAGCCGGCCGAAGCAAACGGTGAGAGGACTGGAACCAAGTCATCTTCCATTCCACGCAACCAATCAGCTGTTGATTAGAAAAATTGCTTAATACTAACACAATTTTCATTAATAGCACGTGGTACTTGTGACCGAATCTTACAAAAATTGAGGATTTCTCTTATTCCTTAAAACTGAGTTGTCTGAGGACATTTATAAAGGTCTCCATCCAGTTTCATAAGTTCTGCTTACCACAGAATTCGGAGATCGATCCTCACTCTTACAGATTTTACTGCTGAAATTTTACGCTAACAGAGTAAGCATGAAACCCTATGTGATCTATGCACTACCGAAAATAATGTGAGATAGGATCCTGTAAGCACATAATCTTCTGCCGCAATAAGCGCTGATTTTACGCTTTTGATAAGTGGAGCCATAAATTGGGCCAAGTTGTCCGATTTGGATTTGTAAAGT
Source organism: Astropecten irregularis (assembly GCA_963971285.1). Taxonomy (NCBI): domain Eukaryota; kingdom Metazoa; phylum Echinodermata; class Asteroidea; order Paxillosida; family Astropectinidae; genus Astropecten; species Astropecten irregularis. The sequence goes on along the minus strand of OZ020263.1, from coordinate 3,610,173 downwards.
TTTGAAGATTTGTAGGATCCGGTCACAATCGCATGTCATCCCATTTCCATTGCAGGTGAATCTTTACCTCGTGTTTTGAGACAAATCTTTGCTGTTTTTTCCCCACTGATTCATTTCTAAGAAACATTTCACGCATTTGAACATTAAAATTTCAGCACATTTTCAAAGGTTCGCGTCATTTTCATATATAACATTCACCATCTATTATCTTTCACAAGGAGAGCACAGTCATGATTTTTTGGTTGGATATTGAGGTGTTAGTAAATTTTCAGCACTGTTTGAGGGTGAAAAAGCAAAGCATAATGATTCATTATGAAGCCGCAAGCAGTAGACACAGTCACAATTTCAGGCCCAACCTGGTGGAATGACTTGAGTCTGATCATAAGAAATGGCTATGGTTTTACACTATTATTAACCCTGGTTATCAAGCCACATTTACATTACTGAAACCATCTCAACTCCCTGGGGAGTATACAGCCCCCTGGCTGCCTGCAAAGTGCACAAGGGCTAATCAAGCACACAAAGCTATCTCTACCCTCATAGGGACCCATTTACATTTGGGTGAAGAGGAGCAATATGTCACAAAGTGTCTTGCCCAAGGATGCAAGCACTTCTAGCCCATGGCAGGATTCGAACCAACAATCTGTAGATTGACCACAAGACCTTAGAGTATAACACACCAGACCACTAGGCCACGGCACCCCTCAATATATATCTTTAAAAAACAAATACACTGGAAACTCAAGCCCAAATTTAACATCATTGGAATCCAATTGAAGCTTTCTGTTTAATGTCCATGTCTGTTAATCAATTGTGAAGGAGAACATTTTGGACGCATATTGGTTGTTTGGTTTTGCTAATTAACTGTGTTGGTAATACCCTTCTGCTGGTTGAATGCAGAGTCAAATCAATGTCACTAATCATGTTTAATCACCCAATCTGCATGTTTTGTTAATGAACTACTTCTAACGCTTATTCATATTTTTCCTCCCTAGCTACCTTGTCTCAATCATACTAATCATCTAACTTCTTAACAATTCCACCCAGGAGTGTGTTTGTCCCCATTGTTTCAATATTCCTGCTCTGTTCCTCTTTCCGATGGTGCTTTTTGACATTTTCTTCGTTCATTCATACGCAGCCATCATCTTCATCGTTCATTGGAGGAGTTAATTGTCTCAATTTACCATTTTTTATCTTCATCGCATTGGTCCATTTATGCTCTACTGATCTTTAACATTTTCTCCTCAAAAAGTTCAAGCATGCCGGGAATTTGTTTCACTGACTGAATTCTTGAAAAAAGTAGAGATCTATCCGGAAGCCTTTTATTTCAGGGGAGGCTTCGAGGATTTTGTGATTTTGTTGAGAGGTGGAGAAGTTGTGGATGCGACCATTTTATGTCACTGGTCTGACCCAGTTATCATTTGCCAAAAGTCGGACTGTTCAGACTTGTACCAAGACCTACCTAGGCCTGTTGCTCTCCCGGGTGGGAGGGTTATCAATTTCCCTTCCCTGTATCTGAGTCCTGAATTGCCGCATGCCTTGTTCCCCTTCGTCCTACAAAGGCCTAATTCCCCTTCCCTCGTACAGGCAGCATGCTAGTCTTTAATAGCTTGAGATGTAGCTTGTCCCCATTCAAGGCTTCCCCAAAACAGACATGAAGCACATATCAAGTTCAGCCCGGTGTTGGTATAAAAACTTGAACTTCCTTTTGCCATCTTTGGGAGGAAAAACAGACCCGAGAGTTAATTTGGAGGTAATTAGAGGCAATCAAGACTAGACTCTGTCTGTAATGGTTTTCAAGAGAGAAGGTCGAACCAGTTTGGGACGTATTACCAAAGCATGGATATTTCATCTTCATAGCTCAATATCTTACCTCAAGAGGCTCAGGGTGTACAAGAACAGAGTCCCTGTCTCTCTGGAGGCTTGTTTCCTCTCTCTCTCACTCCAGAAGATAATGTCGGCAACGATCTGACTATCTTCTTGAGAGAGCACCATCTCCAGGTTTCCCAGTCAATGGAAAAGTCTTGGAATGACAAATTTGTGTGGGGGAAAACTGGGAACCCTGCATCTCGTGTTCTTCTTCTACCTTAGTGTTTAACTCCATCCTTCTCTGACCCAACCACCTCCACAGGTGACCGACCCGTGCAGCCTCGCAGCTTCGAGCCTGACACCGAAGACGCTTTCCCAGGTACCGAAGACGCCTCCCCAGCCAAGCCCCAAGTCGGAGATCCCGAGGAAGACGTCCAGGAGATCGTAGAGGAGTTTGAGGAGACGATGCCGGACGGCTCCATCAGGAAGGTGACCCGCAAGCGAATCATCCGCAGGGTCATGCAGACAGTGGAGGTGGATCCCAACGACCCCAACTTTGTCATGCCGCAGGGAGAGCCCGATGAGGATGGGGTTCACAGGTTAGAGCTCACTCCAGTCTCCCCCTCGAAAACTGATTTACTTTAAATTTTGAGGTCCTCTGAAGTTAGTGTAGCCCTCTCCCCAATTAAACTGCATTCTTGCCCAAAAAATGAATCATCAAATAACCACAAGGGAAACTGACTGAATTTTAAGTCATTGAAAAAATGTCTTGAGCAGGATTTGAACCAGTGACCTCCGGATTACAGTACCCGTGCTCTTATCAACTGAGCTATGCAGCCTTATGTGCTGCTAAGAGACCATCAGTCTTGGTTCATAAGGGACTGGTTTCTCCAGACCATTTATTCCCTTGCTGTGGACTACTGTAGGTACTCCTTCCAGTCCTATTTATACTGTGAAGAAACCATCAGTCTTGTTTCAGTGTGAGGGACTGGTTTCTCCACACCATAGGGTTGGAGGCATTCATTGCTGCCTTGCTATGGACTAGGTACCCCTTCCAGTCCTATCTGTACTGTGAAGAGACCATCAGTCTCGTTTCAGTATGAGGGACTGGTTTCTCCACGTGTCCTTTCTGTAGAATGCAGACCTCGCTTGGTGTGGTCAAATCCCCTCATGTAAAGGCCAGTCACTCTTGCGTCGTCACCTTCAATAACCAAGTCTCTCCTCTCCGTATTCAGGATCACGGTCCACAAGAAGACCAGCCGCAAGACGGTCATCCGGGACGGCGAGGAGGTTGACACAACGGAGGACGTAGAGACGAACATCGAGGAGGACGGTGAAGAAGTCGCTTCCAGCGAGCTCCGGGAAGATCTGCAGAAGATGGTGGATCAGTTCCTGCAAGAGGGAGGGGCGGCGGAAGAGGTCAACGACGAAGCAGAGGAGTCCGAAATCTAAACAGACGACGATAAAACCAGTCACACACCGATAACATCCAACGTACAACGTACAAGTCCACCTGTACAAAGGTACATAGTTGTCCCAGATGTAAGGAATTGAGAATTTGTTTGTTTTTGTGTTTGCTCCTTTGTACAAATCAGCAAAAGTAGGAGAGAAAGAAAAAATCAGAAGGAATTTTAATTAAACTGTGTACAAAGATGTCCCGATTTTGCCGTTATTTTTGTTTGTTTGACAATCAGAGAAAAATTTATCGGTTGTTTACTGTTGAAAGATTGTTGATGTTTAATAGCAATCTTACTAACTAAGTCATGACTTTAATGATGTCGTCCCGTTTGTTTGGTGGTAATTAAGCAATCGCATTTAATGAACTTTGGCTGTTGGACTTTGTCCATATTATATTATCACGGACAGAATTTGCACATTTTGATGTCTTTAATGATCACATTTGAACGTCTCTTTCTTTTTAGTTTTTCCCTCTGAACGGAATTTCCCATCTTCCCTTTTTTTTGGTAGTTTTGCTTTTATTTTTGTTGGTGGTTAAGGGTGGGCCTTTATTTTTGGGTGGTGTAGGATAAAATACAGTAATGGTAGCGAAGAAATAAGTGATGTAGGTATGTAACGATAAAAGCTTCATTAAGGGTCATATTTTTTGTTTTGTTTTCGGGATTCTGTAGGCCAGTGTGATGCTATATGGCTGTGCATAAGGCGTTAATGCAGCTAACACATGTTATGGCTATGTAGCCTTCAATGCTGTACAAAAAGATGTAGGCAGACAATGTAGCTTAGCTTAAACCAGATACCAAAATTAAAAAGAAACACGATAACCTGTCGTACTGAAATGTCTCGTAATTGAATGAACGGAATTTTCATGATATTTTTTGTCATTTCTTCATCCAAAATGCAATGTCTAAAATGGATACAAGTGTAAAAAAAATAATAATAATAACGAAATATATAAATCAAATGGAAGAAAAAGTAAACTCGATGTTGGGAATTTCGACGTTGTTAATCTGCATGCGAGATTTATATATCACTGTTAAAGGAGTAATTTTAAAACAAAAATGGTAATTTGTGGTCGACTCTTAACACGAGTGTTGTAATTGTTAATGATCGCTTTGTAATGCAGTCGTCATTTTAATCTGCATAGTGTTTTCTACTGTCAAGTTCATGGATGTTGTTATATCCAGTCTTACACTGTCGTTTCGGTGTATGTTTGGAATGCCGACATCAAAGTCCAAATTATCAGTGAAGAAAATGCTGTGTCAGTTTTTACATCTTTCCTTATTAATACATTCGTCGTGAAAGATTTGTACAAACAAAAAATGATCATTATTGTGGATACCAATTTGTGATTGCCAGGATTTCCTTAAAATTACAATTAAAAAAAAAAAATCTGTAATTTCGAGATATGATTTATACCGTTTATGTCAAGCTGCTTGTCGGATTAAGTGTCTTAAATGAAACAAAATTAAAACGATGAAGAAATATTGTATGATCATTCGTTTCCTTGAAATAAAAGGTTTGTTATTTTGTACGATAAAAGTGATACAAAAAAAGCTTTGCACAGATTTGTTCTTATCTTCATTTTGATTGGGGCTGGGATAGACTTAGATTTACATTTAATGGCATTGAATTCTCAAAAAATGTAGATTTAGGAATGTTCATGATTTTTTTATTTGATTTTATCGGAGCATCATTTTGATGGCACTTGGAATATCGAGGACAAGATAGTTTTGATTTTTCTATGGGCCAACAGGTTGTAGATATTTTAGTTGCAGTGGAATTTGGTAGAATATTGTTTGTGTCATTTGTCATTTTGTTGATAAACGGACAAACAAAACGACAGGCCCACAAAAAAAAGAGTCTGACAGACTGAGCTGATAGAAAAAAACAATTGTATAATATTATTGGATGATTGCTTTTGAAATTGAATTGGTTTAAATAGTTGATTTATTGCTATTGATTGTACGATTTCTATCGAGTTTATTATTATTATTTTGTTCAGCCTTTTGCTTTTTTGATTCCAAAGGAGATTGTATTTGTTTAGATGGTCTGAGTGACTGTTAGTGTTTACAAATGTAGTGATTTATTTTTCGTTTTTGTTTTCAGTGCCAAGTTTAGTTTATGCCCGGCCCTAAAGAAGCATGGATAAAGTCGGGAGGAAAAAAAGAAAATATGTAAAAAATAACTGTGGTATATAAGAAGATTAAAAGACAAAAAAATTAGTTTGTCTGGGTAAATGTGCCTAGTTTATCATGTCTAGATGGTGTACAATAACGTATCATGAGTAGAATGCGTAGTACTAGAAGTATTGTGTGCTACATAGGCTCAATATGACGTAGTTAGAATCTTAGCCGCTACGATATCACTACAAAATACTCTATAGGCAACTGGCATTTATATAACGATCTATATAAGAATGTTCAAGTAGTGGTTACAATTTTCTTTTTTGGGAGGGCTTTATCTTCTTTTTTTGTGGAATTTGGAGGGAGCAGTTTTGTTTTGTTTTTTTTTTTTCTTGAGTTTTACTGAAAATGCATACAAATTATCATTGCAATTTTTTTGTTGTGTAAGCATGTTGATGAAGAGTACCAAGTAATTATCGTACTTTTGAAGTGATAGTGGTTTAAAAAACAAATGAGTAATGATAATAATCTTATTATAAGACAAAAACTATTTCATGTTATTGAGGCAGTACTTGTGAAACTTCGTGTTTAATATTTCATTTTTATCAGAGCGCAAAAGAATTCTTATCAAAAAAGTGCAAAGTCATCAAGATTTTTAGCTGAATGTAGTGTACGATGTATCCATGATGCGTATTCGGGATGTGGGTTTTAAGATTTGGGGGCTAAAGTTTGTGATTCGGGCAAAAAGTGCTCTTCGCATCAATTCTGAACTTACATTTTTTCGGCTTTTTAGAATCACCGAAGATTCGGATTAGAATTACTATAAAGACAAAGCAGGATATTTAATCCCAAAAGAATGGCTTGTACGTATTATTGTGAAGAATTAATTAGAAATCGTATTCAAAACAAAAACAACAGAGAAAGCGCTGAAAAATCGGGGCACAAATTTGGATTCTTTGAAATAAAATTCCTGTAAAGATTATAATGGGACTTGTATAATAGTATTGCCGTAATAAATAAGCCTCTATCTTGGTACTGTAGTTGGTTCAGATGTAGTTTTAGTCATTAGTCGAATTTGCTCTGTTCACGAGTTAATGTAAAGCAATGGAGTTCTGCTCTACATTTTTTGTATCAGTCTGGGCATGGCGGTTTATCCGTACCGATGACACCGTGCATATGCATGTAGTTGTTTAGCACCGACTTGAAAGTATAAGTCCATTTTATCTTGACTTTGATTGTAACTTTGTCAAACTATTATGCATCAAATGTGCGTCGTTTCTATGTCCTTGTTCAATTGTAGCTATTGGAAGAAAAAAAGAAGATAAATAAAAAAAATCAAGAATTCTACGTTACTTCTGTGACTTTACTGAGTGTTATTCTGTGAAGTATTATTCAGAATAGTATTCAATTCAATTTAATTCAATAATAACATTTATTTCCATACTTTCAAAAACAGCAATTATGTATTTTAATATTTAGTTAATTATCCCCCATTCAGGAAAAACAACAAAAAAATCCAGCAATTGTATGCATATCAGTTTTAACGGCTGGTATTCATAAAAACGTAGCATATGCTTTACTTCACTTATGGAGTAGTGCCCCCTAGTAGTTCCCCCAGTATGAAGTAGTGCCCCCCGGTAGTCCCCCCAGTAGTTCCCCCAGTATGAAGTAGTGCCCCCCGGTAGTTCCCCTAGTAGTTCCCCCAGTATGACGTAGTGCCCCCCGGTAGTTCCCCCAGTATGAAGTAGTGCCCCCTGGTAGTTCCCCCAGTAGTTCCCCCAGTATGAGGTAGTGCCCCCCGGTAGTTCCCCCAGTATGGAGTAGTTCCCCCAGTAGTTCCCCTAGTAGTTCCCCCAGTATGAAGTAGTGCCCCCCAGTAGTTCCCCCAGTATGAAGTAGTGCCCCCCGGTAGTTTCCGCCAGTATGGAGTAGTTCCCCCAGTAGTTCCCCTAGTAGTTCCCCCAGTATGAAGTAGTGCCCCCCAGTATGAAGTAGTGCCCCCCAGTAGTTCCCCCAGTATGAAGTAGTGCCCCCCAGTAGTTCCCCCAGTATGAAGTAGTGCCCCCCAGTAGTTCCCCCAGTATGAAGTAGTGCCCCCGGTAGTTCCCCTAGTAGTTCCCCCAGTATGGAGTAGTGCCCCCCGGTAGTTCCCCCAGTATGGGAGTAGTTCCCCCAGAAGTTTCCCCCAGGTCAAAATCAATTTGTTTTGAACATATTTTTGTACAAGTTATAATTTAGAAATGCAAACAAGTACTCCATAATTATTTTCTGGGAATCAAAACAACGGACAAGATTTCGTTTGGTTTTTAAGGCCTGTATATGCTTTTATTTACGATATAACTTTTCTACATTCTTATTCTGACAATAGTACATAAAATACACTGTAATACACATTTGTAATTTTATAGATACAAACATTTTAATTTCTCACACAAAATAACATCGTTTTTCTGTTATGATTTGTGTGTTTTATGACTGTAAAGAAATTATGATCTAGATTTAATCCTTCTCATCATACAAAATATCTACACAACTATTACAAGGACTAAAAAATTGTTTATGGGCAATTTCACGGTAACGTAAGTTATCTGTTAAGTGACTTTGACCTATTCCTTGATCAAGCATTCTTGAAAGACTCCAATTTAGACATTTTTATTGGAATCAGCAAGTATACTGATAATGATTAATAATAATTATGGATTTATATAACACACACATCTGTATAAACACTCGTGGTGCAAAAATACAAAGTATACCACTTATGGTTCCTTGAAATGCATGCAAATATGCAATAAAAAACTTATTTTCTCAAACCATGGAATTGCCCTTATAGAGGGTGTGCAGTCACATGATCAGGACGCCATTTTGGACAGCAACGTACGCTGTACACATGTATAATGCACGTACGTACAGTGTATGTAACCCACATGTGTTCGCGTAGCTTGCAAATCAACCGGACGCGTACACAGACGCAGAAGTGCGTGCATATAATGATGCTGTCTGGTACGTACGCGTGTGCGCATACGAGACGTGCGTGCGTACGCGTGCCGTCCAAAATGGCCGATAAGCTGTCAAGTGACGTCACGTGCACGCTGTCTATACAGAAAATACAGGAAGCAATCTATCAAATATTACTAAGATACAAAAAAGTCATAATTTTACAAAAGATATATCAAAATGCACCATGTCTATTCAGTCTTTCCCTGAATAAGATTCAATACTGGACTATTATATTATACAAGTAATAAACTGCTGCAAACTACTACTCGACCAAAGTAATGACCTGAAACATCTTGCTTTTTAGCCTGCGAGAAAGACCCTGCTAGGATCGATATGTAATGCCTCGGTCACATTTGCTGCGCCCGCCGTGGATTCTAAAATATCTACGGCCGGTAACAATTATAGGGTCGCCGCAGTATTTCCACGGTCACATACTGTAGCAGTGACAATAGGTTGCCATTGGGGAACAACCACCACCATGATACAACTATATAGGCATATCTACAATCTATATGACAGATTGAGAGATGCTCTGCGCCCAGCTAGTGCAGACTTCCACGGGGGCCGTATGGATAGCATGCCATTCTAGAACCATTCTATGGTATGGCTTCGTCGAGTAAACATGAAAACTCTGTGTTATAGTTCTACGACCACTCCGGTCCTACAGCCTGTCTCTCGGTTTCGGGTACACATGGCCGCCGTACGCTAGCCGTAGAGCAAATGTGACCAAGGCATAAGCACTCTTAGGCACCTATAAGCATAATACTTGACTCTTCAGTAACAGCAGGGCAATCTTTTTGTCACTGAAATGTGAAAGAAAGGTCGCTTATGAGAGTCCTCAGCCCTATTCGGCTTACATCAAGGCAGAAGTCAAGGCAAATTTTAAGGCTATGCATGGCGGAAGTACATAATTAGGTTTTGCGGTATTGAAAACATCATGAGACATATATTATACTCTTTTAGGAAGTTTGGGTGGCTCTGAAAAGAGCCGGTAAACTCAACATTCCGGCCAGTATACTCTGGATCATCTTCATTGGTGCATACTGCCTAAAAATTACCAGACCTGTTCAGGATTAGAGAGAAACAATGCCATATTATACCATTGAAATTCATTTTAGGTCAGTAATTTCATACTTTGGTTTTTGTCAAAGAAATGCAGATTCGGGGGCAAAACTATCAAGAAAGATACAGTAACAGTCATCTATGAAATTCCCAGTCGAATACAGAGCCTACTTTTTGAGAAAACAGTGAAGAACTTAAAATCTAACAACTTTTAAATCTATTCACAGGATTTTTGATCTTCTGAAGATCAAAATTGTGGTTTTACTCTTTTCTGGATAAATACAGCATTTCAGGCAGAAAAACAAAAATTAATGGTATGTTTCTACCAGCACCATCTTTATACCCTGTAAGTTATAGGAAAATTCTATTTTGGACTGCTACCAAAGAATGGTAGTACTTTTAAAGTGGTGGAATTTTTACATCCTTTCCATTGACACTTCGGCCGTGTTAGACGTTTCGGTCCAGCCAATCGGAGATGGTTTGTTCATTCTTGGCCAGCCACTTAATGTTGGTCTTGATGCGTTCCAGGGCATAATACCGGGTTTTGGCTGTGTCTTCGTCGGGATATTTGGCCCAGAAGTTTTCAAGCTGTTGAAAGAATTAAACACAGTGATTATGAATAATATTAGTATAATAAAGACATTTATAATGCGTAACATATCCACCCAGAGGGTGCTCAAGGCGCTTACCATTATTATCCCTGGTCATCGGGCCCCACTAACATTCCTGAAACAATCTCAACTCCCTGGGGAGTATACTGCCCCGGCTACTGTAAAGCGCACAAAGGCTAATCAAGCACAAAGCCATCTCTACCCTCGCAGGTACCCATTTACTTCCTGGGTGAAGAGAAGCAACACGTTGCAAAGTGTCTTGCCCAAGGATGCAAGCACCACTAGCCCATGATACACTAGACCACTAGGCCACAGGGAGCATTCTACTTGTATAAGAACACTCTAATGCCTAAATAATGATTCTTTGTCCATCCATCCCTGGCCATGTCAATGTCTCTACCACCATACATGTATGTTCCCTGTTACTAACCTACCTCAGTCAGTTTCTGCTCAGTGTTCCAGGCGCTCGTTATGCTGGCAATCAGTCGATCAAAGTACGAGTCCGGAACACGATACCTGAGGAAAGAATGGCGAGTTCGTTTAAAGGTAGTATCATACTTTGGTAAGAAACCAAAACAGAAATGTTCACAGATTCACCTATAACTTACAGGGTATGAAGATGGTGGTGGTAGAAATGAAAATTTTCCCACCTGAAATGGTGTTTTTATCCAGGAATTAGTAAAACAAATACCGAATATATCTTTTTGATCTTTTAAAAGATCAAAAATGAAAGAGAAAAGACTTAACAAATACTGTGGCTGTTTTTCTTTGTTTTCTCAAAAAATAAGCACAGTATGGGACTGACATTTTCACAGATGACTGTTATTGTATCTGTCTTGATATTTTTGCCCATGAATCTGTATTTCTTTGATAAAAACCAAAGTATGATAGTACCTTTATAAGACATGTACAACACTGGTAGAGGTGACAGAGCAGCTGCAGGCTTTTCATAATTTGATTTGTCATGGAATAAATCCAAACCTGTGAAATGTTCAGCTCAATTGATCATTGGAAACAGTAGAAAACAGCAAAAAAAAAACTGTTGCAATTGTTACGCGAAACAGTAGAAATCAGTGAAAAACCATTGCAATTGTTACACCAAAATGGTGTGGGAAAAGCTGTCTTATTATTTATCTTTACGAGATCAAAATTGTTTTGGTGTTTGGTTTGACTCTTTTCTGGATAAATACAGCATTTCGGGCAGGAACATTTTAACGGTATATTTTTCTAGTTTGTCTCTACCATTTCTGTCTTTATACCCTGTAAGTTATACGTAAATCTGTAAACAATTTTGTTTTGCTTGTTACCAATGTTGTATATAAACCCTTAAAAAAAATCAAGAGCAAAGTGAAAAGCGGTGGAAATCAATTGCGACTGGAAAGTAAAAAGTGACTGACAGTCACCGTAAGCTGGTATGAGGAGAAACTTAAAGATTTGAGGCTTTGCATGGTGACAAATGGTATGTGGATCGGTTTGCGAAAACACCATGTAAGAATCGTTCGTACTTTCGCACTTCTATTTCATTCGCACTTCTCGTAAGGTCTCAACGTTTTGACTACTAGCCTGCTCTAGTCATCATCAGGAGACTTACTTGTCGAGGAGGTAGTTGTGGTTGGCTTGCCACCAATCCCAGGCCAGGGATCTACCCACGGGGTTCCATGCGATGCTCCTGAAGGTGGACCAGAAATCGTACGGTGGGATCTTGCTATCCAAGCAGTACTCCAGATACCTAATCACGAGATGGATACAAACAAGATGGAGATCGAATGAGGAGGAAAACTTTGCTCGATTCCACAATAAAGGCTCCGCGCTCGAGCTATTTTTAGAATATGCCCTTCATATCGACAGCTATTAACTGGATGTTCGGCCAAATTTTACAATATACGTGTAAGTTAATTGGGCAATGTGCGACTTGTTTGTCCGAACATCTGAATGTGACATCGAGGGCGGAGCCATATTGTACACAGCAGTCTTTGGCAAATTCTTTACTAGACAGCACCCTGATATTCTAGTTTAATATGCTCATACTGACCGTGCTAGAAGCCAGACATGGCGTGTACGAGCCATGCCATAGCGCAGATGGCTCTTCACATTTGATTCAGTGGTGTTCAACTTATACATCTCCCACATGAAGTCCCATGAATCCTGATCGCCTATCTCCTCCATGCCGAAGCGGTACGCGTGACGTCTGATGTTCGGCGGGATACTGGGCAAGGGGACGAGGTCAAGGGTTACATGAATATTCAATAATCACTCCTCATGCATATTTATTACCTGATTACCACTTGCTTCAACAAAAAATCTAGTCTTGGTTCACGACGTTATATATTACCGGAACGTACAAACCGATTCCCCTCACACTGACCTGCACACGCACGTACATATCATGTACGTAAAGACCTTACAACTCTTGGGAACTGTAAAGGCTGTGAGTTGCATGCACACCTTGCAGACAAGTAGCGTGACACACTGTGAATATGTAATCTGCACTGGCATGCCTGCATGCACGGACATGTATGTGTATGTTAATTGGTTGTGCCTGACTTCAAAAGCACCGCATTTCACAGAGTGTTTCCCCCGTTTTCGGGGGAGAATTTTACAGGATTCCCAAGATACAGACAGGTCCATGCGTACGTGCTTGTTGATCAGTGTGGGTATTCGTTCGAGTATCCACACCAACAAATTAAGACTACAAATAATAATGCCACTTATTAATCATTTACATGGTTCCTAATGGTACCTACATATGTAGACACCACAATTTGTAAATGTCTACAAAGGAAGTTAGTGGACATTTCACACCCATCATCAGTTTCAACCATCAGGCCAGACATGGCAAGTATGAAATTGCTTAATTTTGGCCGTTCTTACCTCGTGCCGTTCAAATACTGTCTGAAACGTACAACCGCCCCGCTGAGGCAACCTGGCTCTCCAAATCCACAGGCCATGTAGATGATGTCGCTACGCAGAAACCTGGACAAAAGGATCAACAGTTTGGAAAAGGATTATATATACGGAATCGCCTGAGATAATCTCTATCATTCTTGAAGCCATCTCAACTCCCTAGGGAGTATACAGCCCCGGCTACCGTATTCAGCGCACAGAGGCTAATCAAAACACAAAGCCATCTCTACCCTCGCAGGTATCCATTTACACCTGGGTGAAGAGGAGCAATATGTGACAAAGTGTCTTGCCCAAGGACGCGAACACAACAAGCCCATGGCTGGATTCGAACCTTCAATCTGTAGATTGACCACAAGACCTTGAATTTGACACTAGGCCACATCAGCACCCCACTCATTGAGTACTAGGGCCTAATGATAATTAATGAAAGAAGAGCACAAGTCAGGCCAACCTTGGTTGTAGCAGACATAACTGCAAATTAACAGAGGTTAATCTGCTTAGCCTTAAAGAGGTAATTTGCCCTTTTTCTGTAAGAATACTGGAAAATGTATAAGATAATAACAATAATAATTTGGGAGGCTAATCATCCTTACTCGCAGCTAGGGTGCTGATCGAACTGCGAAGGATGCGACTTCAACGTGATCGAGTAGCAGGCTTTCATGGGCGCCCTTGGCTGCCAGCCACATCAACCCATATATGATCACGGAGTACAGCCTGAGATCAAAAGTGTTTGATTTTTGTGGAGGGAGGAAAACCGGAGAACCCGGAGAAAAACCCTTGTAGCATAGGAGAGAACCAACGCACAACTCTACTCATATATGACCCAAGCTGGGATCGAACCCGCACTTGCCACCTTTTCCCCCGATACTGAAGGTATTTTGATCTCACCTATCCAAATGCTTGCCCTCGTCATTCCAGGTAAGTCTGGCCATCAGTGGAGCAGACAGTCTGGCAAAATATTTCTGTGGGAGTTGAACAAAGAAAAAATTGACTGGAGCAGATTCGAACCCTTGACCCCCCGGAAAAAAATTTAACATACTGGTGCTCTACCAACTGAGCTATCCAGCCCTATGTTGGTGATGTCCCAAACTGTTGATTATCTTTGTTTGATTGCCAGTCAGAAGCTATATGAAACCACTCATATACCTCTAGGGTGTAACAATGAGGAAAAAGGCCTAGGGTTCATGGGGTGGGAGGGGCAAGGGCAGGGAAGTGGGAGGAGGGTTAAGGCAAAGGCGGAGGTGGAGACTTAGACGTAATGGGTGATTGTTAGGTAACTTGTGTCTGCTCTCAGTCTTCTTAAAGTACTCTGTACCAGGGTCTTATCAGTGGATAGTTGAAGACAGCACTCAGAGATATTTCCATCAGTCAATCAATCAGTGGAAGCATCTACCTTCCAGTGGTACTCCTTGGGTCTCCTGATGATGGCCATCCCCCAGGTAGCTACGCGACCCATTCCCATCTCAGCAAAATAACGGTTCATCTGAAACAACCATGTGTCATGTGGACGCCCTACTGGGATTACTCGCAGGGACTCAGCATCTGGCACTCACGTATCATATACATGTACAGAAAATAGGTCTTATCGGACATTTCACTCACTCTAAATTTGGCGAAAGCTGGCTGGTAACGGAGCATCTCTCGCAGCCAACTGATGCCGTGGTAGGCAGCATCCCACGGCGTGTACTCCGTCTCATCAATCAAGTAAATGGTCAGGTCCAAAGGAATAGTGTAGTCAATGATCCCTGCCCTGAAATAAACAGTCAACTTTGATTTAGGATGCGGAGGGTGGGAGGTAACATAATGGCATTTATATAGCATTCTTACACACAAGAAGGGTATCACAACGCTTTACACCATTATTATCCAACTCCACTCCAACCTAATATTAAAACAATAGATGATCCATGAAATGTTTAGGCATTTATATAGCATTCTTACACAGATCCCTGACGAGTATACAGCCCGCAGCTGCCTGCAAAGCGCGCAAGGGGCTAATCAAGCACACAGACCTATCTCAACCCTCGCAGGTGCCCATTTACACAAATGGGTGAAGAGGAGCAATATGTGACAAAGCGTCTTGCCCAAGGACACAAGCACCATTAACCCATGGTTGGATTAGAACCCACAATCTGTAGATTGATCACAAGATCTTGAGTACGACACGCCAGACCACTAGACCACAACACTCCACATTTAATGACAAATTTCTTGAACTGGGTATATAGGGAGGACAGTTTCTATTGCATTCAACCGTGACAAAACCACTGGCCATATATCACCATTGTATGTATTTTATCCTCGTTGTTTCTCTCAAAATGAATGTCTCTTCATACTTTGTCAAAATTGCTGGCAATTTTCTATTTTGACGGGGTTATTTATTCAATTGATGGCCCCTACCTTGCCAAGTTGAAAGCATCATCCAGCAATCCAGTCCTATCAACGACATCAATGACCTAGGAGAAACAGGAGAAGGAGAAGAATGTTTGACATGACTGCAGACTAGAGTTCAGCAGGATATGTAGACAGGTCTCCAAAATGTTCATCATCATTAGGATCATCAGCTCTGTTCAGTTCAAGGTAAACTGAAATTGTCAGTAATCATCAAACTCAATAGGCCCTACATCACTCTCATCATAGATCTACATTATCATCATTGTCTCCATTGTCATCTACATCCCCATTGTCATCTACATCGCCATTGTCATCTACATCGCCATTGTCGTCTACATCTCCATTGTCGTCTACATCCCCATTGTCATCTACATCATCATCAACCCCATCCCCATCTACATCTCCATTGTCATCTACATCGCCATTGTCATCTACACATCGCCATTGTCGTCTACATCTCCATTGTCGTCTACATCCCCATTGTCATCTACATCATCATCAACCCCATCCCCATCTACATCTCCATTGTCGTCTACATCTCCATTGTCATCTACATCCCCATTGTCATCTACATCATCATCAACCCCATCCCAATCTACATTTCCATTGTCATCTACATCGCCATTGTCATCTACATCTCCATTGTCGTCTACATCTCCATTGTCGTCTACATCCCCATTGTCATCTACATCATCATCAACCCCATCCCCATCTACATCTCCATTGTCATCTACATCGCCATTGTCATCTACACATCTCCATTGTCGTCTACATCTCCATTGACGTCTACATCCCCATTGTCATCTTCATCATCATCAACCCCATCCCCATCTACATCTCCATTGTCATCTACATCGCCATTGTCATCTACACATCTCCATTGTCGTCTACATCTCCATTGACGTCTACATCCCCATTGTCATCTTCATCATCATCAACCCCATCCCCATCTACATCCCCATTGTCATCTACATCATCATCAACCCCATCCCCATCTACATCTCCATTGTCATCTACATCGCCATTGTCATCTACACATCTCCATTGTCGTCTACATCTCCATTGACGTCTACATCCCCATTGTCATCTTCATCATCATCAACCCCATCCCCATCTACATCCCCATTGTCATCTACATCATCATCAACCCCATCCCCATCTACATCTCCATTGTCATCTACATCGCCATTGTCATCTACACATCTCCATTGTCGTCTACATCTCCATTGACGTCTACATCCCCATTGTCATCTACATCATCATCAACCCCATCCCCATCTACATCTCCATTGTCATCTACATCGCCATTGTCATCTACACATCTCCATTGTCGTCTACATCTCCATTGACGTCTACATCCCCATTGTCATCTACATCATCATCAACCCCATCCCCATCTACATCTCCATTGTCATCTACATCTCCATTGTCATCTACATCTCCATTGTCATCTACATCTCCATTTTCATCTTCATCATCATCATCTCCATT
This sequence comes from Astropecten irregularis, assembly GCA_963971285.1. Classification (NCBI taxonomy): domain Eukaryota; kingdom Metazoa; phylum Echinodermata; class Asteroidea; order Paxillosida; family Astropectinidae; genus Astropecten; species Astropecten irregularis. Next base: position 3,593,321 of record OZ020263.1, on the reverse strand, counting down.
GTCATCTACATATCTACTGTCATCTACATCACCACTGTCATCTACATCTCAATATGATCTACATTGTCATTTTCATCTACAGCTTCATTGTCATCTTCCTCTCCATTGTCATCTTCATCTCCGTTGTCATCTACATCTCCATTGTCATACATTGTCATCTTCAACGTCATTGTCATCACCATCAATCTCCACCCATTACCCAACCCTATCAGCAGTGAGCCTGGCTATGTCATTCGCATCCTCATTTCTATGGCTGTCCCCTAATAACCACTGAATGTCAGCAGTCTTAGTCGACAGAGCTTCCAGCATCATATGTGGACATCACCACCAACCATCTCGCCATTATCACCGTATTGCAATGAAACAGGTTGATTATAAACTCACCGTGTGATTGTTGATGAGCTGGTCTCGCAGTAAGCCCCAGTTATCCTGGTCATAGTTCACCCTGAAGAATCCATACTGTCCGTAATTAGCCACATACCATTCACCGTCTGAACCAGGCTTGTCGAAGCTAACTGCAATTCCAAAACAATAATTAACCATTTAAATAATAATTATAATATAGAACATTAATATTGCAGTGCTACTATATTAATTATACTCTACTGTGCATTACTAATTTATTATCATCCCTGGTCATTGGGCCATCATTTACATTCCTGAAACCATCTCAACTACAGCCCCGGCTACCGTAAGGTGCACAGAGGTAAATCAAACCACAAAGCCATCTCTACCCTCGCAGGTACCCATTTACACCTGGGTGAAGAGGAGCAATATGTGACAATTAAAGCATCTTACACAAGGACGCAAGCACCATTTACCCATGGCTGGACTCAAACCCACAATCTGTAGATTGCCCACAAGACCTTGAGTTTGACACGCCGGACCGCTAGGCCACAACACCCCATAAAATCATGATAATTTTTCAGCCTGCTTCAGTGTTATTTTCAAAAACTAGGTAAATGGAAATAAAATGTCAATTGGACTTGTTATCGAATGCATTACATGGGTTTATGCCAAATTGTAAGCTGAAAAAGCTACAAAAAGTTAACTAATTATTAACGATCTTTGATACTTCATCGTACCTCCTGTGAAATTCATATACTCCTTTACGACTCTAGACACATCGGACTCAACGTAGTAGTTGAATGGGATATTCCAAGTGTAGCTATGGGGTGAAATATGAAGGTTTATATCAGGTTAAATGGCAAGTTATAAACGTAGGGGCAATTATGGCTTTGAACTATGGCAATTAAGAGTAAAGATATTGAACTGTACGTAAAGGTCCATGATATGGTTGGATTATCTAGGTGGAAGAAAAATAGTATCTTGCAGTTAATAGGTCGTATGCAGGCGCGGTTCTAGAATCAAAATTTTGGGGGGGCTAGAAGAGCCATTATTTTTTTTCAGGGGGCTAGAAGACCCAATATTTTGGGTTCTTTACACTCGCTTCTGTTATGTCTTATTAGGGGTCGAAAAACATGCACATTATAGCCCACACAACACGTTTTTTTATGTCATTGGCGCTTCATAACTGAAAAAATCCAGTATTTTCAAGAATTTGTTTTTCACTTGCATTTTTTGGGGGGGGCTAGACAAATTTTTTGGGGGGCTACAGCCCCCCTAGCCCCCCCCCCTCCCCCCCGTAGAACCGCGCCTGGTCATATGGCTTCTGAGTTCTAACTGGCACCCAAAGCAAGGAAAGTTGAATACAGGGAGGCCCCATCAAAGGAAAACAGTGAAAAACTGTCACAGTATCTCCTTTCTTTCTGTAAGTCCTTTCTCTTTTATTTTTGATCTATAAAAGATCAAACATAATTTTGGTCACTGGTTTTACTCTTTTCTGAAGAATACAGCATTTCAGTCAGAACAATTTTAACAGTTTGTTTCTACTATCACCATCTTTATACCCTGTAAGTTATAGGTAAACCTGTGGAGATTTCTGTTTCGGTATGCTGCCAAAGTATGATAGTACCTTTAAGGTTGTAGAACATTTCTCCTTAATTATTTCTGATGCTAAAAATGCAATGCACTTCAATCTTTCTTAGCCAATACCAAAAACTTATGACATTGGAATACGACATATTCTGAATTTTCCAATATCAGTGCTTTCCCATATACTTTCAAATTGAGTTTCTAGTTTCAATTTCTACACAAACTTATAGAATGATTTTGATAACAGGCCCGAAAGTTGAACAAGGAAACTTACTTGAATACGCTGGGATCTGAATATTCATCAGTCTTGTTAGCGTCTGGATCCAAGAGGAACCAGTCTTGCACTGCGTCAAATTTCAAATCCGAGCCGCTGACCGTCTTGGTCAAACTGACCACTGGGAAACCCATTTGCAATGTCCACGAATCCATGATCTGTTTGACGTTGATGTTGTCCCCATTGTCTTTGCTCGCCTGAATTGGTTAGAATTTGAAATAATTATATTTCTTCAGCTCGAGTGAAGGGAGTCAGGTTGGTGTAGTGGTTCTTTCCTCGCCTTTCACCTCTGGCGGACTGGGTTCAAGTCCGGCTCGGTCCACAAGTGGATTGGGTTTTTCAGTCCCTACCTGATTCTGTGGGTTTTTACCCAGAATATTACTCTGGGGTTTTCCTCCCACCTCTTAAACTGTATCTTTTTCTCATCATCTTTCCATAAAAGGTTTCATCAGGCTTTCCAGCTACAGTGCTTAGAGAGCTTTTGATGAATCCTTGGTTTCATTACCAGAAATAAATAATAATGATAAAAATAAAGAAAGTGGGAACATAAAAAGCAACCCAGGGAAGCCAACAATAAAGTAAGTTTGATCAGAAGTGACAGCAATCAAATAAACTGACCAACAAAGAGAAAATTGTGAGGGGTCTCGTTTGTCCGTTAACCAGACTTACTTGAGTGAGCTCACGCCATAAGTCATCAGTGACAGTATTCTTGAACTGGTACTTCTTCAAATAAGCCTTGAGTGGAAAAAATAAACCAAACATTTTAATAGCATGATATGGAATCTTCAAGATGAAACTATGCTTCTATTCAAATAGTCATCATAAAAATTGTCAAAGATTGTATCAGTGAAATTGGTCATTGAAATGTGGACATTTACTGGAGCGGGATTCGAACCAGCAATCTCCGGAATACCGTACTGGCGCTCTACCAACTGAGCCATCCAGCCCTACGTTGGTGGTGTCCCTTATAGTCAAATATCTTCGTTTTGGCAATCAGAAGCCACGAAACCACGCAAATACCGCTATATCCCAAGGATCAATTAGTTTCTCTTGTGGTTATTTGATGATTACAGTAAAAATTTGTGTGACCATAATCATTGGAAAGGTGATATCGTGAATTTAAATCAATTCTTCAATTCACAATTTGACAAAAAGAGCAGACAACAATATATAAGGGTCAAAGGCCTCCACATGTGAACTAAACATTTACAGTGTATGTATACAACAGTCATGACATCTCAGTGATTGGGCCTGGTGACTAATTTGAATGGAAAAGAAATCACAAAGTCAAACTAGACATTGAACTTTTATCTCTTGTAGTTTCTCCTAGTAAGGCCTCTTAATATATAAATTTATATACTGTATTGGTCATTTGAATTACTCAACAATTTCAAATAATAGGCCTCGACACAAACAATGTCATTCGCAATTTTCGCACAAAATTTTTTTTTCCAAAAGGGATGAAAAATAAAAAAATGTTTTTAAAATTTGCAAACTTCCTTACCAACACACCAGCTTTGAAGACATCTTCACCGACAACATTTTCCAACATTCGGAGAACACTGGCCCCCTGGAAAAGGAATGGCCCATTCAATTGATGTCATTATTGTGAAACTTGGAGAAAAATAACTTCTTTGTTGTGTCCAAACACCGAGCTGATCATACGTACCCCTAGTTTTAAGTGAGAACCACTCTATCTCCTTAAAATTCTTTCAAAGGGTATTACTGTAATGGTATACCAGTCCCAAGTTCCTAACAGTAGACCTCTGGTTCTATGTGAGAACCAATGTATCTCCTTAGAGATTCCCTACATGGTGTTACTGCAATGGTATACCAGTCCAAACATTGAGTAGACCTCTGGTTCTATGTGAGAACCGCTATATCTCCTTAGAGATTCCCTACATGGTGTTACTGCAATGGTATACCAGTCCAAACATTGAGCAGACCTCTGGTTCTATGTGAGAACCACTGTATCTCCTTAGAGATTCCCTACATGGTGTTACTGCAATGGTATACCAGTCCAAACATTGAGCAGACCTCTGGTTCTATGTGAGAACCGCTGTATCTCCTTAGAGATTCCCTACATGGTGTTACTGCAATGGTATACCAGTCCAAACATTGAGCAGACCTCTGGTTCTATGTAAGAACTGCTGTATCTCCTTAGAGACTCCCTACATGGTGTTACTGCAATGGTATACCAGTCCAAACATTGAGCAGACCTCTGGTTCTATGTAAGAACTGCTGTATCTCCTTAGAGATTCCCTACATGGTGTTACTGCAATGGTATACCAGTCCAAACATTGAGCAGACCTCTGGTTCTATGTGAGAACCGCTGTATCCCCTTAGAGATTCCCTACATGGTGTTACTGTAATGGTATACCAGTCCAAACATTGAGTAGACATCTGGTTCTATGTGAGAACCGCTGCATATCCTTAGAGATTCCCTACATGGTGTTACTGTAATATTTTGTGTCAGTCCAAACACTGAGTAACTCCGGTTCAAAGTAAAAACCACTGTACCAAAGTAACAAATTTCCCAGACAGCGTGACGTACCTTCTTGTATGTGATGGTAGAGAAGACCTTGTAAGCTTGATCAGCCTCCTCCACGATAGGGATGATAGGATCAGAGCTGAGGGTCTGGTCCTTAGTCATGGCATAGGTAAAATCTTCATTCCGGAACAAGGTCATCTGAAAAGGTGAAGTGCAAATAAAGCAACTGTGAATGGTAGAACTTGAAGGTTTGCGTGTTGGATCGACACTAGGGTAGGAAGTTTGCAGAGGCACCGTGCATTTATTCTCTTTTGTGCAGTATCCGAGTCCACTACCTCCGAGGCCGAGGCCGAGACCGAGTCCTAGTCCTAGTCATGGGTCTCCGAGGCCAAGGCCGAGGCCGAGTTTCTCACGAGCAGCTGAGGCCAAGTCCGAGTCATGGGTCTCCGAGGCCGAGTCACAGTCACACACGAGCATATCATTTCATTCCATGAGAGACTGTTTGCTAGTCTAGACTCAGTACCCGAACTTCACAATTCCCGGCCTCGAGCTGAGTTCAGTCAAAATTCTTCAAGGCCGAGGCCGAGTCATGGACCCACGAGGCCGAGGCAGCAAATTTCTGGCCTCAAGACCGACCTCAAGGCCAAGGCCGGTCTCGAGTCATACAACACTGCTTTTGTGAGTGTGTGGGGTTCTGAGAATTAAGAACCTGATTACTCAATGTTTTGGACAGTGTGCTCTGTCATCATCAGGAGACTGCCACACTCAAGCTGGAGTCCAAAAGACATTAAATACATGGTATCACTGCAAACTTCCTACTGTAGCAGCAATTTTTGAAAGATAAGTTCAAAATGGAAACTATCTTCATGAGAATCTTCCAGAAAAGTAAAAATCCAGGATTTCATGAAAAAGGAAAAGCCTGTGATAAAGGTTCCACAGGAACCAGATTTATTCACTGGTATCAGGGGCCGATTTCATAAAATTTACGGCGCATCGCAGAGTTAAGACGCATCCTTACTCTATGGATTTGACGCATTTATGCGACGCGTCGCAAATCGAGTTGTGATGCGTCGCAGAGCTTTATGAAATCTACCCCAGGGCCTTTATCGAAGCTCGGCTCCAGCTCAAGCTCCATCTTCATCTCTGTAATCCATTTGCTGAAAAATATAGGTTGTGGTTTTTTCATTGAAGCTCAATGAAGCTCTGATTTCTTTTTCAAACCAGAGAATCTACTTCCGAACTGCAGCAAAATGCCTCCATTTTGATACCTGTTTTTTTTAGAATGGATTCACAAAATGGTCCCAGAGCTGGAGCCGGAGCCGGAGCCGGAGCCGGAGCCGAAGCCGGAGCCGAGCCTTGAGAAAGGCCTCAGAATGAGAGAGAATACAACAATTGAAGTACAACACCTCCAAATATTCAATCTGAAGCTTTGAAGCTTTAATCATTTTAGAGGTGAATGACAATTTCAGTTCAGTATTTCAGGTACCAACATGCACGCGTTGACATCTTCCACTCAAACATCGGAAAAGTACAACATTCGAATGAGTGGCAATCATTAGTTTAGGGGGTTCAGTAGAAGTCACTGCTACTGCTGTGATTAGTTTAAGGGTCATTATTTTACCGTCTGCCAATCCGGATGGCAAATATCCACGCCGATGTACTCCATGTAGCTAGCGAAGCCCTCGTTGAGCCATAGATCATCCCACCAGTCCATCGTCACTATGTTACCAAACCACTGCCAAGTACCAAGCAAAGACGTGAAGAACTATGAGAATCGGAAAACTATCAGTAACATGCTTAACTTATAGAGGGCGCTATATTCAAGATCCCTGTTTGACTTCACTTTGTCCAAAATGAAACTGAAATATGAAGATCAATTTGAAGGTAGTATCATACTTTTGGTTTTTGTCAAAGAAGTGCAGATTCATGGGCAAAAAATATCAAGACAGATACAGTAACAGTCATCTGTGAACATTTCAGTCCCATATGGTGCCCACTTTTTGAGAGAACAGTGAAAAAGTATTTTCAAAATACTATAGGCATTTTTTACTGTTTTCTCAAAAAGCGGGCACCATATGGAAATGGGAATTTCACAGATGACTGTTACAGTATCTTTCTTGATATTTTTGCCCATGAATCTGCATTTCTTTGACAAAAACCAAAGTATGATAGTACCTTTAAGTACCCATTCTTAGTTATTTTATACATCTTTGTCATAATTGGACCAACTCCTACAAGTGAGCAGGTTTTCAGATGGAAAGATTCTTCATCGTTCTTTTCAAGAAGCCCTAAGGTCCTGTCTCCCGATTCCAAGACCCGTCCGTTGAAATGGACCAACCGACCCATTACCCAGTGACCCACCTGATGAGCCAGCTCGTGAGCCACTAAGTGAGCGGTACTCTGCTTGTCTGCTACTGTGCAATCCTGCTCCGAGTACAGCACAGAGGAGTCACGGTACATGATCAGCCCCCAGTGTTCCATGCCTGCGGGTCGATAGTTGGGAACGGCGATCATGTCTGGAAGATGTCAGAGAGGGGCGGGGGGAGGAGAGGAAAGGGGAGGAATGAGAGAAACAAAAGATATATCACACTGTTGCATCTATCATATTATAGAGTTTCGAACGTGCTAGGGTGGAGGATCTAAAGGAAAAGCGAAGGAGAAGAAAGGAACGTGTCGCAGCGCCTGGCAGCTTTCCGTGTAACCAGTGTCCTTGTGTTTGCTGTTCGGCCATCGGCCTGCGATCTCACCAGAGGGCACACATGCGTGCAACTGAATGTACGTCTGGCAGCACGACTTGGTGTTACTGCGGGTCCTGGGGCCGATTTCATAAAACTTACGAAGCGTCGCAGAGTTAAGACGCATCCTTACTCTATGGATTCATTGAATCTATGTGATGCGTTGCAGCTATGACGGGTCGCAAATCGAATTATGAAATCGGCCCGTGGATCTGTTGACTCCGACAGCCAACCGACACATCTACCATATACTATAACAGGATTTCTTCTAGACTTGTGAAAATAAACAATTCAAAGTGCTAAAATGCGCAGCACGGTCAAGCACAATGTTGAATCACAGTCTCACTGATGCAAATCCAAAACATCTTCAAGGCAAGCCAATGAAACACCTGGGACCAATTTCATAGAGCTGCTTAAAGCACACAATTTGCATAAGCAAGAAAAGTCTTCCTTGATCAAAACAGGATAACCAACCAAATATTCATGTGATGTTTACTGCTTTTGACTTGTATTCAGCCATTACTTGCTGAGCATAACATTCACAAGGAGTCTTGGCTGGCATGCTGATTTTATTTACCAAGGTTTTTGGTGCTTAAGCAAATTTGGTCTTTAGCTGCTGTGAAATTGGCCCCTGTACTTAGAGGCAGCTGGTTAACATCTTGCCCTATAAAGCCTAGAGCACTCAAAATGGAACTCATTGTCCATAAACGTCACTTATGGCCTACAAACACATTACCTTCCTCTAAACTCACCCAATTTGGGCAGCGGGTAGGCAAGGTCGAAGTATTCCTCGAAGAAATCAGTCATTTTGACCGCAACTTCGAGCGAGTAATCGCCTTTGTCGATTTCATGGGGTGAGGCGTACATTCTTAACTGTGGGCAAAAATTGAAAATTTCAATGAGGATGAAATGTACATCATCTAATGAGTTCTCAAGTTAGTGGTCGAATTTGACAGTGATCATGAGTCCCTGTAGTCAAGTTTAGTCAACATTTTATTTTTTTTGAAGGGCGCCCTCTTTTGATTAACAAGAAAACTGCGGTGGTGTCAGTATATTATTTTGTACACCGCCAATCATCTTTTATTGAAATCTGGGAAGCTGAAAAGCTAATCATGAGCAAAAGACTGGCGGGGAAATCCGGGACATGTTGTCCATGCCGAATATTCTTCTAAGTCCATGTTCCTTTCAGGAATAAATCGCGCACCACGCAACGAGCCGGAGTTGTAGTGCATTTAGATTGATTAACACCTCTGCAGTTCCTTGTTTTAATCAAAAGAGGGCGCCATTCAAAACCGCGTGCTCAGACTACTGTATAGCAGTCTGATTCAAGTTCTTACCGGAATACCACTTTCCAGAATCTTCTCTTTGTAGTCAAAATCGCAGACGACGAAAGCGGCCAGGTAGGTGCTCATTTTGACTGAGGTGGCAAAGTTTGTCTGCAACATGCCGTCTGAGCCATAGGCTGTGGTACTCTGATAAAAAAAGGGGAACACAGAAGAAATGAATGAAAAATATCAAGACAGATTCAGTAACAGTCATCTGTGAAAATTTCAGTCCCATACGGTGCCCACTTTTTGAGAAAAACAGTGAAAAAAGTCTTTTCTCTTTTATTTTTGATCTTTAAAAGATCCAGTACCATCCTGTTTTAGCACTCTTTGTCTTTATACTTACAACATTATTCATGTTGGACAAGGCATAGTACGGAGGCCCTGGGTGAACCAGCGTGATGGTGAAATTAGCCTTCAGGTTGGGTTCGTCAAAGCAGGGGAAAGCACGGCGAGCATCGGTCGGCTCAAACTTGCTAACTGCCAGTACCCTGAGAAACAAAAACCAAAAAAGCTTGATTAACAAACGACAAATTGAAAATATCAACTATGGAAATTCCTTTAAAATTAATCTGCCAAGCTTTGCAGCAGAGAGTTGGACTAATAATTCCCATTTAAAAAATCAAGACACTGAGCTGACAAAAATGACCATTATAAGTTTTCATACGGCATTTAAGAAACGGAGAGGCTCTGTTCCATTTCGTGAATCCATTCTGAAATAGAGGCTTTTGGCAGCGGTTCTGAAGTAGATTCTCTGGTTTGAAAAGGAAAACAGAGCTTCAGCTTCAATGAAAAACCACAACCTATATTTTCAGGATATGAATGTCAAAGCTCAAAGCTGGAGACTGAGCCTGAGCCTAAGCCTCCGTTTAGTTAACGCCCATAAGGTATACTGCAAATAGGGAACGATAGAAATTGTGGGATGCACAAGAGTCAAATTGGCACCACCACGTCCCTGCTTACTTTTGGACAGTCTGAGTAAAATCCTTTTTGTTTAGGATGTGTTCCTGAACTTGCAGTTCGACCTAGATGTATCCTTCGATACTTTGCGGAAGCGCCCTCTCTTGGTTAAAATGCTATAAATTTGCGATAACACTTATGGGACACATGAATTAAGAACCGTCTGCAAAATATTTGGTCCAAATCTTGCCATCCAGCAAGTCATCCCTCATTTTCCTTTTCCCAACTAGGGTCAATTTCATAGAGCTGCTTTAGCACCACTTGCTTATTTATTAAAGCGACAAAACACTAAAATTAGTATACCAGCCAAAACTCCAATTTGGTGGGATAAAAGTGCTTAAAGGTATATTACATGTACATGATTGGTATTTACAGAACAGCACCCACACTTTGTCTAATCCAACAATCCCAACATGTACATTAAAGGTTATATCATTGGTTTTTGTCAAAGAAAAACAGATTCATGGGCAAAAATGTCAAGGAAGATACAGATCTTTTAAAAGATCAAAAAGATTTTCGGTCGTTGTTTTACTAATTTCTGGAGTACGGCATTTCAGGCGGAAACATTTTAACGGTATGTTTCTACCACCACCATCTTCATACCCTGAAAGTTATACGTAAATCTGTGAACATTTCTGTTTGGGTATATTATACCAATCCTGTATTGTACCTTTAAGCAGCTCTATGACATTGGCCCAAATACATTGCTAGACCTACACTATCGGTATCATTTCCTGGAAATTCTTTCATTAATGATAACATGTCAACTTTGTTGATGAAAAGGAAAATGAAAGCATACCTTGCTTGTTCATAGTGTCGGTATTGTCAGGTCAAGATAAAAAAGGGCAAAATTGAAGCAAATTTAGTCTGCATTGTAGCAGCGGCGTAGCTAGGATTTTTTCAGCAGGGGGGCACTGGGGGGGCCTTGGAATTTTGTGGGGGGGCACCCGGAATTTTTTCAAAACTGGAGATTTGCAAAATATGAGAAATGCGGGGGGGGGGGGGCAGATCCAGCGGGCGTGGGGCAGCCTTTTCTTCAAGCCAAAAAAAAAAAAAAAAAACAGAAAAAAAAAAAAATAAAAGGGAAACAGAAAGACTCCAAAAGAGCTTAAAAAGGGGGGGGGGGGGGGAGACAAAATTAGCTAGCTTTGATCGCCGTGAAACGCATCCGTCGCTATTGAATTGGTGCATTTTATTTCCACGCTCCCTGGAAAATCATGGATAAGCGCGAAGGACTTGCGGCCGGGGTCCAGGGCCCGCTTAAGGGCCCTGGAAGCTCAGGGGTTCTAGATATTCTTTGGTGCAATCTGAGCCTTATTTTGGAAGCAATTGTTCCGATAAATTTATTCATTATATTATTACTTCATTATTTCTTTTTAATCCAACACTCTTGAGCGGGAGAAATTCAATCTGGGGACCAGACTAACTATAGCCAAACCAGACAAAATGGCAGATGGGCTGTTTTGAAGTTCCCGTAAGCGCGTAAGAAAATTGCATTTTTACACTGAAATGTTGCACAGATTTCTTCACTGTATAGGGTTTTAAGAACTCAGGAACATTTGCTGAAAGTAAAAAATATCATTTTGGAACAGTTAAAGCTGTTAAGTTGTTTTTATTTCCTTTATAGCTATCATACCCTACAGATAACGCTTTTTTTTTTTTCTATACCCACGATTTTTTGTGGGGGGGCACCTGGGGGGGCACGCCGAATTTGTGGGGGGGCACGTGCCCCCCCAGGCCCCCCCGTAGCTACGCCGCTGCATTGTAGTCAAAATACATGGATACTGTTGCACAAAACTACGCTGTATGATCGTGAACGAACGGAGCTGGGGGTGGTGGCCTTTAAGTGCCACCAGTTAATTTCTTAATTCGTTCCGGTGATGATGACGCCAGTGTTTGTGTTTATTTATGGTGGCTTTGACAACGGGAGCCGAAACTACATCCCGATAAACCACTTATTAGACCTAGATAGATTGACGCCAAATTTGTCAGCTTTGTGTGAAGTCAAGGCTGGTATTTCTATCTCCATGGGTCTAGCAGATGCCAGATAAAGCTTTGAGATCAAATGTGTGGGTCTGTAGCATTTTACCACCAACTTCAATGTTGTAGCTGAGGGTGGCGCAACCTTCGCCTTAATCACTCATAATATCCAATTGGACCTTCTCTACCTTGGGTCTGGTTCCGTTTCAGCTCGAACTCGCTCCCAATGATCAGCTTCAAGATGTGTGTGCAGTGAGGTTATGAAACCATTTACATTGTATAATAGTTGAAAAGACAGAAAAACCATTATCATAATTTTGGTGGGGAAAACGGATTAAAATTATTGTTCCTATGGGTGTTTAAGCATCTGTTAGTGGCATCTGTTAAGGATTGGTAACATACCCAAACATAAATGTTCACAGATTTATGTATAACATTCAGGATATGAAGATGGTGCTGGTAGAAACATACAGTTAAGATTTTTTCCGCCTGAAATGGTGTATTTATCCAGCAATTAGTAAAACAAAGACCGAAAACAGTTTTGATCTCGGGGTAAGATCAAAACCATTCTTCATGTTTTACAAAAAACAATTATTTGGGTTTTCACTATTTTCTCGGGACTCAGATGTCCGATTGAGCTCAAATTTCACAGGTTTATCATTTCATGTATTGGATAAAAGTATGAGTTCTGTTCTAATTCTGTGGCCATTACCAATCATGTATATACAATCATATAAAAGCTGAATAAAAATGAAAATTCCTCCCATGTGGCATCGTGTCGTGTCTGGTCGGACGAAACTAACAATGGTTGCCGTTATTTACACAGTCATAATGCCCTCAAAATGTACATATTATAATAATCCACGCAACGTTACACATGTACCTATAATGTTATTAAGGTATGGAACTTGGCACACAGCGACATCCCGTGTGGTTGGTACTATTATTCAGATAAGAACTGAAACTTGTCATAATAAGAATTTTTGATCGAATCTCCACTAGAAGTCGTGACCTCTGCGTTGGAGTGGAGTCTACCCACGATGAGACCCCCTGTTCTCATTGCGGGGGTAGGGAAAGTTCATGTAGAGAAATATTAATGTGAGCTGAGGGCTGTCAGTGGTTTTTATCTTTCCCATCGTCCTGTCAGCCTGGTAAAAATTCCGAGAGGAATATTTTCAATGATGACTTGGAATCTTGTTGCCGTTTTAAAAAGGCAATCCTCCAATTAATTTACCTCCAGAGAATTATGCTTCAAACGTCAAACATCGAACGATGTTTCCAGGTTTGTTGCAGTTTTCCACGACTGTGAAACAGACATCAGCAAGTTCGATGCAAATTAAGTTTGATTGCTCATGGGGCGAATGTTATTTTACCTAAAATCCATCTCTAACAATAATAATTGAGCACGCCATGCATTCTAAAAAATACTCGGTCACTTATGCTCGGTTGTGTGATTTGTTTTTCAGTTGAAGTCGACCACAATTAGGACAATTTCAACTAGGGGATGCGTTGATGTTGCCGATTGTCTCTGACAAAGGGTCGATTTCACGAAGCCCTACGATCGATCGTAACTCGAGTTACGATGGATAACTCATCGTATCATACGTAGGGCTGCAATCGTAGTACTACGATTCGTTGACTACCACAGGAATGACAGGGAAATTGCTGTTTCGTAGTTTGTAACGTAAAAGACGGTTGACATGGTGGCCATGCAGTATTGGCGAATAAGCAATCATAATCATATGACCTGGGGTCGATTTTACGAAGCCCTATACGATCGATCGTAACTCGAGATACGAAGGATAAGCCATCGTATATCCTTCGACTTCTACGTGGGGCTGCAATGCATCACAAGTCCTACGATTGATAGCAAGTTACGATGAGTTTGGTGAAATTGACTCCTGATGCCTCGCTAAAAAGTATCCAGGCACAGGCCAATTCACATGATGTACTGCTCTTGCTCGGACAAGCTTAACGCAGAAATCCATGATACAGCGTCGGCAGCGAAAAGCATGCAGCAGCAGCCAACAGCAGCAGCAAGTCACTAGAAGCAATCTCCAACAGCATGGACTGCAGCCTACAGGAGGAACCAGCACCAGCAACAGCACCAGCCACAGCAACAGCTGCAATGAGTAGTAAAAAGGAAATAAGAGAAATAGAAACAAAAGCAAAGGTCATACCATACCTGGCTTCATCGTCTTCATTAATGTAAATGGTGGAATATAAGCCGACACCACTCGATTTCAGCCCTCCTTGAAACTCTAGACTCCAGACGTACTTCCCAGGCTCTAAGTCTGCCTCCATCTCCATCACATAAAACTGGTTGGGAACGAAGTCGAAGGCACGGACTACTGGCAGAGCCGGCTTGGAGGACGGCACCCCGGCCGGTCTTATCTCGGACAACGTGACGGTCATCTTCTTGACGTGGATTCTTGGGAACTTGACGGGTTCAGTCACCACGATGTCGATGTGGACAGTGCCGGTAAAGTTGTCGTTTTCCAAGTCCGGGTAGAGCAACAGGTTGTAGTGCTCCGGGTAGATGGACTTTGTAAGGCGTAGCTCGCACCAGGGACCCTCCGTGCACGGTGAGTCGGCGGGCTGAGCGGACGGCGTCGGGGTGGCAGCGGCTTCCTCCGGGTCCGCTTTTTGTGGGAGCAGCCCCGCCATGAGCCCAACAAACGCGACCAGCACCAAGAGGCTGATAACAATCGAGACTGCGACTCGTTTCTTCCTGCCTTCGATCTTGTTTCTCTCGCGGAGATCCCTTACTTTGAGATCTTTTTCCGGGTCGTCCATGTTGTAGAGTTCTAGGTTTTGGGATTCTTGTTCCCCAGTGGCGCTGCGTGTAGACAGTGCCAGCCCTGTCTTTATACATGGCAACCTTGACACGAAAATTGAATTAACCTTGGGGTCTTTTTTTTTCTCTCTCGATTTTGTCAATAACCTAGAAGGTCACGTGTAACGCATACAATGTCTACGTGCGGCTGCCATCAATGCTTATCTCTAAACTCAAAACAAAAAGACATTCAATCTAATGTCTTTCTTTTGATTAACTTCGATATTGAATCTTGAATTTAAAATCGCTCCAGTCTCGATCACACTCGATCGATTTAAAGGTAGCTTCATACTTCGATTTTTGCCAAAGAAATGCAGATGAATGGGCAAAAATATCAAGAAAGGTCCAGTTTCCAGTCCACCGAGGCGGAATAGCAGGCCCCGATTTTTGTTTTAGTCATGTTCTAAATGCACTTCCGTAACTTCGTCGTCGACTTACGCGTGGTTTAATATACTTCAAACATCGCTTGTACTATATTAGGTGCATTCGTTTAGCTCCCCCGGGTCGACACCAGTCAACCTCGTCCCCATTCTCTCGCTTGTTTTGTGCAGTAAAACGCGACCATTCCCAGTAAGGGCTGACCCGGGTGAGCTAAACGAATGCACCCTATACGGGTTGTTGTATATGCCTAGATCCCAGTCTCATTTGCGAAATTGCGATCACAACAGTATTATATATTGCCGCCAGATGACGCAGTATTTAACTACACAACCGTGATAGGCCTATGTGTTCGTGACACGCAGCTGGAGGTATGCTGCACCAATTCTTTCAATGTAGAGATCACTGGTGTCAGATCGGCCATTCACATTACGCATGAAAACCTATAGCCTACCGTGCGCTATTTCTACGACTGGTAACAGATCTGCTAAACCAATAACAATATTCACAATTGTTTGACGCAAAATAATACATTGTCCCTTTAACACAAACACATTCCATACGTGTCACCGTGTTTCGACGATGGTGACTCCAAACAGCCGATGACGTTGTAGTATCCCACGTTCCGTTGTCAGGGTTTGTCCTGCTGAGAACAACTAAGCCTAAAGATATTAAAAAATACTAGGGCTTCCAAATGTTAGACAAGTCGACCGCGGACAACTCGACTCGAGTCTCGAGACAAGTCGACCATCAATCGAGACAGCTCGACTCAAGGCATCTTCCAACATTGACTTCGCGCAGCATGCAATCCGCCATAACAAATCAACAATATTTTGATGTGTAGGTCTATTAATAGATAGTGAAAAGTCTTTTTAAGAAA
Organism: Astropecten irregularis; assembly: GCA_963971285.1. NCBI lineage: Eukaryota > Metazoa > Echinodermata > Asteroidea > Paxillosida > Astropectinidae > Astropecten > Astropecten irregularis. The sequence goes on along the minus strand of OZ020263.1, from coordinate 3,577,527 downwards.
CCACCTATCGAAACAGCTATGTGCTTGTCGAATTACAACCATTAGAATCTCTAGCTGCCTCTTTTCTCTACACAGGTAGGCCTATACTGGAGGTACCGTACAACTCCTCTCTCTAAAAACAGCAACAATTATTAACCCCAAGGAGACTTCAAGACGCAAGAATCGACTTCCAAAATCAGCTGCAGCTACATTCAGCTTTAACCCACCGTAGTACCCCGATCCACGCGGTATAGGCCTAACCTAAAGACATCTAGAAGTACTTATATTTGGTTCTCAAACTCGTCAAGTCAAATACTCCCGGCCCCCCACACCAGTCACGTCAAATCGTAGGACAAGTGCCGAATTCAGCGATCGTGTAGGGCCACAGCTCAGACAAGTTATTCGGTCAAGTGCTTTCATCTGGATGAATGCTGTCAAATTCAAGAAAAGTGCATCAAGAAACGGTGTACCGGTGTGATTTCGATGACAGTCCTCGAAACTATAACGGCAGCATTCCGTACATTATGAACGCACCACGCCGAAACTTTCGCAGAAAAACAAAGTGATTGGAATAAAGTTCGTTTCAGGCCTTGAAGGTATATGGTTTTTGTCAGGGAAATGCAGATTCGCGGGCAAAATCAAGAAAGATACAGTATTCAGTCATCTGTGAAATCCCAGTCCCATTCGGTGCCCACTTTTTGAGAAAACAGTGAAGAACGTTCACAGTATTTTAAAAATCTTTTCACCGTTATTTTTTATCTTTAAAAGATCAAAATAGTTTTTGGACATTAGTTTTACTCTTTTCTGCATGGATAGATACAGCATTTCAGGCAGGTAAATTGTAACAGTATGTTTTACCATCGTCTTTATACCCTGTAAGTTGTTGATATAAAATCTACGAAGATTTCTGTTTCGGTATGCTACCAAAGTATGATAGTACCTTTAAAAGCAAACAAACTACAACAAAATCAAAGAAACACGTGGCCAATGGTGCACTGTACTTTAAAAAATAATGATGTAAACAGAGGGACTCCTCAAAGTACATGACCACGTTTCTGCCAAATTTCAGGGGGAAAAATTGACTCAACGATGGTTAGAGAGCAAATCAAATCAATTTCTAATTTATTTCAAACATTAAACACTGTTACCAGTTCGCATGCCGCACTGTTCTCGAAACATCAACGAACCTTATTGAAAAAAGAAACGTGGAATAATCACTTTTTTCTGACAACAATAATATTTAAAGCTATAATATGAATATTCATATATGAGTATACCGCCCTCTGTTGAGTGAGTGTTACCTTGAAAACGGCAAAATGCAGCCGTAGCTGGAGCCATACCCGACTATTTGAATATAAGGAAAGAAAAAAATGTGGTATACCCTGTCATTTTTTTTTCAAAATACTGAAAAATCATTTTTTGATTTGTATAAGCTTGGTTGCAAGTTTTATGTTAAGTATAAAATTATGGTTGGACAAAATTATATTTTATTAATTTTTTTTCACATTGCATTGAAAATCAAAATGTTTATACATGAATTGACCGAATCAGACAATTCATAAATAATGCAAGTAATAAACTGCTGCAAACTGCTCATCAGCCAAAATAATGACCTGAAATATAAAATGCTTGGAGTTAGGATGGCCTGATGCGTTTTGATACTAGCAGGATCTTTATCCAAGGCTAAATAATAAAGGTTAGCCTTCGATAAAGATCCTGCTAGGACCGAAACGCGTCAGGCCCTCCTAGCACCAAGCAATTCATATAAAATAAGGTAAAAAGGAACAAACTAAAAAAAAAATACTAATTTTATTCACTTACTTAGGCCTACCTATAATTGCAACCACTGAGATTTTTTTTATAACTGATGCGAATTTAAATTTATGTCTACAATAATTTTCTAAGAGTTATGTAATAATCTAATTGTGCAAGAAAGAGGGTTGCTGTCTGAATCCGACGAATTTCTTGTCATCACCTTCAAATAATCCATCAGGAACAAATTTTAAAATTTTAAAAGCCTTTCTGATATCACATCATTAATTGTAAGAGCTATGATTAATGTCAAAATGTCACTGACGTATTTTCCATTATCTCAGATTATCTAGTATTGTCTCAAATTTGAACATTCAGAAGGAAACAGCAACCAGTATAGGGTTATACCACAAGAGGTCACTTACAGGCAACCTTCAGAAAGAGAAAGGGTAAACAATCCTTATTGTCATCTCATTTTCTTGGGGGATAGTTAGACACTTGGAGAAAAAGAGGAAAATGCCTTATGTCCATCCAAAGTGTTCCTTATGCCGTTGATTGCCTCAAAGTTACCGGTAAAGGTCGTCTTGTGATGTGATGACCACGACCTTATAGTCAGTTGCTAAGTCATTTTTGCATTTAACAGTTTCGACATGACCTGGTGGTGTTTTTTTTCTGAACTTAAAATGCGTTTAAACGTTTATGTCCAGCCAATCAGAGATGGGTTTTTCGTTCTTCTCCATCCACTTGATGTTGGTCTTGATGCGTTCCACGGCCTGCAGCCTCCCCCTGGAACCCGCCCCTCCGTCAGGGTACTTCACCCAGAAGGTTTCCAGCTGTCGAGGAATCACAGTTTTAGGGGTTAGGCACTTGTCATGTCTAACTTGTCAAACGAAAGACAAAATCTGTAGTGATTAAACTGATTAAACAGATTAAACTGGTTGTCTATAGATACCTCATCCAGTTTCTGCTGTGTGCTCCAGTAATCCACAAAGCCGGGTACCAGTCGGCCAAGATATCTATCGCTCACGCCAAACCTGAGAGCAAAAGGGAGAAATTAGATGTGAGGCTATGCATGGTGGAAGAATACGTTTTACGGTAACACCATATGACATTATTATATCTCTCTCTTGTGAGTAAAAGAGCCCGTTAACTCGACGTTCTGGCCAGTATGCTCTGGCCGTCTTCAGGCGAAACTCCTGAAACTACTCTTTAGTCCTGAAGACTGGGGGTCGATTTCACCAAACTCTTCGTAACTTACGATCAATCGTATGACTTTTGATGCATTGAAGCTATACGTGGGATAGGTCCCCTGTGTTGGGTTATCCTTCGTAACTCGAGTTACGATCGATCGCAGGGCTTCATGAAATCGACCCCAGAGCATATACTAGCCGGACCATCGCGAAGGGTGAACATACACGTATCGTGTTACATATGAAATGGGCGAAGTCCACATTGGATCATGTTGACTGCAATGCCATGAAAATCATCGCTCTTTAGACTTTACAAAGAACAACAACAGAAGTTCGTGAGATAGTGTCCTTGGGATGGATTTCACCAAACTCCTCGTAACTTACTATCAATCGTAGGACTTTTGATGCATTGAAGACCTACATGGGATAGGCCCCCTACGATGGGTCATCCTTCGCAACACGAGTTACGATCGATCGCAGGGCTTCGTGAGATCGACCCCAGGCCTTCAGGACTGAGCCCGGGCCTCAGGACTGTGACGAGGTACCCACCTGTCGAGAAGGTAGTCGTAGTTGGCTCGCACCCAATCCCAGACCAAGGAGTTACCCACGGGATTGTCTGCAATGTACCCTATAGTCGAGAAGACATCCTGGGAGCGGATCTTGGCGGGGTCCCGGCAGTACTCCAGGTATCTATAAGGGACGAGATGTTGGAACCAATAAGACGAACACTGAAGAATGAAAAAACAACTATCATGCATCATTTCTTATTGGCACCTGGCCACAAATTTGAGTGGAAGCTGTGGATGTCCCTCAATAGGCTACGCACAAGAATGGGCCGCAGCAAAGCCAACCCGAGCAAGTAGGGGCTATGCTGAGCAAAGTCAACCCGAGCAAGTAGGGGCTATGCTGAGCAAAGTCAACCCGAGCAAGTAGGGGCTATGCTGATGCGGCTGACACAACCTGCCAATGCGGTGTCTCGGAGCAGATAATGCAATATCTACTGCGATGCCCACTCTTGGAGGATGATTGTTGCCTAGAAGATCTGGCAAGTGCAAATGAGAAGGTTCTCATCAACTGCGCAAGAGCTTGGCCGAACATTTGAACGCAATCAAAGAAGATGATGGACATGAAAAGAATGAACTTTTAGGGACGGAGTGGTGAATGAAGAAACATCAGGGGTTGATTTCACCAAACTCATCATAACTTACTATCAATCGTAGGACGTATGATTCATAGCATTCCTACGAAGGATAGGCTCCCTACGATGGAATATCCTTCGTAACTCGAGTTACGATCGATTGTAGGTCTTCGTGAAATCGACCCAAGGAGGAATAGATTTTTCTACTGACTGACCTTGCCAGGAGCCAGACATGGCGTGTGCGAGCCATGGCATAGCGCAGGTTAGTCTTCTCAGTCGACACAGTGCTGTTCAAGTACATCTCCCACATGTAGTCCCATGAATCCTGATCGCCTATCTCCTCCATGCCGAAGCGGTACACCTGACGTCTGATGTTCACGGGGATACTAGGAGGGAGACGAGGTCAAGGGTTACATGATTATTCATAATTACACCTTATGAATATTCATAGCCTGAATTATAATTTGTAGTTGTTTTTAAGTGGTACCGTAGTCACCAAACTTTCATCTGGTTGCCTCACAAGAACTGCCATAGCCTTGGATTTCCAACACCAATCCTGTTTTGTACTGTGCTATAATCTGTCAAAATGGCCTTTACGGGCTTTTACGAAATCAGGCTTGAGGCTAGGCTTGGGATTTATTTTGCTGCCGCCATTTTGTGTCCTAAATGAAATAAAGGGCTTGAGATACATGACGAAGCTGCAGCCTTTCTTTGGCTTCACCATGTGGCCCAATCCCTTCGTTTCGTTTTGTGGGGCTCAAATAGCGGTAGCCAAAAGAAATCCCAAGCCTAGCCTCAAGCCTGATTTCGTAAAGGCCCGTGGCTTACATTGATGCCAACACCTTAATTAAGAGAAGTGCGAACGAAATGGAAGTGCGAAAGTATGAACGATTATTACATGGTGTTTCCGCAAACCGATCCTCATGCAATTCATCACCATGCAAAGCCTCAAATATCTTACCTTACATCATCTTCATACATTTCTCTTGAAGAGAGAAGGAACAAAATCAAGGAAGTTATGCGTAGGCCTTTTTAGGGTGAAAATAAAATATGGACAAGTTGTCATTTTATCAAATTACGTTCTTTACAAAAACATTTTTATAACTTTGTTTGAAATCCGTGAATAAATAAGTATTGCCCGTACCTTGTGCCAGTCAAATACTGTCTGAAGCGTACAACGGCCTCGTCAAGGCAATCCGAGTCCCCAAATCCACAGGACATGTAGATGATGTCACTACGAAGGAACCTGGACGAAAGGATCAACGGCTTTTAGAATATTATAAACGGAGTCGCCTGAGATAATCTCGTATGCGGTCCATTTTTTGAGCTAGCTAAATTATCGGAACTTGATCAGGTTTATGTACGGAGCTCCACGAGTGCCATTCCACTTATCCAGATAACCACATAATTTATCTCGCCAAGTTGACTTTTGTAGTTGTAAAAGTCATCTTGTCTCAATAATCATCTCAACAAAAGATGACTTTTAGTGAAAACGAGAAGTCGACTTATCCTGATGATTTATCTGGCCAAGTCAACAATGTGAATCTAAAAAGACGCCTTATATCCTGATATAAAAGTAACCTTAGTTTTAGTAAGTCGTCTTTGCAAGGTAAACTCTCAGGACAAGTCGACTTCCTTCTTTCAGTAAGTCGCCACTTGGCGAGATAAATTATGTGATTATCGGGATAAGTGGAATGGCACTTGTGGAGCTCCGTATTTATGGCCTTACATTAGGATTTCATTTCATATGGGCCAATGTCACAAAATGTATAGTATTTAATCTATCGGTTTCAGGTGACCATCAAGAGAAGAAATATCACCCGCCTTCCAATTTCCACTTAAAGGCATAATACATGATTGGTAAATGTCACAGAACAGCACTCACACTTTGTCTGATCAAACATGTACATGAAATACTAAACCTAAGAAAATATGAGCTCAATCGGATGTCTGAGTCACGAGAAAACAGCGAAAACACCGACTCAATTCTTTCTTATAAAACATAAAGAATGGTTTTGATCTAACCCCGAGATCAAAACTGTTTTTGGTCATTGTTTTACTATTTTCTGGATAAATACACTATTTCATGTGGAAATATTTTAACGGTGTGTTTCTACCATCACCATCTTACCCTGAAAGTTATACGTAAATCTGTGAACATTTCTGTTTGGGTATGTTACCAATCCTGTACTATACCTTTAACTTTCTTGGGAAATGTGAGAAAAATAGTGTTTTTTGGCGCCACCTAAAGATTGTTCTTTTGCGTGTAGTATACTTAATTGCCTCCAAGTATAGCCTGTACAAATTGCTTCATGGCCCTAATGTTCATGATTAGGCCTACATGGGACTTTGAACATTAAAACGAATCAAGCATGGTTGTTCTAGTGAACCAATACAACACATTCATTCTGTCCGATAAAAATACACATCGTTTAGTTGAGCAAGGGTGCTATTTTTCGATTTTCTCTACTCTGAAATTGAGGCCGGTTTTGAACTCACTTCTCCATGTGAGTTCCTTCGTCGTTCCAGGTGAGATATTGAAGTCTTCCGGATGCTTGTTCAGCAAAATATTTCTGGGGAGGAGAAAAACAAAACAAATTTTCCCTTACTGTACTCTGTTAATCATTTCTTTAAAAGCCCAATTCCTCAGGGGTCGGTTTCACGAAGCCCTGCGATCTATCGTAACTCGAGTTACGAAGGATAACCCATCATAGGGGCCTATCTCATGTAGGGCTTCAATGCATAAACAAGTCCTACGATTGATAGTAAGTTACGAAGAGTTTGGTGAAATCGACCCCTGGTCTTATAACTCATAAGTTCCGAGGTCGATTACATCAAACTCATCGTAAATTACGATCAATCGTATGACTTATGACTTACGACTTACGACTCATGACTAATGATGAAATGCAGCCATACGTAGGATAAGATGGGTTATTCGATCGTAACTCGGGACACGCTGTATATAAGCATTATGTGCTTCGCATCCGAATCGTAAGAAGGATTTAATATCGCAAGATAGGATTGTCACATACCCTGAGGTTAGCGAAAGCCGGTCGGTAACGGAGCATCTCTCGCAGATAAATGATACTGTCGTAAGCCGCATCCCAAGGTGTGTACTCAAGCTCGTCTTTCAAGTATTTAGTCATGTCCAGTGGAACGGAGTACTCAATTATCCCCGCCCTGGAATTAGAAGAGCATGCATTCAGGAATGGATATGATTGGCCGTGTTGGGTTTCCACAGTTTTAGCTTACCGTTCTGATTGGCTTATGAAAAAACGTCATTATAGCTGTTCCAATTCCAGAGAAGGAACTATTAAAATGTTTCATTATTATGGAATCATCCTTACGTAATCTTTTTATGGAACGGACAGTTAAATAAGAAGTTTGTTTGGTTAAATTTTTTACTCACCTTGCCAAGTTGAAAGCATCATCCAACAAGCCAGCTCTGTCCCTTATATCGATGACCTTAAAATAGAAAGATTAATTTATGATAAGAATTGACAAAGAGTTGCGACAAAAGCAAATACTGATAATTATTTCAATAAAACAAAGTAATTAAAAACGAAAAGAAATATCCCTATAATGAAATACAATTTTTTTAACGTTTCTGCCTTGCACTAAATCACTTTGAAAATGTAACATTATCTGTTGAATGGACAGAGAAAGAAGGACCTGAAGTTTCGATCCTAGCAAGATTTTATTTGCATTTCGGGTCATTGGTTCGTTTGTGCAGCTTGCCGAAATTGAATCGTTAGTATCAAAATCAACAGTAATTTCAATCATTTTATTTAAAATTCACGTCCGTGTACTTAGTCATAATCGTTTAAAGGTACTATCATACTTTGGTAGCATATCAAAACTGAAATCTCCACAGATTTACCTATAACGAAAAAGGATGTATGGATAGTGATGATAGAAACATATCGTTCAATTTTTTTCTGCCTGAAATGCTGTTTTTATGCAGAAAAGAGTAAAATCAATGACCAAAAAGATTTTTGGTCTTTTAAAGAAAAAAAAATATAACGGTGAACAGATTTTAAAAATACTGTGGGCGTTTTTCACTGTTTTCTCAAAAAGTGGGCACCGTACGGGACTGGAATTTTCACAGATGACTGTTACTGTATCTTCCTTGATATTCTGCCCATGAATCTGTATTTCTTTGACAACAAAGTTTGATAATTATTACCTTTAATCATAATCTTTCAATATTATCACCATAAACATCATCATCACTATAGTCTTCAGACACTAACGTCAAACAGGTTGACTATAAACTCACCGTGTAATTGTTGATGAGCTGGCCGCTCAGTAAGCCCCAGTTATCCTGGTCATAGTTCACCCTGAAGAATCCATACTGTCCGTAATTAGCCACATACCATTCACCGTCTGAACCAGGCTTGTCAAAGCTAACTACATTCGGGAAAAAAATACCCAATGATCATGACACCATATCCCCTACAAATAAGACACTTGTTCGGCTTAAAGGCAGTATCATACTTTGGTTTTTGTCAAAGAAATACAGATTCATGGGCAAAAATATCAAGGAAGATACAGTAACAGTCATTTGTGAAAATGTCAGTCTCATACGGTGCCAACTTTTTGAGAAAACAGTGAAAAACATCCACAGTATTTCTTAAGACTTTTCTCTTTTATTTTTGATCTTTTCAAAGATCAAAAAGATTTTCGGTCGTTGTTTTATAAATTTTTGGATAAATACACCATTTCAGGCGGAAATATTTTAACGGTAGGTTTCTACCAGCATCATCTTCATACCCTGAAAGTTATATGTAAATCTGTGAACATTTCTGTTTTGGTCTCTTACCAAAGTATGATACAACCTTTAAGCATAATAAAAATAACTGAGGATGGCTACTTAAAGAGACAAAAACTCACATTAAAAGCCAGTGAACTTTATATTGACATATTAAGAGCATTTTCTGACTTCTATTGAAACATGAACACCACAACGTGTCTTGAAAAGGTAGCTGATACCTTAGGGAGACATTTTGAATTCCCGATGTCTCCCCAATGTTCACTTTCAGACGCTAAACTAGCTCTATGTAAGATTAAGTAACTGACACGAGCTTGGGCTGGATTTCACAAAACACTATAAGGCCCTTTACGAAACGACGGAGTGGGCTTGGGCTTAGGCTTAGGCTCCGTCATCTAAAAAGCTGAAAATACAGGTAATGTATTTTCCCCGAGGTTGAAGTTCCGTTTTCTTGTTCGAAACAGAGTACTTCGAAACCGTACTCCAAAAGCGCTATTTTCATACCTGTTACTTTAAAATGGATGTACAAAATGGAGCCTGAGCCTAAGCCTGAGCCTGAGCCTGAGCCTGAGCCTCCGTTTCGTTAACGCCATAAGATTGATCTTAAGATGAGTTGTCAGTATCACCATCGTGACATCACACTTTGCTTAAGATCAGCCTTAGTGCTTCGTGAAATCGGCCCCTGTTTAATATACAAGGACTATGATATATCGTAAACCGTACCTCCAGTGTAATTCATATACTCCTTTACGACTGTCGACACGTCGGACTCAACGTAGTAGTTGAATGGGATATTCCAAGTGTAGCTATGGGGTGAAATATGAAGGTTTATATCAGGTTATAAGCAAGTAATAAAAATAGTGTATACGCGCAATTATATGGCTTCGGTTTATGGCAATAAGAATATATGCCTAAAGATAAGTGACTATTATGGATGTCCCAGCATTCGGCTGCGTATCTGGCTCAGATGTTTAGATGAGTTGCACCGCTGTTTAAAGTCCTAGTCCAGCGGGGTCATAATTCTAAGCGGGGTCATAATAAAAACAAAAGACAATCAATTTATTTTGACTTAATTGATGCCAAATCTTGTCAAATATAAGCCACTAATATTAGGAAAATTATAAAGGAAAAAGGATAATTAGATCTTCAAAAGTCGCGCTTATTCAACCATTGACCATATATACTGCCGTAGCGGGCGCTGTCGTTGGATTTCCCATCTGGTTTCTGATGGGTGCACCACACTAAATAGCTCAAAAATCAATGCGCCGAGCTGATTATCATAATGTGTGTACCCTCAAATGTTTTTTAAATATGCAATTTGGGGGGTCGTGCAATTAATATATTGTGTAATTTTGACTGGTTATGACAACCTGGGGGTTCAGTGCTTCAGCCTGTTGTGGAGACTTGAGAAATGTTGGCTTAAAATGTGGAACTACATTGTTTTGAACGTGGTAGGTTGCTTCATGAAAACCGGCTGCAAGTTGGTTCGGGAAAATGGACATTTTGGGGGTGTTTTTTTCTTGGGGCAATTAGCAAAAAATCTGATCGGCTAACTATCAAAAAATTGAAAGGAATCGGGCAGATGAGGGTTCAAGCTTTGTTTTGAATTATTGCACCAATCACTGAGAGACTCCTGGATGGGATTTTTTGAACTGTGAAGTTGACGTATTTTACACTAAAGTCAATGGGAGTTTATTTAGTGTGGTGCACCCTATATTACACAAGATGGCGGTGCATCGGAAGCCATTTTGTGATAGCGCCACCACTCTGTTTTTAGAGGCGAGAACGGAAATAAAGCTGTATAAGACCACGTTTTTCATCAGATTTTGTTAAATATTTCCCGAAAACATCATTCCTAATACGCATAAAACCTTGTATTACACAAATACACTGTCTTTTCTTCACACTACAAGTTTTGTTTAGACGAAGGTGGCCCAACTTTTAACCCCAGTAGACCCAAAATTATAACCCTAGCTGGCCGAAATTCCAGCCCCATCCCCCTTAATTGTAACCCTAGCCCCCAAAATTCAACCCTATGACCAGTTCTTAACCCTAAATCACTCTGATTCCAACCCTAACCCCAGCCGGGGCCCCAGACCTAGACCCAACCCTAGCAAGCCCCGCCCACCCGCTGACAACCCTAATGGCTTCTTTCTCACTTTTCAGAGGGGAAATGGTATTCTCAAGAGCAGCGAAATTTGGTGAAATGTAATATGCATTGATTAATCCCATAAAAAGTTCATCATGTCTCAGTATGGATACTGGGGCAGAAATATTCCACTGAACAAACGAAACGCCCCCCCCCCCCCCCCCCTAAAAAAAAAAAACAACACGTGCCAACCTTGACCTTACACCACTTTTCCGTGTGAAATGACACCCTCACCTTGATTAATTAAATTATATGTAATGGCCGGAGCATCATTGCATCCTAAAATAGGCATAAAATAACTTTGTGAGAAAATAATATGTGGATTCAGAGCCCGACTTTCCATGGGGTGTACACAATATTATATGGGAGAATGTGCACGTTTGTATGGCCACCACGGGTCAACGACCTAACACATTAAGCCGTGCCGTAGAAAAACGCAATAATATTTTTCAATTTTGTTTTCACATATGAGATCAGTTTCATAAACTCTACATTTTGAGCCTTATTGGACAACCAATTTTGAAAGTTTACCCCCCTTACAGGGTGCACCACACTAAATAGCTCAAAAATCAATGCGCCGAGCTGATTATCATAATGTGTGTACCCTCAAATGTTTTTTAAATATGCAATTTGGGGGGTCGTGCAATTAATATATTGTGTAATTTTGACTGGTTATGACAACCTGGGGGTTCAGTGCTTCAGCCTGTTGTGGAGACTTGAGAAATGTTGGCTTAAAATGTGGAACTACATTGTTTTGAACGTGGTAGGTTGCTTCATGAAAACCGGCTGCAAGTTGGTTCGGGAAAATGGACATTTTGGGGGTGTTTTTTTCTTGGGGCAATTAGCAAAAAATCTGATCGGCTAACTATCAAAAAATTGAAAGGAATCGGGCAGATGAGGGTTCAAGCTTTGTTTTGAATTATTGCACCAATCACTGAGAGACTCCTGGATGGGATTTTTTGAACTGTGAAGTTGACGTATTTTACACTAAAGTCAATGGGAGTTTATTTAGTGTGGTGCACCCTATATTACACAAGATGGCGGTGCATCGGAAGCCATTTTGTGATAGCGCCACCACTCTGTTTTTAGAGGCGAGAACGGAAATAAAGCTGTATAAGACCACGTTTTTCATCAGATTTTGTTAAATATTTCCCGAAAACATCATTCCTAATACGCATAAAACCTTGTATTACACAAATACACTGTCTTTTCTTCACACTACAAGTTTTGTTTAGACGAAGGTGGCCCAACTTTTAACCCCAGTAGACCCAAAATTATAACCCTAGCTGGCCGAAATTCCAGCCCCATCCCCCTTAATTGTAACCCTAGCCCCCAAAATTCAACCCTATGACCAGTTCTTAACCCTAAATCACTCTGATTCCAACCCTAACCCCAGCCGGGGCCCCAGACCTAGACCCAACCCTAGCAAGCCCCGCCCACCCGCTGACAACCCTAATGGCTTCTTTCTCACTTTTCAGAGGGGAAATGGTATTCTCAAGAGCAGCGAAATTTGGTGAAATGTAATATGCATTGATTAATCCCATAAAAAGTTCATCATGTCTCAGTATGGATACTGGGGCAGAAATATTCCACTGAACAAACGAAACGCCCCCCCCCCCCCCTAAAAAAAAAAAACAACACGTGCCAACCTTGACCTTACACCACTTTTCCGTGTGAAATGACACCCTCACCTTGATTAATTAAATTATATGTAATGGCCGGAGCATCATTGCATCCTAAAATAGGCATAAAATAACTTTGTGAGAAAATAATATGTGGATTCAGAGCCCGACTTTCCATGGGGTGTACACAATATTATATGGGAGAATGTGCACGTTTGTATGGCCACCACGGGTCAACGACCTAACACATTAAGCCGTGCCGTAGAAAAACGCAATAATATTTTTCAATTTTGTTTTCACATATGAGATCAGTTTCATAAACTCTACATTTTGAGCCTTATTGGACAACCAATTTTGAAAGTTTACCCCCCTTACAGGGTGCACCACACTAAATAGCTCAAAAATCAATGCGCCGAGCTGATTATCATAATGTGTGTACCCTCAAATGTTTTTTAAATATGCAATTTGGGGGGTCGTGCAATTAATATATTGTGTAATTTTGACTGGTTATGACAACCTGGGGGTTCAGTGCTTCAGCCTGTTGTGGAGACTTGAGAAATGTTGGCTTAAAATGTGGAACTACATTGTTTTGAACGTGGTAGGTTGCTTCATGAAAACCGGCTGCAAGTTGGTTCGGGAAAATGGACATTTTGGGGGTGTTTTTTTCTTGGGGCAATTAGCAAAAAATCTGATCGGCTAACTATCAAAAAATTGAAAGGAATCGGGCAGATGAGGGTTCAAGCTTTGTTTTGAATTATTGCACCAATCACTGAGAGACTCCTGGATGGGATTTTTTGAACTGTGAAGTTGACGTATTTTACACTAAAGTCAATGGGAGTTTATTTAGTGTGGTGCACCCTATATTACACAAGATGGCGGTGCATCGGAAGCCATTTTGTGATAGCGCCACCACTCTGTTTTTAGAGGCGAGAACGGAAATAAAGCTGTATAAGACCACGTTTTTCATCAGATTTTGTTAAATATTTCCCGAAAACATCATTCCTAATACGCATAAAACCTTGTATTACACAAATACACTGTCTTTTCTTCACACTACAAGTTTTGTTTAGACGAAGGTGGCCCAACTTTTAACCCCAGTAGACCCAAAATTATAACCCTAGCTGGCCGAAATTCCAGCCCCATCCCCCTTAATTGTAACCCTAGCCCCCAAAATTCAACCCTATGACCAGTTCTTAACCCTAAATCACTCTGATTCCAACCCTAACCCCAGCCGGGGCCCCAGACCTAGACCCAACCCTAGCAAGCCCCGCCCACCCGCTGACAACCCTAATGGCTTCTTTCTCACTTTTCAGAGGGGAAATGGTATTCTCAAGAGCAGCGAAATTTGGTGAAATGTAATATGCATTGATTAATCCCATAAAAAGTTCATCATGTCTCAGTATGGATACTGGGGCAGAAATATTCCACTGAACAAACGAAACGCCCCCCCCCCCTAAAAAAAAAAAACAACACGTGCCAACCTTGACCTTACACCACTTTTCCGTGTGAAATGACACCCTCACCTTGATTAATTAAATTATATGTAATGGCCGGAGCATCATTGCATCCTAAAATAGGCATAAAATAACTTTGTGAGAAAATAATATGTGGATTCAGAGCCCGACTTTCCATGGGGTGTACACAATATTATATGGGAGAATGTGCACGTTTGTATGGCCACCACGGGTCAACGACCTAACACATTAAGCCGTGCCGTAGAAAAACGCAATAATATTTTTCAATTTTGTTTTCACATATGAGATCAGTTTCATAAACTCTACATTTTGAGCCTTATTGGACAACCAATTTTGAAAGTTTACCCCCCTTACAGGGTGCACCACACTAAATAGCTCAAAAATCAATGCGCCGAGCTGATTATCATAATGTGTGTACCCTCAAATGTTTTTTAAATATGCAATTTGGGGGGTCGTGCAATTAATATATTGTGTAATTTTGACTGGTTATGACAACCTGGGGGTTCAGTGCTTCAGCCTGTTGTGGAGACTTGAGAAATGTTGGCTTAAAATGTGGAACTACATTGTTTTGAACGTGGTAGGTTGCTTCATGAAAACCGGCTGCAAGTTGGTTCGGGAAAATGGACATTTTGGGGGTGTTTTTTTCTTGGGGCAATTAGCAAAAAATCTGATCGGCTAACTATCAAAAAATTGAAAGGAATCGGGCAGATGAGGGTTCAAGCTTTGTTTTGAATTATTGCACCAATCACTGAGAGACTCCTGGATGGGATTTTTTGAACTGTGAAGTTGACGTATTTTACACTAAAGTCAATGGGAGTTTATTTAGTGTGGTGCACCCTGATGGGCAAGTTCAAGCAAAGATGGCTGACAAAAATAGAATCCCATGATGGGGATGTCCCGCAGAGAGTCAATTGGTTACGCTGATTCTGGCGTGTAGGCCTATAATACCCTAACAAGAGTTTGACCTTGGAAGGCCCCAGTTTATGTGGCTAGGGTCGATTTCACCAAGCTCATCGTAACTTAATACCAATCGTAAGACATGTGATGCATTGCAGCCCTATGTAGGATACGATGGGTTATCCTTCGTAACTCGAGTTACGATCGATCGTATAAGATTACGTGAAATCGACCCCAGGTGGTGTAACTCTTGCGCGACAGTTTTATTAACAGGTAATAATACCTGTACATGTATGTCAAAATGGGGCTCCCTGGGTTGATTTCACCAAATTCATCGTAACTTACTATCAATCGTAGGATTTATGATACATTGCAGTCCCACGTATGAGTCGAAGGATGCGACGGGTAATCCTTCGTATCTCAAGTTACGATCGATCGTAAGGCTTCGTGAAATCGACCCCATCAGGGGTTCAACTTTGATAATTGAACATTGGAAAGCCCCATGCGGTAGAGCAGTAGTAGGCATACATCAATCATGTGTCACCTTAAAGGTAGTATCATACTTTGGTTTTTGTCAAAGAAATACAGATTCATGGGCAAAAATATCAAGGAAGATACAGTCACAGTCATCTGTGAAAATTTCAGTTCCATACGGTGTCCACTTTTTGAGAAAATCGTGAAATATGGCCACAGTATTTCTTAAGTCTTTTCTCTTTAATTTTTGATCTTTTCAAAGATCAAAAATATTTTCGGTCGTTGTTTGACTAATTTCTGGATAAATACAGCATTTCAGGCGGAAAAATGTTAACGGTTTGTTTCTACCAGCACCATCTTCATACCCTGTAAGTTATACGTAAATCTGTGAACATTTCTGTTTTGGCTTCGCTTACCAAAGTATGATACAACCTTTAAGCCAAGGTTATTTCAGTCAGTTTAATTCCTTAGCTAACTCCCAAAAGCTCCTAAGATTATAATCTCTGAATTAGGAACTTATTTCAACAGACCATTTACTCACTTGAATGGGCTGCCGTATAAATCCTTGCTTTTGTCTGCTTCTGGGTCCACCAGGAACCAGTCTTGCGAGGCATCCAAGCCGCTGGCCGTCTTGGTTAAACTGACCACTGGGAAACCCATTTGCAATGTCCAGGAATCCATGATCTGTTTGACGTTGATGTTGTCCCCATTTTCTTTGCTTGCCTGATGAGGATTGGAAATGTTTTAAATTTCGGCGGTGCATTTAAAAAAAATCGTATTTTGAGGTATTTTGGGAATATAGGCCTATGTCACTCAGTCACTGGCGTCTGAAGATCTTGGGCCTAAGCTGTTCAGGTTTGGAGCGTCACTTACGGGTCTTTATTCTTAACGATACACATTGGGGTGAAAACTAGTGATTCCTATGAATCTGCACAGTGCCATAATATTCTTCAATGACATATAACTCAAAATCAACTTTAGCAGCTACTTACTCACTTTGCCAAGTCGAGTCAAAATTTGTCAACTTATTTTTCTTTTCTTTTTTTCTGAGTAGTGCATTCCAGTTACGGAACAGCATCTGAATTTCTCTTTTTGAACACGACAGCAGAATTAAGCAGAGTGTATATACACTGTCAACATTTTTGGTAACATCTCGGTAACCTCTTGACCAGTTGGGGCAACACACCTGGGCAACATGACTTAGGGCCCTGTGTACACTACCAACATTTGGCCAACATACCGAGATGGTTGCTGCGACATGTTTAACCAACTCGTTTTGTTCTGTGTGTACACCGAGAACATTTTCAGCAACAACGTACCTGGGCAACATGTTACCGAGATTGTTACCGAAAATGCTGACAGTGTCTACCCCCTGTTTTAGTTTAAAACATCGTTATCTATCTCGAGTAGATCTTAGGTTACCCTTTATTATAGAGAATCACAACCAACGAGCTAGTGGAATTAGTTACCAAAATGTGAGAAATGAAAAGTGGAAACCAGACAACGAAGAAAAATGGACAGACGGACTTGCAAACCAAGACAACTGACATATGAAACGGAGAGCGTGATGGGTCTAGTTTGTCGGCCAGACTTACTTGAGATATCTCCCGCCACAAGTCGTCACTGACAGCAGTGCCGTACTCGTACTTCTTCAAGAAGGCCTTGAAAAGGTAAAATATACAAAAACTGTGATTCCTATTAGATAGCTACGAGGTTTCAAGAGGAAATAGATTGCAGATGGAAAATGTAATCTCTTCAATACGATGCTAGGAGTCCACTGGGCCGGCGCCAGTTGGTGCCAGTTCGCGCCAAAGATGATGTGATTGGCGCGTAGTGGCGCAACTTGGCGCGCGCCATTACATCCCAGTGGATTCCAATAGGCGGATTGTTTGCGCCATTTGGTGCCACTTGGTGGACACTTCGCGCTGGTTGCTCGATGCGAGTTGCGCGACGAAAATTTCAAACATTTTGAAATTTTCTTGCCGCCAAATTCAATTTTTGGCGCCGTTTAAATACGGGCCACCACGATCCAGTTGGGAGGCAGTTTGAGCCACTGCACGCCACTAGGCACCTTATTGGCGACACTAGGCGCCACAGCAAATTGCATTGGCGCGAACTGGCACCAACTGGCGCCGGTGCAGTAGACTCACATCAACCTTATCCCAATTTCTTCTTTTTTTTTGAGAATAATATTTACAAATCAATGTTCATGAGCCTGGAAATATACAAATGGTGATAATTAAAATAAAGTGTTCTACAATTTCTTACCGACACACCATTTTGGAAAACCTTATCTCCAACGATGTTGCTCAACATTCGGAGGACGCTGGCCCCCTATGAGAAAGAAAACAAAACGCCTTGAAAGATTGATTCTTGTCTAGACTATTGTGAGAATGATTTTATTGGAACTTTGGCTAAATCGTGTCACCGCAACGGCATAATAATGAGTGCAGACATTCATGGGACCTATGGTTTGGCGAGAGAACCACTAAACCGCATACCTCTATGGGAGATCTCCATAGTATGGAGATGCAGGCAATGATAGGCTGCATCCGAATCTGTTGTCTAGAGCTAGGTCTAGGGTTGTACCCAAGTAAATAAACTCCCATAGACAACAGTGATAAATCCTCAAACTTCAAAAATCATTAAAAAATATACAGAACTCTCACAGCTGTTCAAGTTGCACAGAAAAATGATGATGAACATGTAACCTTTCATTTTCTTTTCATTTTATGGTAGGGTGACCATTGAATTTTTGAGTTATACTCATTCTCAGCTGACCACCCCTAAAACAAGGTATGGATCACTCCAGTCAAAGAAGCCATTTTCAAAAAAACATCCCTCTGCAAAGCGGCTGAAATAGACCCACTTTCTCACCCAATTGCATCAAAAATGGTCTCAAATGGAAGCCCAGAGTCCAGGCAGGAGGTCCAGTGCCATATTTCTTCAATCCTTCATTTTCATAGCTCTCACAACTCTCTTATTTAAAATATATTGAGTGCTTAACTTTTATTCATGAGCTCGGCGGACGGATTTTGGCCCTATTTACTTGGGTGCACCCTATAGTCTTCGCTCCATTGGAAATACGCATAGACACCTTGACAATAGACCTAGCCGTAGCTCTGGAAGCCTGATTCCGACACGGCCACAGCTCCGATGGAGTTTGAACAAAGGGTGCATTCGTTTAGCTCCCCCGGGTCGACACCAGTCAACCTCGTCCCAATTCTCTCGCTTGTTTTGTGCAGTAAAACACGACCATTCCCAGTAAGAGCTGATCCGTGTGAGCTAAACGAATGCACCCAAGGAAGACAAGGACCATGGACAATGAAAAAAATAGAGTTCTTGACACCGACTATACATCTAAGGTCTGACTTAAGAAATTGATGGAGCAGACCTCAGGGAACATTTCTAGGTACTATGTGGCCTCAAATTGTGGTAGCACTTTTGTGTAATATCCCAAAAATTATTGTAATATTTCCCCCCAAAAAATTAGAAAAACTAAATAAAATTCAACAAATGTGTTTAAGCTCTTCCTTCTGACTTATTTTTAAGAATGTTATTTCTCTGTGAATGGATTATGAATTATATAATCACATAATCATTCACCAAAATACATATCAAGGACTTGGGGGCAGAAAATACGACCACTCCCCCTCTTTCAGTTGCATTGTGGGAAAGTTATTCTTGTTTTTTGTTGTTCCTCAAATGATACCACATTTTCTCAAACGTGATACCACAATGTGAAGCCACATACTACCTAGCAAAGCTGTTAATGGTATAAACTTCCATTTTATGAAGTCAAACCATAGATGTAGTGGGTGTTGAGCTAACTCCTTAAGAAGAGGGTTTTCAGAACTTTGCTCCCTGACTAAAAAAAGAAAGTTTCCCATTTCAATACCAACCTTGCTGTATGGAATTGAATCAAAGACTTCGTTGATCTGGTCTGGGTTCTCCAAAGGAACAATGATGGGATGAGAGCTTACGATCTGATCATTACCCATGACATAAATGAAATCCTGATTCAAGAATTGGTTCATCTGACGGAAGAAAGAAGGACGAAAATGGGTAAAAAGTTGGGTTTTTAATAAATATCATCTGATACTTTTCTTGTTTGATGTCACAGAGGCATAAACGATTCTAATTATTCAGGAGGTCGCCGGTTCGAATCCCGCTCCAGTCAATTTTTCTTTGTTCACTTATAGATTATAGACACAGATAATTGACTATTAGTGACGCAACCATATATATGGCTTGATAGCTCAGTTGGTAAGAGCGCCGGTATACGGTATTCAGGACGTCGCTGGCTCGAATCCCACTCCAGTCAATTTTTCTGTTCTCACTTTTCAATGACTTTAAACCATAAACAAAGCGGAAATATAAAATGCTTAGAGAACAATACGATAGGTACTAGCCATGGACTTTATCCCCTAAGATGAAAACACAACAAATAATACTGGTCTGCATCTATAACTAGTTAAACTCTCCATGAGGATGACTATAGCACACTAGTCGAAACGTCGAGAATCCACTCTCATCGGTCATTTAAGGACCACACAATTTTGGGCTGCCGGTCATAATTCAGAAGGGTCCAATAGTAGTCAATAAACCGTCTGCAGAGGTCAAAGGTCACTGCTTTACCTTCTGCCAATCCGGGTGGCAAAAATCCACGCCAATGTACTCCATGTAGCTGGCAAAGCCTTCATTGAGCCAGAGATCATCCCACCAATCACACGTCACGATGTTACCAAACCACTGTCAAGTATACCCAAACAATAATTAACATAAGTGTGAGAATCTGGAAACTATGGGCGTTTACGAAACGGCGGATTGGGCTCAGGCTCAGGCCCCAGCGCTGTCATCCATATTCTGAAAATATAGGTTGTGGTTTTTCATTGAAGCTGAAGCTCTGCTTTCCTTTTCAAACCAGAGAATCTACTTCAGAACCGCAGCTAAAAGCCTATATTTTGGTACCCGTTATTGTAGAATGGATTCACAAAATGGAACCGGATCCTGAGACGGAGCCTGAGCCTCCGTTTCGTAAACGCCCTATCACTAACTTGCATAACACATAGAGGGCGTCCCTTTCCTGGCTGACTGTATTAAAGGGGCTTGTGTGATATTCTATTGGCCTGCTGTATCACAAGCCAAAAAGGTAGAAGTAATTTTCTATCCCAAATTTAAAATCAATACAAGTAATAAACTGCTGCAAACTGCTCATCAGCCAAAATGATGACATGAAATGCTTGGAGTTAAGAGGGCATGACGTATAGTCCGATCTTTCTCTTAGGCTAAAAGTCTTTCAACCTTCGAGAAATATCCTGGTAGGATCGAAACGTAAGACCCTCCTATATCCAAACAAAACTTAATGTACTGTTTCCCAAGTTGAAGCATTGCTGCGAGTATGGATAAAATGATCCTTGGGATATAGCAGTATGTGCGTGGTTTCACGAACAAAGACACTTGACTATTATATTGGGACACCACCAATGTAGAGCTGGATAGCGCATTTGGTAGAGCGCCTGTACGGTATTCAGGAAGACGACGGTTCGAATCCCGCTCCAGTCAATTTTCTTTGTTCACCTTTCTATGATTCAAAAATTAAAGTCAAATAAACCCTTCCTCCTGTTGTCTTCACCAAGGGGGACTTCAAACAATTACCATTTTATAGATGTTCTTTCTTTGTGGGTATAAGGCTTAGATGACCCGATACCAAGCACCGAAGCCCCCTACTCTACCACCAACAAAATAGGGGCAGTCCACCCTTTACTCCGACCTACCATATGGGCCAGCTCGTGAGCCACCACCTCGGCAATTCTCTGCTTGTTGGCCTCCGAGGACTCGGTGTCAGAGTACAGGAGGTTGGTCTCTCGGTACGTGATCAGACCCCAGTGCTCCATGGCTCCTGAGGTGAAGTCCGGTATGGCGATCATGTCTGGGCGATGACATAGAGGTAGCGAGAGAGAGAGGGAGAAGGGACGGGTAAAATGACACGACATCGCATCAATCAACACAAATACCCTTCGTAAATGATTTCAGGAGCAGAAATAAAACCAATCAATCAATCAATGAATTTAATATTTTGTACTCAAAGGTAATAATTATCATACTTTGGTTTTTGTCAAAGAAATACAGATTCATGAGCAAAAATATCAAGGACGGTACAGTAATAGTCATCTGTGAAAATTTCAGTCCCATACGGTGCCCACTTTTTGAGAAAACAGTGAAAAAACGGCCACAGTATTTCTTAAGTCTTTTTTCTTTTATTTTTGATCTTTTAAAAGGTCAAAAAAGATTTTCGGTCATTATCCCAATGCGTGAAATGAACATTGTCGACAAACTGCGCATGTGGAAATTTAGATGCGGAGTTTGTCGACAAATTGGTCAAAGCGTTGCAAACTCGTGGTGGCGCACTATTTGAAATAACCCCCAATTCGGTGTTTATTCACAGATTTGTATAAAACTGACTATAAACCCACCTAGTTTGGGCAGCGGATAGGCAAGATCGAAGTATCCCACGAAGTAATCGGTGACGTTGACTCCGACCTCAAGCGAGTAGTCGACTTGGTCGATTTGATAAGGAGGAGCGTACACTCTGAACTGTGAGCAAAACAGAGGGAGGTTGAGAGGACAAAATAATGGTGTTTTGTATAGAGTTTTAGAGTCGTTGGTTGTATTTTTGTTGTAAATCTATGGTCGAGTGGGTTTATTTTTTTTACAGGCGTCAATTTCTTCAAGTTCTTACCGGAATACCACTTTCCAGAATCTTCTCTTTGTAGTCAAAGTCGCAGACGACGAAACAGGCAAGGTAGGTGCTCATTTTAACTGAGGTGGCAAACTTTGTCTGCAACATGCCGTTTGAACCATAGGCTGTGGTACTCTGGTAAAAAAAAATGGGGAAAATTTGGAATGATAAAAAGGGAATTAGTTCATGCATGCACTCTGTATAATTCATTGATGTCACTGTAAATCGTGATATGCTTTTATGACAAGTTATAGCCCCTTATACAAAATGTCGTCAGACTCTTATGGCAGGCTTAGCAAGTCCTTTACGAAATGAGGCTTGAGGCTAGGCTTGGGATTTGCTTTGCTACCGCCATTTTGTGTCCTGAATGAAACAAAGGGCTTGAGATACATGGCGAAGCTGGAGCCTTTCTTTCGGCTTCGTCATTATTGTGGACCAATCCCTTTGTTTCGTTTTGTTGGCTCCAAAATGGAGTCCCTATAGCCTAGCCTCAAGCCTGGTTTCGTAAATGACCACTATCCGCTCCCATGCCATCACTTCACTTCCGGTCCAGGCATGACACACTTACAAAGACTATGCAGCCACGATGACGGCGGTTGCAAGTTTAGGTGTAATTTAATTGTCTTGCTGACAGCGTTCGATTGTCACGGATCATGATTATTGTGCTTTTTGCTAAAAAGAATGCCTGAGAGTTCAAAGATTGAAAATTAATGTGAATTTTGCAAGTTTCTTGATTGAAAGTTGTAACTGGGTGATGGTATAAAAAAAATGGATAAACATGTATATGCATATAAGTTTAGAAGGTCGTGAATATTGGCGTCAATATTGACGTCAATATTTGCGACTTGAGGCCATGTCGTAAATATTGGCGTCAATATTTGTTTGCGATGTCCCTTTAAAGCCACCATAAGAACCTTCCTCTCAAGTCTAGATCAAGTACTGATATATGGAACCCATACTTACAATATTATTCATGTTGGACAGGGCAATGTACGGAGGCTCCGGATGGACAAGCGTGGTGGTGTAATTAGCCTTCAGGTTGGGTTCGTCGAAGCAGGGGAAAGCACGACGTGCATCGGTAGGCTGGAACTTACTGGTGGCCATTTTCCTATGGGAAAAACGGAAACAAAATAATGTACATAATACTGTATAACTAATTATACGACAAGAATGTTTGAAGCGAGAAGCCGTGGGATCACCGGCCGTCAGAATCCTCATATTTCAAGGGGATCATCGACTCTGTTACCCCGGGGCCGTTGGAGTTCACGGTCCATGGGGGCTCCACTCTTGACAAAATGGCCCCGTCAAAAAGTTGATGCTGAATGATATTGTCAGAACATGGGGGAATAAGAACACATACCTCCATGGTCAGACTTTGCGATGGGAATTTTTTTTTGACCTGGGGGCTTCAAGAATTCCTTAGCCGCGTTCACACGATGTATAATTATACAAAGGTGAAATATGAGGGGTCAGACAGCATTTGGGAAAAGGACGCATTTTGTTGCATTGACTCTGGGAGGTATGTATAGTGGTACTAGAATTTATCTAAATTGAATATTAGGGAGACAATTTAGCGTCTAAAAGTGAACATTTTGGGAGACATCTGCAAATAGGGAGACTTGTCGGTGTCTCCCTATTATACCAGCTACCTTTTAAAGACATATTTTTATCGTCCATATTTTAATAGAAGACAGAGAATGCGCTCAATATGAACATATGTCAATTTCAAGTTCATTGGTTTGGAGGATGTTTAGAAAATAGGTTATTTAAGTTTATGCACGACCCAATGAGAAAGTCTCCCTAAGGTCCCATTTCTAATCATTATTTGTAATTTTGTGAAACACTCTTATCCACGCTATACTAAAATCATTGCATACGAAAGCGATATGCGTACGTTGTTCCCATCATTAATCATTACACTGAAATAGAATGAAGATAAAAGCCATTATAGAACGTGGAACTTTATACTTTTAGGACCTAATAAAATCAACATTATCTAAAACACGGCTTCCAAAGTGCGCACCTTTCAATATCTGAAAGTAAATATGAATACTTGCCAAGTGGTCTTATCTTTAGTGTGTGTATTATAACATGTATGCCCTATGTGCATTGAATAGCACTACCTGGTACGTGTAAACATAATCCAGGGTCAAAAGTGTATCGTTTTATACTTATGGAGATCCGGTTCGAATGGTTGGCATCGGGCCAACAGCACTCATGTATAATCACACTCTCAACTCATTCCCCTTTTGTAGAATGGGTTTACTCTGCAATTAATGTTTGATTTCTATCTGGGTTGTGTTCTTCATGAAATTTCGCAAATTCAAGTCCGACAAATACTCAATGGTTCTTTCAGTTCTGTCAGAACTAGTATTTTTTTCCAGAACCACTTCTTTCTCATCCAAATGCCTTATTCACATGTGGTTTTATCGATATGCAGAGCACAATTTTGTTTTATGCCGTTATGATGGGTTATAAACAGATTTGATCAGGGTGGCATATTTTTATTTTATTTATTTTTTTTGGGGGGGGGGGGGGAGATTTTAGAGATTATTTTAGAGCTTTCGTTTGATATCTTGGCCGAAATAATGGACTGAAATGTTCACAGATGACAGTTATTGTATCTTCCTTGATATTTCTACCCATGAATCTGCATTTCTTTGACAAAAAAACCAAAGTATGATATTACCTTTAAGATCTTGAAATGCACGAACCTACTGTGTTATGTCTCGATCATACAAAACCTCAAATTATTATGTCTGCATTTTGCCCACTATGCTGTGTGGTGTGTACAGTGAGCGTATGCTTGCCATCCAACTGTTTGTGGGTATAGGCCTGGCTTTAGTACAGAAAATAATCAAATTCAACATGATGTCGTGGTCTTTGAATCTTAGGCAAAGTGCTCTGTGATACTTTATCGGTTGTTAAATCGGGATGTTGGAAAGGATGAAAGATGACTGGGCACGCCACTGGTACTCTTGCTGATAGCCCTGCGTTTGTGTACAAAACTTAAGCGCGAAGTGTCCCATAATGCATTGCTCGTGTACCTTCACTACACACTTCCGGGCTATAGACGGGTTATTATTTAGGGTAGTACTAAAGCCTGAACATGAGTTGTATCCACTCTACAGAAAGGTTGTTAACAACAATGTAGGCCTACCCCATGATGGTAAAATCTACAACATTTGCTATGCCATACCTGACTTCGTTTTTGTCATTGATATAACTACTCGAGTAGAAGCCAACGCGATTCGGTTTCAGTCCTCCCTTGAACTCCAGGCTCCAGATGTACTTCCCAGGTTCTAGATCTGCCTCCATCTCCATCACATAAAACTGGTTGGGGACGAAGTCGAAGGCACGGACTACTGGCAGAGCCGGCTTGAAGGACGGCACCCCGGCCGGTCTTATCTCGGACAACGTGACGGTCATCTTCTTGACGTGGATTCTTGGGAACTTGACGGGTTTCGTCACCACGATGTCGATGTGGACAGTGCCGGTAAAGTTGTCGTTTTCCAGGTCCGGGTAGAGCAGCAGGTTGTAGTGCTCCGGGTAGACGGACTTGGGCAGGCGTTTCTCGCACCAGGGACCCTCGGTGCACCAACGGGCAGGCTCAGCGGTCGGCGTAAGTTCCTCCGGGTCGTTCTTGGGTAGGAGACCCACCATGAGTCCCACGACGACAACCAGTAACAAGACACTTACAAGAATCGTGACCACGACCCGTCTCCTACGGCAGCAGACGGTGGTGTTTTCCGTCTTGAAGCGCTGGTAGGTGAACCATCTGTCTGGGTCGTCGGCCATGTTTTTTTGGGGAAGGTGGTCTAATCATGGAGTTCTGCCAAGTCCTGAAGTTAATGCCGAAGCCAGAGCAAGGAACAAGTCGCCGTAAACCACCCCGCGTCCCGCAAATTCAATTGACCTTGAAATTTTCAGTTTGTTTCCCTAGAGCTCTTAAACCACATGTTGAATATTACTTTCGCAGGCTACACAGGCCTGGAGCGTTAAAGGTATAATACATGATTGGCAAAGACCATAGAACGGCATTTTATCTGATCAAACATTGTACATGAAATGATAAACCTGTGAAAATGTGACCTCATTCGGCTCAAGCCCCCCGAGCCCCCCCCCCCCGGGTGCGCCACTGTGTCGAAACCCAACACGGCCAATCATATGCATTCTTGAATGCATGCTCTTCTAATTCCAGCATTGTGGACAATATTTTGCCATCCTATGCTTTGAGACTGTTTCAAAGTGTAATACATGAATTGGTACAGGCCACAGAACACCACTCACACTTTGTCTAATCCAACATGTACATAGAATAACACACCTGTGAAAATTGAGCTCAATCGGACATCTGAGTCCCGAGAAAATAACAAAAAAACGACTAAATTTCTCTTATAAAACATAAAGGATGTTCTTATCTTACCACGAGATCAAAACTGTTTTCGGTCTTTTTTTTTTTTTTTTTTTTACTAATTTCTGGATAAATACACCATTTCAGGCGAACATCTTTTAAAGGTATGTTTCTACCAGCATCATCTTCATACTCCGAATGAATCCTATACGTAAATCTGTCAACATTTCTGTTTGGGTATTTTATACCAATTCTGTACTGTACTTTTTAGCAGCCGCTTTTGCACGCGATCGCCATGAATCGAGCCAAAAACGATCATAAAAAGTGAATATTCTACCAGCACATGTTAGTTCAATAAAAAGTGCAGTCATACATGTGACTGTGCATATAAAAACCACCATCAAAAATTACTAAAATGCAGTTTAAAAAAACCCAAAACAACTACTATTATTTTTGATTGTGCAGCTATGTAATAACAAAAGTTTGTGGTAACATTGGATATTCGAGATTTGTTTTCCAGATCAGAATGTGGCAAGTTGAAGCCTTAAAGGTAGTATCATACTTTGGTTTTTGTAAACAAAAAATGCAGATTCATGAGAAAAAATTGAAGGAAGATCCCAGTCCAATGCGATGCCCACATTTGGAGAAAACAGTAAAAAAAAACATCCACAGTATTTAAAAAATCTGTTCACCCCTATTTTTGATCTTTAAAATATCAAAATTGCTTTTGGTCATTGGTTTACTCTTCTCTGGATAAATACAGCATTTCAGACAGAATTTTTTTTTCTACCATCACCAACATAATACCCTGTACGTTATAGGTAAATCTGTGGAGATTTCTGTTTCGGTATGCTACCAACGTATAATACCATACCTTTAAATATGTAAAGATTGTGATGGTAGAAATGTACTGCATGCTTATTTAAATACACGTGTCTAAAATGTTAAATAGGCTAGATATGTCTCATTTGCTCATTGTGTACTGTAAACCCTATACAGTACAGGACCTTGAAAATCATTGTAGTTATATATGAGTACGAAAAATGTATGCATTTTCGCCGTTAATTATGCCAATTCTATAATGCATGCCTCGTTATAAAAATGCTCTGAAAGAAATAAATGAAATACAGGTTATCGGGTCATATATAAACTGTCCTATAGTTATCAAGGAGTGGTCACATTATACTCTTGGACTTTAGCATCATTTCTGATAACCAGTGGCAGTGTATATCTGTATTTCCCCTAATCAAATGTGTTTTGTTTGGATTGGGGCTTATCTTACAAAACCCATGTTTGTTGTGCACAGGGGGTCAAAATTATTCAGCATTTTTATGCTGAAGATAATATTGACCAAGATAATATTTTATCAAGCACTATCATGGGGCATTTTCATAGAGCTGCTTAGCACAAAAATTCGGCGCTAAGCATGGCATTTTTTTCTAACTAAAAACAGGATTAACAACCAAATTTCCGTGTGTTGTGTATCACTTGTGATTTTTCTTTGGCTGTTGTTCGCTGACCATGAATATACAAATTGTATTTTCAATGGTGATTTGTTTTATTGGGCAAGCTTTTTTTGTGCTAAGCAATTTATTGTGCTAAGCAGCTCTATAAAATTGGCCATTGGTTTGTTGTGGCATGGCTAACTCTACACATTAGGTTTGAAGCGACCATTTTGGTCGTTTCGATGTGTTAGAAATGAATGCATTATATTTTGGCTGTTGGATTAGGTGTACGTACATCCAGAGATAATTGTCACATTACAAAACATGAAGGCCTGGCTAACCACATATGACCTTTAAGTATAGGGCGCTACCTGAACAATACTCATGTATTGTAGGCATTTATAGGTAAAAAGAAAAAAATGGAAAAGAGAAAACAAATTAAAGATGGGTGTTTTAAAAATAACAGGTTGAATATAATGCCATCTTATTTTCGCGCCAAAATTATGAACTTTAAAGGGGTTTATACTTCGTCTGTTTTAATCTGGGAGTGGGAGATTGTTTACCTTTTTTCTACCGTTCTAAACCACCATCGGCCTACCAGTACCACGGGCATTACATTCATTGAATAATGTTTTCAGAAAAAAGAGCGTGTTTTTTTATCATGAGCTATATTTTGTTTCCAATCGTAGTTGGCAAAAGCTTTCCAAATACACTGACGATTTTTTTTAAACTGGTTTAACTCTTTTAAAGAACGTGATTTCCCCGAGGTTTTTCTCCATTATTATATATTCCTTCCTGACAGTAGTTGAGATTGCCAATATTGCTGAATAGAATTGAAGGTTTACCTGATTTGGTTGTTGTTGTTGGTGTAAGTACTCAAGTAGAAACCGACACGGTTCGGCTGGAGATATCCTAGAAACTCCATGCTCCAGACGTACTTGCCAGGGGTGAGGTCTGTTTCCATCTCCATCACATAAAACTGGTTGGGGACGTAGTTGAACTCACGGACTACGGGTAGAGGTGAGGAGGAGGCCCCAGCCGGTCGTATCTCGGACGAAAAGATGATCATCTCCTTGATGTGGATTCTTGGGAACTTGATGTTTTCAGTCACCACGATGTCGATGTTGACAGTGCCGGTAAAGTTGGCCGGTGACGAGTCCAGGTCCGGGTAGAGCAGCAGGTCGTAGTGCTCCGGGTAGATGGACTTGGGCAGGCGTAGCTCGCACCAGGGACCCTCCGTACACGGGGCTGGAGTGGTCATCGGCTTCTCGGTCGAGGGGACGTCCGGCGGCGATTTGGTCGTCGTCATTTTGGGAGGCTCGGTCTTGATGGGCTTGCTCGTCGTACCCTTGATGGGCTCGGCTGAGGTGAGATCACACTGCGGGAGGAGTCCGGCCATGAGTCCCACTCCGGCGGTCACCAACAGAGCCAGGACCACGAAGGCTGCGATCTGGCTTCTCCGACAGTAGATGCCACTCTTGGCGTCTAGGTCTTCCTCCAAGTACGCCCCGTCCGAGATTTCCATACTGGAGATCTTCTTGTCCCCGGTTCCCATGTTGCTCCTCGGATTGTTTAAACCTTTCCGCCAGTTGTTATTATTATTCGCCCGAGCGCCAGAAATAAAAAGCAACCCCGTGCAACAGAGCAGCCTAGATTATGACTGAGGCGACCGTGGTTGTAAATAATTTATATAAGTAGTGTGTTGATAATATGACCTAGACTTGTCAAAGTATTTTGCCCATTCTGGTCATAGCATATACCCAACTCAATCGCGCTACTATCGTTATGAAATGCCTGTAGATGATGCTAATCAAAATTTAAAAGTGTTTATACCCCACGTGTGTACAGTAAAAAGGAAACCTGCATTGGTTTTGGCCACACGTATTACACATAGTGAATTCAGCGGAACAGAACAACTCCCAAACGCATAACAATACCAATAAAACAAAGCTGCAAAATAAATAGAAAGTTGCTGACTGTGTTATTGGCCGAGTGAGGGCGCTGCAAGAGACTACTTAAAGTTGATAAAACCTTTAATAAAGCTTGTAACATCATTGCTTAATTGTAATCACTTCACATAAATCTGAAACTTGAATCAAAATCATACATGTACTGATATTTTTGACATCATTTTGGAGCATAAATTAACCGCCGAAAGATGGCGCCGTTTGCAAAGCCATCCCCCTTCATAAGATGTCTTCGGCTTTGAGTATCATTGAACAAGCTTATGTCATCCGTGTACATTATAGACAAAACTAAGGGGTTATACATGTACATTGTCCCCAAATTTCATTTTTTCCAAAAATTGTTTTTGACCAATATTCATCACGATGCAAATTTTTCAATACAAGTCAGTGCAAACTGTCAAAACTACATTTTTAACTCAGTGACCTATATAGCCCTCTGGCCAAAAGAAAAACCCTGCGTATTGGGGATTGAAGGCATGTTGCTGTGCCGTTCCTGGGATTTAATCCCAGCTGGGGAACTTCAAAATCTGTCAAAATCCAGCGGAGTGGAATTCAGAGGACTTCAAAATTACAGGAATCGGGACGGTTTGAATGTCAACGGGTGTTTTTGTTAAAGGTACAATACAGGACAGGTAACATATACCCAAACAGGAAATGTTCACAGATTTACGTATCATTACAAGACATGAAGATGGTGGTGGTAGAAACATACCATCAAAATATTTCCGCCTGAAATGGTGCATTTATCCAGAGAATAAGTCAAACAAAGACCGAAAACAGTTTTGATCTCGGGGTAAGATCAAAACCATTCTTAATGTAGAAAAGAAAAACCTTTTCGCTATTTTCTCGTGACTCAGATGTCCGATTGAGCTCAAATCTTCACAGGTTTATCATTTCACGTACATGTTTGATCAGGCAAAGTGTGAGTGCTGCTCTGTGACCCTTACCAATCATGTATCATGCCTTTAAAAGACGTTTATTTTTTCCCGAAGTGAGAAAAAACACCAGGATCTCTCGGGACGGTTTTGTGGAAAAACTATTTTGACGTGTACCGCCGCGAGGTTTAAAATCCCCTCGGTAAAAAAGTAAGGTTGTCAAGTCGACAGAAACATTTACCGGGTAAAACGTTCCAGAGTGGACCCGAACGATGTAAGAAGAATGAGTTGGATTCCATGGGTCAAACTAGGAGGAAATAAGTTGTAAAGACAAGATGAAGATTTACCTTGTATATAAATATCTGTCACAAACAACTTGAATGAAGCTCCTACAAACCCATGGTGCAGGAGTTAGGGTAACTAGGAGGCCATCTCCTCAGGCAACCACGGTAACTCTTCCCATAGCATTACCTTCCTTTGCCAGAAATAAAAAGGGTATATCGAGGCGACTTGCACAAGTCGAAAAGCTCACGTGAACCTCCGACCCTGTACCCTTGTGCACGATCATTGGAGGGGCGAATACCGGCACGGTATTTGCTTGTTAAAAGTCCGATATCATAATCTCTGATAATTTATCTGCTTGAACCGTGTTATAAAAACCCAAATAGGCGTGTTCCAATTGGCGTGTGTTTACACGGCATATTATGACTCTTGTTGTTTATCCATCAGATTTTGAATAGGCGATAAAACATTTTGTCAGCTTGGGTGAACTTGTATTGGCGCACACTGGGCTAATTTACCACACGTTGCTATTGAAAAATTAACTGAGAAAATGCAAGAAAATCAATGAAGACGACGACGACGACGACGACGACAACAACGACAATGACAACGGCTGCAATGGCGACAACAGCGACAATGACGACGACGACAATATTAAGGACGACGACGACAACGGCAACAATGACGACAACAACGACAACAATGACGACGGAAACATTAAGGACGACGACGACGACAACAATGACGATAGTGACAACAATGACGACGACAGTAGCGACCTCAAAGATGACGACAATGACAATAATGACGACGACAGTAGCGACGTCAAAGATGACGACAACGACAACGACACTCACTATTTGCAAAGGAATCCAGGCTATGCTATGCTTTTGACCGTGTAACAAAATAAAACTAGGCTCATCAACCTTCTTTTTCCTGTCATGTTTTTTTTATTAAATGATAAAACTTTGGGTGAAAATTTAGTTGCCAAGAAATGATTCTAAAATTTACCGAATTGACAAGATTCAAACTGTCCAGGACTTGGCATAATAGAGCAAACTTCAGGTCTCGATCCAAGAAAATGGCAGTAGAGTCGAAACAGCTGAGGTTTTTGTCTTCTTATAACTCCATGGGCCTAGTTACGAAACCTGGCTTGATGCTGAACTTGGGACCTATTTCGCGATTTTCGCCATCGCCACTCTTGAGACCCAATCAATGAAATGAAGGGATTGGGCCACACGACGAAGCCGAAAAAGGCTCCAGCTTCGCCGTGTTACTATTTCAAACCCTTTATTTAATTTAGGGCACAAAATGGCGGTAGCAAAATAAATCCAAAGCCTAGCCTGCCCTATTTTATAAAAGTTCCTACATGTCGCATGCACTTGATTATTTTACAGTGAGCTGCCAATCGATCGGCCCAGCAGTTATGAATGAATAGCGCCCTCTCACATTGAAAATGAAATTTCCCACTTCATGGCGTGTCCGAAATTTTAACTGGGCGGGCATTCGCAACCGTCTGCTATGCCAAAAAAGGTATGGTTATTACACTAATAAATTGTCGTTTGGTCACATTTTTACAATTTTCTATTTTTCGATTCAAATTAAATCCCCGTGCGATCAAAAGCAAGGCGATTGATGGAGTTGTATTTTTCAGTTTTCCGGAAATCGCTCTAGAAGCGACCGTCATATTTTGCGCGGGAAGTCAAAAATATCCAGGAAATTTGTTATAATATAGTGTCGCATGTTTGGGACCTTCTTTGCCCAATACGGGATTTTTTGTATTATTTTTTTTTTGGCTCAGCCAACAAGCCTTATCGTGGGGCGCCCTCTGGAAATTTATTTCACTTCTCAAAGCACCGGGTGTGAAATGAAAACGCGCGCGCGGGACGTGAACGTTTTGCCCATAAAATCTGGAAGACCGCCCTCTAGATCACAATTCTACTCTTCAATAATTAAGTTAAGGTCAGTTCATAGTTATTGTAATCATACGCGTTATTCTGTGGCTTCTGGTGGGGGAGGGGTCCTATTTATCAATAAAATTCTAGATTTGTTTTAAAAATCTTGGACTGTCGATAATTATTTTTGTCTGCATTCTTTGGTCAATTCTGTTATGAATTTACCAAAGTAGAAATAAAATTTGCATAATGTCCACAAATTATATTTTGCTTTTTTCAAACTGTCAGTGAAAATACATTAATTTTGTATTAATTTTTCAGAATTATAACAGGTAAATAAGAATAAATGATCGATTTGTATTTTCGGTTTTCTTCTTTTAAAATGTAAACACAGTTCCATTTTGTTGGTTGAAAAATGCTAAATTGCTGACATGTTAAATACAATGTAAAATGTGTGAGACATAATGGGGTTGTTGGTTTTTTCACACCCTATATACTGCTGAACGATACATTTCCAAAGTTATGTGAAGGCCTAAAAAAAAAATGTAGATGTTAATTTTTTTTCTTGTTAATACTAGTAATAAACTGCTGCAAACAGCTCATCAGCCAAAAAATCCTGACCTGATTTATGGATAAAATGCCTGGAGTTAGGAAGGCCTGACGCGTTTTGATTCTAGCTGGATCTTTCTCAAAGGTTAAATGATAAAAGAGAAGAACATGCAAGTAAATGTGCACATAAATAAATTTCTTGATAAGTTGTTACACTATTCATGTTAAATTCTAGTGCCATGGGAACTGACATTAGAATCTCTGTGCGTCACCAGGTCGTTGCTAGACATGACGGATGACGTCATCTGACTGACCATTCGCAAGTGACCGATGCACGCGCACCTGAGCATGTGACGCAGTGGGCAGTGGTCATTGTGCGTCCATCGAGTTCACCACGTGTCCGTAATAATAGTAATGAACTCAAATGCCTTCTTCAATTGGCTAAGACGACGGCAGGAGTGCAAGTGACCAATGCATTACATGCAGTCTTCAGAATAAGAAAGACAGAAGAGTTAATAGAAGAAGAGAAATAGACGCGTTTGCTCTGCGCATGCGCGGCAGGACACCAGCACGACGTGGCGGGAACATGACCGCAGAACAAACCAAATTCACCGTATGAATTTGGACTCAAACTGAAAACTGCACGCGAAACTTAAAGCCGCCCCGATTTTTCTTCCCCATAGTAATAACCATCAATCTTTGTATTCAAGAGGCCTGCATGCCACAAAAGAAGAAGAAGAAGTAGGGGAAACAAATTGAACTTGGTATAAAGATTGGAAAGTATAAGCCTGTTTTAGCTCATGTGGTGACTCCGTCGAGGCGACCCACTGCACACACACGTATAGTAGGCCTACCGTAGCACGTATACACAACGCGCGTGACGTTAGTAGACAACCCAATTTACGAGCGCAAGTTCAAGTTGTTTGGTTTTTGTAGCGTGCTGGCTTGACGGTTGAGTTTGGAGGGGTTTAAGCCTTGAGCCTCGGCCTACGACAGCGGACTTATCTCACGGCTTTCGTTCCTCCTCTGCAACCGCGTCTGGCTGGCGAGAGCTAAGCCGGTTGCAAGCTGGTGGTCCACACAAGTCACCTTAATCTGCCGTGATCGTGTCTCGATAGATATACACACTCTCTTCTTCCTTCCCAATCATCCAGCCCCGATAATAATGGAGATTTTAAGTGCACCTTTGTCGTCGCTGGATACATACGCCGGGTCGGATGCGATCCGGACGGCGAACAGGCTCCCCCGCGGTGTGGTGGTGGAGAAGATCGTCAGCGGCGGAGGCAGCGGGACGCACCATCCGCGGCATGGGGGCTCGGGGTCAGAGGGGGCCCATGGATCGGCTTGGAGTAACACGGTGGCTTCCGACAGCCGGAACCGATTGGCAAGAGGTATGTTTCTATAGAAGATAACAATTCTTTTCCCCATCAATCCCTCACCTATTCTAAAGCCACGATTACACACTTACAAACTCTCTCAATAAAATCACATGGTGATGAAATGTTTAAACCTCTGGAACTAATATTTGCAAAATCATGTTGAAGCTTCTTTTTATTATTGCAAAATGAGATGCATTACTATAGTGTAGGCCTACTATTAATATCATTAACACATATTCATGCATTTTCATTAATCGCTACACGTGGTTTCTAATGGACAGCAACTGTAAATTAAATTATAGGCTTACATGTCCGTGATCCTTATAATTGGATTAACCGACTGAACTGCTCACGATCAAAGCGCACGCGAGCCGGGATCAAGCTTTCACGAACCACTTGTCTCAAATTGTTGGTTTAATTCTCCTCAAAAGGTGTGATGGTCAACTTTCATAAATCATTATCAGTTCTGGCAGCTTGCAGTGTAAGACAATTTCTCTTTCGATCTCTAGCGTTTGAGGAGATTTTTAAGATGACAGATTTATCTCTAGGGTGTAGTTAAACTCTAGTTTTACGGGTCGTTGATCGGTTCATTCAGAGTCCCTCCCTCTAAAAAAAGGACAGTCTAAATCTATCTTTTCGCTTGTTCGTATGTTCGTCATCTCGACTGCTTGTCTGGCCCAAATACGAAAACCCGTTTTTATAATACATGCATCCTTATCATTGTAATGACCGTTGTTTGTAAATTTCTACGCTCACATTTTTCAAATTAATTTTGTTTTCTTTTAGGCCTATAGAAATAATTTCAATTCTGTTATTTATGATATTGTGTATGATTTATTATGTATGATCATTAAGTTTATCACTGTCTAGAATTGTATACCTTTTAGTGCAGTTTTTCAAAACGGGCAAAAAACACAAAATGAATTGGGCAAAAACCAAACAAAATGTGGTAATTCATTTATAAGAATCGGCTATATTTTAAACGCAAGATAAAAAGAAATAATTTCATTCAATTTTTTTAACGATTTTGCAGATTTTTTGTTTTATTTATTTTTACGGTAGTTCAAACAGACTTCGGCTTTTATTAAAAATGCGCGCGAACAACTCCTCGCATATTCCGCGGCAACATCGCGCCAATTCCCCTGCGTCTTTTCTGCCGGCACACGGAATCGCGAAATATATGTTGATCCATACAAAGTTTATTTCACATACAAAAAATAATTATTATTGTTAACTTTTTTTTCGGCGTATTTTCCTAAAATGAACGACAGTGACGCAGCACAGTTATTACCCGTCTTAAGCTAAATTAAGAGGCTTAGTTACCATAGAAACCTAAGGAATATGCATCTTGCGTGGTGGCGACTTACGTAGATAGCGATCGTGCTTGTCTATATTACCAAGAATTCTTTGGATTTGATATTAAAAGGCGAAGATTTTCCAGTCATGTTTGTCCTTTGATTGAATGTAAGAGCATCATTTTCTGTTTTTTTCCTTTAGAATATAGCTTTTTTACAATCTACATGAAGCATTGTGGTATTTAGGATATCACACTTAAAGTGAGCATGTAGGATTTACAAAGATGTGCGTTTGGGCTGAATTTGGTACTTAAGCAGAAGTGAAGGTCTTAAACTTCCTTACAGACGTTGTTTTATGTACCTTTTTACGCTTTGTTCATCTGGAGAGCAGAAATACGGCCCAAATAATCTTGCCCCCTCCGAATCCTTTACGGTTACACCACGCTTTCGAAAAGCTACTAAATCGTTCGGACGAACGATCTTTGGAAAAGACACTAAATCTTGATTTCCTTGAAAAACCCAGCATCTGATGAACCAAGATTTCCCATGGTTACTGTTTGCACTGTTTACGAACTGTGAGTCAATTTTGCCTCAAA
This sequence comes from Astropecten irregularis, assembly GCA_963971285.1. Taxonomy (NCBI): domain Eukaryota; kingdom Metazoa; phylum Echinodermata; class Asteroidea; order Paxillosida; family Astropectinidae; genus Astropecten; species Astropecten irregularis. The sequence goes on along the minus strand of OZ020263.1, from coordinate 3,540,698 downwards.
CTCAATAATTCTTTTGGAGGCCTTGCAATGTGGTATGTAGGTGGGTATGAGGGTTTATCATACAGTGGGACATTTTGGGGCGTTCCGAATGATTTTGTTTCTTGTATTATGCTCCCTTGTGCATTTTCACATAGTGCGAAATATCCTATTACTACAATCGTAAGTCGTAAGTCGTAAGTCGTAAACCAGCCGCTATACCCAGGTTCCATGCTTTTTCAAGTGTAGTTTTGTCGCATGGACCTAAGACATCACGTCAGAGGGGACATGTTTTAGATAGACATTGATTCTGGTATGAACTTTATAAAAATGGCAAGCTTCCAGATAGAGACTTTACAATGATATTTTGGAATCAAAACAGCTCAGGAATCGATTTCACCAAAATCACCGTAACTTACGACCAATCGTAGGATTTAAGATGCAATGCAGCCCCACGTAGGAAACGATCCTTCGTTATTGGATCTACGATCGATCGTAAGGCTTCTTGAGATCGACCCCTGTTCCCACAATATTCTTATATCCTTCTTAGTCATCTGGGTTATACTTAATGTTAATCAAGATACCAAAAAAAATGCACTCTGCAAACATCGACAGGAAGGAAAAATTTGTTTTATCTAAATGTCATCCACTGATATTTGTCGATATTTTCCATTTGCTGTTAGTTTTTAATTTACAGCCTGACATTTGAATCACGGAATTTATCTGAAACCTGTTTTAAGTTTTAATAAGTATATAATTATGATACATGCCGTGAGCGCAGTTGACGTTCCCATTTTGTTGATTAAGCCACAAAACAGTCACAGCCCACGTGAAACACGTACTAGCCAAAATGGGGATTTAATTGGCCATCGTATAATATCAATCCCGATTTGATTTGTTTTTATAATAGTCTGGTCCCCTACTTAACAAGAATGATCAACTCTTTTATTTAGTTCTCCACTCACACTCTTAATGTATGTGTGTCTCGTACTTGTTTTATCTTCATATATCTGTCTGTTATTATTTTTATTCTAAGTAAAGTTCTTTTACCTGTTGTTTTAAATAATCATTGTAAATCTGTTTTAATTCAACCTTTGGGCTGCTATTGACAGTTTTTAATAAACCAGCAATAATAATAATAATAATGAATTGTGTTTATTTTAACAGTGGTTCAATTGAAATCGTTTTCGCTAACTTGTATCCTATACGTATATCCCGTTTTATTAAAATGATTAAGATAAAAAAATTATCAAAATTACTCTTATGTCCATTTTAACATTTGATCGATTCAAACTAATAAACTGCTGCAAATTGCTCATCCAGACAAATATACAATGGCCTGAAATGAATGAAATGTTCAGAGTTATAGGAGGGCCTGACATTTTGATCCTAGTAGGATTCTCAAAGCCTTTAGGGTACAGTACAGAATTGGTAACATGCCCAAATAGAAATGTTCACAGATTTACGTATAACGTTCAGGATATGAAGACGGTACTGGTAGAAACATAGTCCTATACCGTTAAAATATTTCCGCCTGAAATGCTGTATTCATCCAGAATTTAGTAAAACAACGACCGAAAACAGTTTTGAACTCCGGGTGAGATCAAAACTCCTGTGAATAGATTTGAAAATACCGTGAGCGTTGTTCACTGTTTTCTACAATTTCCGATGATGACGTGAGCTGAAAATTTCACAGGTTTGTTTTTATTCCATGACAAATCAAATTATGAACAGTCTGCAGCTGTTCTGTCACCTTTACCAATCGTGTACCATAGCTTCAAACAATGTTTTGGTACATAACATTTTGGTCCTTTTTTGGTACATAATTTTTAAATAAATTGTGATTTGGTTTTACAAAACGTGATTTACAAGATGAAATTTGTTCGCTTTTCGAAACAGAATGCTTGCGGTTTCTGCAGGCAATGTTCTCCAATATCCCGATCATTTGTTCAGTCTCCCCTCCCCGGGGAAGTCAGTCTGATCCAGAGGATTATAATACTTGAGTAATTTAATTCCTGCAAAGCAAATGACTGAGGCTCTATTATGTCTCGTTCTAGACTGAATTAGCTATACTGCTAAGATAGCAAACAACAAGAACTCCCTAAAAAAAAAAGACTATAACTAAGACGCACCTTATGCCCATGAATTATTTGGCTCTGCATGAACCGCGGTCGGGATTTGAGACTTGTTTGTCCAAGTTATTATATTCATCAAGTCACCAGGAGTATATATCTGGGGAAAAAACTCCATGAATAAAGATGTCAGCGAGCCAAATGCCATGTATTCACCGCGGCTGTAGCTGCACGATGCCCCGTTTTTGTATTAGTTTTCTAGCTGCCGTGCATTTTCAGGCAGAATACGCTGCATTGTCGCCTATGAGACTCCCTGATGTTTGTGATTGTTTCGTATAGCTGATTAAAATATTCATCTGTTTAGGAACGGTAAAACAAAAAACACACCAGCGGGTCCGTCTATCATCTCCCAACGGGCCGCTAAAGTTTAATACTTGCAAATATTCATTGGATCCACGGCCATTTTCCGTGCCACTTGTTCGAGTTTATTTGAATTTCTGGCCAGTAACCCATCCGTATATAGATCACAATTGCATAATTATAATATCCAAAATGCCAAATTTCTTATAGGTCGAATTCTTCATCGTTCATCGCCCAACTTTTTTTTATTTTAAACGAAAGGACCTTTTTTCGGCCATCTAGTTATGAAAGCGCATATCATAATATATCACTCCACCGTCAACAATCCGTGACAAATTTTATCAAAATCGGTATTCGTGATTTCGAGAAAAGATATGATAACGAATTACGGAGTGTTTTCGTATTATGGGACTTTGTGCATGTATGTTTTTGGGGGGGATCAGCCCAGGCGATTTTATCCAGGTTTTCAAAATTCAGTTTCCTTTGAATTTGGACGGCATTTCAGTCAGAGGGAAATATTTCACAGAGAATTGTTTCAGGTATGAACTTTGTAAGTAGTAAGTTTTTGACAAAAACTAAAACTTTTCTCAAATCTCAAGTTTATAAAGCCGCTTAAGCACCAAAACTTTGCTTAAGCACACAAAATCATTGGTGGATAAAATCAGTGTGCCAACCGAAACTCCTTGTGAATGTTAAATGCTTAGCAAACAATAGCCGAATGCTGTACAAGTCAAAAGCAGAAAACATCACATGAAAATTTGGTTGGTAATCCTGTTTGATCAAGGAAGACTGGCATGTTTAAGCAGATTCTGTGCTTAATATATGAAGCTTTATGTGGTCTAAGTGAACAAAGTAAAATTGTTCACCTTTCAATGACTTATAATTCAGTCAGTTTCCCTTGTGGTTATTTCATGATAATGCTTAATTTAACAGGAGAAATCCCCGTGAGCCAAAAGACGCAAGAAACGGTTCGGTTCAAATTTCCGGTCAATTGAGGGATTTTTATCACGAAACTGGTGCAGTACGGTTGCATAAGCCAAGAATCTAAGCGTCTTCTGAGAAGGACATCAAAGTCACATCCAAACCAGAACACACATCCGAACGTGTTAATCTTCTAATCTTGTCAGTTCCGTCCACCGTGCGCCTCCCCTCATTCCCCCGGGGCAGGATTCCGTATCAGACGGTCGGCCTTGCGCTATATTGCTCGGTAGCCTACCCACGGCCGGTACGAGATATTCCCGCTGAAGTATAATCGTCGGTCGGTCTTTTCTAATGACTCAATTTTGATTCATGAAATGATGTCGACGCACCGGAAAATTGAGCAGGTGCTTGTCAACTTTATGCCAGTGCGAGGATGTCAAAAACAAATTATCACAATTATCAACCTGTGATCTGAACAAAAGTTTGACATTATTGCTAAAAATTCTGGAAATCCCACTATTAGTTTGTATATTAAGGCTCAACAAAGAACAGGTCGGCGTAGCGGGTTTTCCTCGCCTTTCATATTAGTTGGCCCGGGTTCGAGTCCTGCTCCTCCGTCCACAAGTGGATTGGGTTTTTTTAGTCTCTACATGATTATGTGGGTTTTTACCCAGAATATTACTGTGGGGTTTTCCTCCAACCTCTAAAAATGTATCTTCTTCTCATCATTCTTTCCATTAAAAGGTTTCATCAGGCTTTCCAGTTACAGTGTCTATGGTGGGGGTTGATAAAAAAAAAAACCCAAAGCAAATACTCGTTTTTGTTCTAAAATTGTAAACGATGTTCTTCTTTTCTCTTCCCCCCTATTACAAGTTAATTGTCGTAACTTGTTTTTTCGCACTTACAGAAATAAGTAGACAATACAGGGATTTTGTTGACGTGGCAACATGATTCGGTAGAATATTTATGGAATTAGAAGAATTTTTAGTCGTTATGGAAGGCCGCCGATGACGTGAGGTTGCTCGGATAGAGGAACGGTAAGAGCGGGGGGCAGCCGCGCATTTTGCCCCAGCGGAGTACGGACAGCGCCCGGTGCTCATGAATTCACGACCAATTATTTATGCATTCGGATATTTGTTCCCGTTTGAAATGTCAACGACATCCAAAACACATGGGACACTGGACAATTTGACTAGCTGAAGAATAGTTTTGGTTAACCCGTTTTTTGTTGTTTTGTATTATTTTACTTGTCCTTTCAGCGGTTAAAAAGAGTTGCAAATAAGTTGACAATTATGTATGATATTTGTAGGCCCTAATAAGGGGATTACGCGCAGTAAGGTGTTTTTGTTTCCTTAGTGACCAATGTTCACAAAGTTGGGTTATACAAACTTCCCCGATGTTTCATCCAGAAATTAAACAGAAAATAATCCTAAAAGAAACAAAAGGCTCCCAAACCTCTTAGCTGGATTGACAGAATCTTTTGACATTACGGAATTTTATTTGACGATGTCTTATTTTGTTTTTTCCTGATGTCGTTTTGCAGCGGAAACGTCCATTGAGACAGGAGGAAAAGACTCCGGAGCGGAGACATCGGACGAGAGCGAAGCGGGCAAACGGAGGAGGCAACGCCGTCAGCGGACGCATTTCACCAGCCAACAGCTGCAGGAGCTGGAGGGGAACTTCGCCCGTAACCGCTACCCGGACATGTCCACCCGCGAAGAGATCGCCGCCTGGACCAACCTGACCGAGTCCCGAGTCAGGGTAAGGACAAATCTCATGATTATTGACCAACTGACCACTGATAGACATTAAAAAAACCCGCCCTGACCACACCCAAAGGTACAACTGACCACGCCTCGTCCCAGCGTACCATCATCATTATCCACGTCCTTTCTTCTTCCGGAGACCATGACATAATAGCACAATTTGGTTAGAGAAAGTTAGAAGGTTATATAGAGAAAGACTTCCACAATCTTTCTGATACAACATGTGCATGAAGTAACACACGTGTAAAACGTCGACTCCCTCGGCTGTATAAGTCATAATAAAACAAATAACCACAAGAGAAACTGACTGAATTTAAACTCAAACGAACAAAGATAATTGACTATTGGGAACACCACCAACGTAGGCCTGGATGGCTCAGTTGGTATAGAGCTCATGTACGGTATTCAGGAGGTCGCCGATTCGAATCCGGCTCCAGTCAATTTTTCTCTTTGTTAACTTTTTCAATGACTCATAATAAAACAGTGAAAACCAACTGATTTGATCACATGCGAAATGGCAGGTTTCAAGTTTCCATAGGCCTACATATTAAATGAAGTTGAACATTGGGTAAAAATCATGACGAGACTTGAAATATACGAGAAGGGTCGATTTCATGAAACTCACCGTAACTTACTATCAATCGTATGACTTATGATGCATTGAAACCCTACGTAGGGTACGATGGGTTATCCTTCGTATCTCGAGTTACGATCGATCGTAAGGCTTCGTGAAATAGACCATAGGTCAAGCAAGAAACCTATCTACAAATGTTAGCGATTGCTAATTAAAATCGCAATTAGCCGATACGTTTCTAGATCTAGTTTCCTCATAAAATGATGACAGCATTTCTGAGGGTATATTAATTACAGGCAAATTGGTATTATAATTATAATGATTCTTTTGACAAACAGCAAACTTTCATGCAAAAATCGGACGAGTTTGCAGTCATTGTTAATTTTGCCCAATAGACATTATGCATAAACAGCATTGCTATGATAATAATGTGAAATTAGTCACAGTTTATGTGATTGTTACACGTAACGCACATTGAAGCCGTATAGAGTACGGTATGAAAAATAAAAAATTTGGCACGGAAGCTTATTTTTTAACTTCGGAGAGTTTCCATGCTCAGCAAGTTCTTCTGCTTATGCAACTGTTCAAAATCGTCCAGGGAATCGAACCAAGAACCTCCTGAATGAAAGTTCAAGCGCTTTACCTATCTGACCCTAAGAAAAAAATGATGCATGTCTTCGGTTCACTCGCAAATGATTATGATGAATGAGATGAAATTTGTAATGCGAGGGAAGTGCATCATTCTTATTTTATGCTGATCCTCGAGATTTCGCGAGTGGGTTTTACGACTTGTTATGTGCTTCGTTTGAGGGGTGAAATCCCCTGGAAAAACGGTCACGAATGAGTTTTATGGCCTCTGCTTGGCTGACACAAATGAGAGTAGAATACATGACCCAAGTGAGGTGCATAGGGGTGGATACCCCGGGAAACAAAAATTTCATTTTCAGCACTTTTTACACACTTCATGAAATTAAAAATTCATGGTAACCCACTCTCTCCGAGGACCGTGCCTCGTTGGCCAAAACCAGAAGGGAATATTCTGCTGCCTTCTCCCCATCCAGTGATTTCATCAGGCGAGGTGATGATCCGGCGGCTTAACCGTTTAACACTTCACCGGGCTGGCGAGGCTAGGCCAGGCCAGGCCAGGCCAGACCGGGGCCCCGCTGCATGCATGCACGCCGAGCGCGGGGTCTGGTAAGCGCATTTTCTGCCCGTGTGAACAGGGGCGGCTTGCGCTGATGTTCGGCGGCCAGGCTGAACGGACTCGAATTGCCATGCACCATTTACGTACTCCGCTGATACTGAATGCATGCTGGCTGGTGCATGGGACCCCGGTATCTTGTACTTTTTACGTCAGTCGAGGTTACAGATATAAACACGGCATTGTCCATTTTGGCATTCGTTACTCTTTTGAGTATCTATTCCAAATGATCTGTAATATACATCCCGTGTTTCTTTCATATTCAGTCTAATATTAATGATTAGTATACAAGTACTGAGTACATGGGTGTTTTCTTGATTCAAGTTCAGTGATTGGATTTTCAGCAGTCACCGTGGGCCGTATAGGTTAACCATTATCATCTTTCTTTTTAAAAAATCAGAAATGCCTGTGAAATTTGAAGTAGTGTGCGTTTTTGATATGCACGAACACGATGACTTTTAGTCCTTTAGATTTGCTTTGGCCTGTGCGCGGGTTTTTCCTATGGAAAATATGACCGTATGATTATGCCTATGTAAGTTCACTATTGCGATTTTTGCAAAGAAATATCGATGAATCAAGCGGGGCTCGAACCTGTCTCACAATTAAAAACAAGGCTCTCGATTTTAGTTTGGATTTTATCGGAATATAACAAAGACGGAGTTCGTACTACTTCCGTAACTGTTCTTCTCATGTAAGCCAGGGACGAATTTTCACTACAAAATAATTGAAGAAATGTCTCATTTTTCTTTGTTCACTAGTTTTCACTAATATTTCTGTTAGAGACAAAGTGTCTAACAATAATTGTAATTTGCAGTTAAATGCATTTGGTGTAGAAATAATTACAAACATTATGATATACCTTTCACGGTAGATTAGGTAGTTGTCTGCACAAAATTATTCAGAACTTGGGATCAAAACAGCTATATAGCCTATAAACTCATTATTCACTATATAATGTGAGCAAAATCGCTGTGTCCACTGGCACAAAGTCGGCCATTTTGATTCCAACTTTCAGTTCCTTCATCATGTTTCAGGTTCTATTTATATACTCTATATGTTCTGCTTTTCCTATTTCCATTTTATGATCACACACCCGCCTCAACGATTCCACATGGAAAGCTCATGAACCGTCTCCCCCCTCCGAAGCTCTTCAAATTGCCACCCACCAGCACTGCTAGCTGGTATTATACTTATAGTAAAAAACCATCAAGGATCGATGTCTCAAAACTCATCGTAACTTACTATCAATCGCATGACTAATGGTGTACTGCAGCCCAACGTAGAAGTCGTAGGATACGATGGGTTATCCTTCGTAACACGAGTTACGATCGATCGTAGGGCTTCGTGAAATCGACCCCAGATGACATTATGTGATTGGTGTCAAGCCATGCTTAAAACATACGCAGTTGTTTTAAATACAGTGTACATCAAAATAATTCTTCTTTGGGGGCATCCAAGTGGGTAAATCGTAGGCTTAATTAACTGCAGGCTGGTCACCACAAACTCAATGCGAGTTTATACATGTGACACAAAAACAGACGATCTTTGGTGAATTTCAAGAAGCAAACCTGTACAATAATAAATTTCAATGTCATGTCCAATCCTTAACAGTTCACCATAATGCATCTAAAAATTGTCCATGGTTGTTAAAGGTAATATCATACTTTAGTAGCATACTGAAACAGAAATCTTCACAGATTTACCTATAACTTACAGGGCATAAAGATGGTGATGGTAAAAACATACCGATAAATATTTCTGCCTGAAATGCTGTATTTATCCAGAGAAGAGTCAAACCAGTGACCAGAATTATTTTTGATCTTTTAAAGATAACAAATAAAAGAGAAAAGACTCAAAAAATACTGACAGTTTTTCACTGTTTCTCAAAAAGTGGGCACCGTACGGGACTGAAATTTTCACAGCTGACTGTTACTGTATCTGTCTTGATATTTCTGCCCATGAATCTGTATTTCTTTGACAAAAACCCAAAATATGATTTTATCTTTAAAGGTGCTTCATACTTTGGTGATGCATCTGAAAAAGCAAGAATATATTTTTTATCTAAAAGCCTAATCGATAAAAAGATAATAAATAATACCAGTAATCATTATTCGAACGCATTTCGTCCAAAAAGAAAATGTTCCCGTTATTAGAAATCAATACGATCGTGATGAAAATTCCGCGGTCATTTATCGCTGTTTTCTCAAAAAAGTAAGTGCCATATGAGACTGGGGATTTCACAGATGACTGTTAATGTATCTGTCTTGATATTATTTTCTGCCCATGAATCTGCATTTCTTTGACCAAAAACAAAGTATGATATTACCTTTAATGCCTCTATCTCATCAACATTTGCCTAAAATCAAAGGGTGCTCACAACTCTAAAATGATAGTATGTATATAACCATGATAGATCATACAATATTACGTTACAAATTCAGAACCAAAAATGTGTTAAACTTCAACCTGACCTACTGAACAAAAAATGATGGAAATTCACCAGGCATAATCAAACCTCCCAGCTATAAAAAAGCAACTCTAGTCCCGAGAACTGTCTCATGTTTCACTAGGCTGATGGAGCTCTAGCACCCCAAGTGTACTCTACCGTTGAAAAGCTCTTTCCAATCCCATTGCAATATAGTAATGATAATATCATTTCATATTCATAACAAATTTTTTTGGGGGACTTTTATTGTATTTTTGTCAGGTCGCATGGGTAGTCGAATGGTACATGCTCTTTGTTTTGAATTCTTTCGATTCTTTGTAGAATCGACAGGAGAAATTTCAGTGACTGTTATATCATTGAACCACATTTTAATAATACAAAAAAAAACTGGTGCGCGACTTTTAAATGTAGTATCATACTTTGGTTTTTGTCAAAGAAATACAGATTCATGGGCACAAATATCAAGACAGATATAGTAACAGTCATCTGTGAAAATTTCAGTCCCATACGCTGCCCACTTTTTGAGAAAACAGTGAAAAACGGCGACAGTATTTCTCAAGTCTTTTCTCTTTTATTTTTTATCTTTTAAAAGATCAAAAAGATTTTCGGTCGTTGTTTTACTAATTTCTGGATAAATACACCATTTCAGGCGGAACAATTTTAACGGTATGTTTCTACCACCACCATCTTCATACCCTGTAAGTTTTACGTAAATCTGTGAACATTTCTGCTTTGGTTCCTTACCAAAGTATGATACTACCTTTAAAGTTGTTTCCAATCTGTTTGAAGAACGTATGAATGATGATTTTTTTTTAGCCATTTTGAATCAATATAGGTTCCACAAAATCTAAAAACTAAAAATTAATAAAATGTAAAAAATATTTCATATCTTTCGAACGAGGTGGTTGTTGGGCGGGGTCGGCCACGTGTCTCTCCATGGAAACGCTCAACGTGCGAAATCCACTAAGGAACATTTTGCCTAATCCCCTCAGTTGTCAGTTGTTTGCTTATCACTCGGAGGATAATCCTCCCCCTATAATCTGAAGGATCAAGTGGGATCAACCGCCATAATTATTTCTGACCCAATAACGATGTCTGTTATATATTAGGCTATATAGCTGGGCCGGCATCATTATTGAATAAGAAAAGAAAATTAGGACACAACGGTATTGACATGTGATTGACCAGGGGAGTGACGTGGGGTTTGGGCGGTGGGGTGGGGATGCATGGGGGATCGGAAGGGGGTGATCTTTATCTTCATTACATTAGTATTAATGTTTTGAAATACTGGAGTTAATAAGCCGAGCTTATGCGCGTTGGCTCACATTATTCTCAAGCAGTATATCATTGAACTTCATCTCAGCTGTGAATGCTATTCCGTGTCTACCAATTTCCACCAAGATGGGATTTTCAGCTGTTCGCAGCAGTCAGGGTGAGCGATCTTTTTCCTCCCTCGTCATTTATTTTCGGGGAGTAAACTAGGCCAATGTAGAATAATTAGCCGTGATTATAGGCTGGTGCTTGGGGTGGGTGGGTTGGGGAGCACTTCCTGAGATACCAGCGACTTGACAGATATTTGCCCTCAACTGCGCACGCGTAAACAATCTCCTCCAATCAGAGCACTCGATTTGATCACACGTCTCCCCAGGCGGATTAATCCTCCTTAGGGGTGAGGCGGTCGATTTGCACTGCGAGCGAAGTGCAGACGGCTGGTAAAGACATAACAACACCGAGCGCGGCGGGAAGATGGAATTTAACCGGTAAATTGTTTCACATGGAGTACAGGAGCAGCAGGCCCCGTCCGTGAGCTGTCGTCACTTCACGGCGCGCTCATAAAAATGACACCCACAACCTTGACTTGACCCACAAAATAGCAAGAAAATGCCACTACAAAAAATAGGTTAAGACGACTTTGACTTTGAGTGAATGAAAACCCGGTGTGGAGGTATTGTAGTTCCTATATTGTAAGACCAATGGGAAATCAGACGTCTTTTTGTCCATTGGCCGAATCAAAGGGACCGCCAATTTAACCAATGATTATCGTCGGATCAGCATAATTGGTAACGTTTGGGTTGGAAATTAAGGCCGGCAATCGCGGCATTGCCTTGCAATGTAAAAGCGCTGTCAGTACCGAGTACGGGAGTCCGGTGAAGTCATGTGCGATTCTGACAGCTAAACTGAAATATAGAACTTACTTTTTTTTTTCTTATTTACAAACAACCGCTTGTGGTTGGTATGGGCGGCCAAATGTTGCAAAAAAAAATTCAACGTGTTTGCAAACTTAAAATAGCTTTACAAAATAGACACAACATTAATAATTGTTTTGTTTCCATGACATTCAGCACTATCTTATGAGCAAGTTTATGAAGCATTCTGTTTTGTAGTTATATGTATTTTTGCATTGCTTTGATTGCTTTTTATAGTTTCCACCATTTTGGTGGGCAGAAATTCGGGCTGCGAGAATGCAAAAGAAAGGTATATAGTTATGCTTAAAGGGAGCATATAGGATTTTCAAAGATGTGAGTTTTGGCTGAATTTGGGACTTGAAACAGAAATGAAGGTCTTAAACTTCCTTACAGACGTTGTTTCATGTACATTGCTTATGCTTTGTTCATCTGGATAGCAGAAACACGGCCGAAATAATCTTGCCCCCACCCCTCCGAATCCTTCACGGTTGCACCACGCTTTCGAAATGCTACTAAATCGTTCGGACGAACGATCTTTTTAAAATAAAAACTTGATTTCCTTGAAAAACCCAGCATCTGATGAACCAAGATTTCCCATGGTGACTGTTTGCACTGTTTACGAACTGTTGAGTCCATTTTCTGTCTCAAATTTAATAATTCTTTTTGGAAGCCTTGCAAATTCTGTACGCTGTCTTTAAACCTAGGCAAGTTGCAATGCGATGTTCATCAAAAATTAAAATGATGATGATGATATAGCAGAGCAACGCAAAGCAAAGCAAAGCAAAGCAAAGCAAAGCAAAGCAAAGCAAAGCAAAGCAAAGCAAAGCAAAGCAAAGCAAAGCAAAGCAAAGCAAAGCAAAGCAAAGCAAAGCAAAGCAAAGCAAAGCAAAGCAAAGCAAAGCAAAGCAAAGCAAAGCAAAGCAAAGCAAAGCAAAGCTAAGCAAAGCAAAGCAAAGCAAAGCAAAGCAAAGCAAAGCAAAGCAAAGCAAAGCAAAGCAAAGCAAAGCAAAGCAAAGCAAAGCAAAGCAAAGCAAAGCAAAGCAAAGCAAAGCAAAGCAAAGCAAAGCACAACACGATATTATTTATAACTTGATGCGATCGAAAAAAAAATAATGAATACGTCCACGCACGTGTCCATCATGTCAAGCCTACAGTATTAAGCCCCAATATCCTCTGGAATACGCAAGATCTTAAACGCACGTCAGAAGCTAGATACCTTTAATACTCACAGACCATGCAACACACGCACTGATTGCGATACATGTGTCCCAATGCCAAAAGACGCTTTAGGAGGGGAAAAAGTGCATGCGATGTAGCGGTACGGAGCAGTCGAAGCAGACACAGCTAGCGCGCGGCTGATGAGACAAGCAGATGGTAGAGGCTGCTACTGCACTTTCACTACAATAATAGAGGAAAGTGATGATGATGATATTCAAAATGTCAAGACAATGTGTCCACTGCATTGATTTGACTTTCCTAATGACTGATTCCAATCATTAAGTATAGAAAGCAAAAATTCCAAGAAATTGTATGTAAATCGAAGGAAATTTAAAACAAATGCTTAGAAAAAACATAACAACAATGTTCGGAATTGCTTCTTGGATAGTCTGGGGTCGAATTCACGAAGCCCTGCGATCGATCGTAACTCTAGTTCCGAAGGATAGCCCATCGTATCCTGCGTAGGGCTGCAATGCATCATAAGTCCTACGATTTATAGTAAGTTACGATGAGTTTGGTGAAATCGACCCCTGGACAAATTAATCTGAATTTTGTTTTTCTAGATTATTGCCAGAAAATGTTCTAGGCCGTAATAAACGTCAAATCTTCAAATTAATTTCCTACATTTTTTTTCTTCTAATGCGACCGATATAGGATTTCAAGATGTAGTTTGGGATTAAAAGAAAATGTACTTTTGAGGGGATGACACATCGATTGGAGTTGGTTTCCCTCGACATAAAAATGGTTTCAAGGACGCTGGAGTTACTTGAAGACCCTTGGACTATTAACGAGAAAACCTTGTACGTGGTGCCATTTTTTTCTGAGGTGAGGCGGTCATAGTTGTCGTTAAAGCATTCTGTTGACACGAGTAACAGTTTTTGAATTGCTTGAAAAGGCAAAGGGTACAACATTTTAAGCCCGATTTGATTAATGGATTGAAAATTGATCTTCTCTTTGCAGATTTGGTTTAAGAATCGGCGAGCCAAGTGGAGGAAGAGGGAGAGGAACCAGCTGAACGAGCTCAAGAACGGCTTCGGTTCGCAGTTCAACGGTCTGATGCAGCCGTTCGATGACGGGCTGTACTCCGGCTACTCCTACAACAACTGGGCCGCCAAGTCGGCCGCGGCCGCTGCCAACCCACTGGCCGCCAAGAGCTTCCCCTGGTCGCTCAACTCCCTCGGCTCGGTCACCTCCCAGCCGATGTGCTTCAATTCGCCCCAGTCGGCCGTCAGTCCCAATTTCTCCTCGGCGCCCATGGGCGGGGTGGCACCGCATCAGAACCTGGGTCCGCTGGGCCACCAGTCCGGGGCGGCCACGGCCGGCACCGCCGGGTGCCCGCACGGCACGTCCCCGTACGTCTACCGCGCCGAGCCGGCCTCCGGGAGTTTGGCTTCCCTATGCCTGAAGGCTAAGACACATTCCAGTGGAGTCGGTGGCTTCACTTATCCAGTCCAGAACCACACCTTGTCGGCTTGCCAGTACGCCACACTCAATGGTCAGCCTTGATATCTATGGACACTTGTTTCCCAAACAACTCAAAAACGGTTCATTCTCATTTCGCCCTTGCCAACTTTGACGCGGAATTTTTCCTCAAAAGTTCACGAAATCACAAAATGGTGATCTGGGATCCTTCGAAGCAACTACAGCTTCTGCCACCATCAGTGGGACTCTAGAGAAGACCCCCAGATAGGTCAATAGGCCTCAAGTATATCCTGGTATTCGGAACGGCTTGAGAGTTAACATCGAGTGAAAAAAAAAAATTATCCAAAAAGACTGCACATTGCTAACATAACATTACCTATCCAACGCTTTGGTTACATTATTCGAATTGTACATAGTATATTGTTATTGATTGTTATTATGGTGAAGTAAATTTTAAATATTGTTATAGAAGTTTGATTAAAATTAACGTGCATGTACACAATTATTATAAATAAAAATCCACATCCTTACTCTCGTTTGTACCAATTTTTGTTTGAAACAGTAGGTTTTTAAAATAATTAATGGATTTTTGTACTGATGTTAATGCTTATGTCAATGTGGCACAGTGGGGACTGCTTACTGCAATCTTTTCCATATTTCAAATTATAATTAACGGTACATGCTGCTAAAAATGTTTTTCAAAAGCCAGCGATATCGAGCAAAGTTTTGTACAGTAGAGATGAGTTTATACGGAATATCCGAAAAAAAATACACACTTTGTTAACCGATGTAGTGAGGGGTATTAGTAGTATTTTTTGTTCTTCTGGAAAAATTGCATTTATTCAAATTATTTTTGATTTTCGAAATGTAAATTATAAAAACTATTCTCACAATCAAGATGGTCGCTTTATGATAAATGCTGTTCACAAGTTTATTTCTAGCTGTCATTAAATTATTTGATTTATGCTCATTTAAAGGTGATTTCATACTTAGTTTTTTTGTGAAAGAAATGCAGATTCATGGGCAAAAATATCAAGACAGATACAGTAACAGTAATCTGTGAAAATCCCAGTCCCATACGGTGCCCACTTTTTGAGAAAACGTTTGAAAAACGCCGTGGGCGTTTTTAAACAATCTTTCGCCCGGTTTTTTGTGTGCATGATCTTCCGAAGATCAAAATTGTGTTTGGTCATTGGTTTTACTCTTTTCTGGATAAAAACAGCACTTCAGGCAGAAATATTTTAACGGTATGTTTCTACCATCGCCATCTTTATACCCTGTAATTTATAGGTAAATCTGTATGTCTGTTTCAGTACGGTACCAAAGTATGATGGGATTTTAAAATGTTTTATGTATGGTGCCGGTATAAGGGCAGAAACATATGTTGGTCATTCTCTTGGGTTTAGCACAAGTTGAATACGCTAACTGGCATAATGTACAATATTATCATTCTACCTTCAATGAGACTCCATAATATTTTTAATATGCAATGCTGCATTTTATGTCTATAATATTCTGTAGTCAAGAAAGATTTAAGGCTTTGCAGGGCGATAATAAAATTGGTTTGTTCCTACCATCATCACCTTTATACCATTTAAGTTATATGTAAATCTATGGAGATTACTGCTTCGGTATGCTACTAAAGTATGATAGTACCTTTGAAATATGGACGTTTAAAGGTACATGATTGGTAAAGGTCATAGAACAAAACTCATATTGTGTCTACTCCAACATGTTCACGAAATAACACACTTGTGAAAATTTGAGCTCAATCGGACATCTGAGTCAACAGAAATTAGTGAGAAACCGACTCATTTTTTCTTATAAAACATAAAGAATGGTTTTGATCTTAACCCGACATCAAAACTGTTTTCGGTCTTTGTCTTCTAATATCTGGTCAAATCCACCATTCTAGACGAAACTGTTTTAACAGTATGTTTCTACCAGCACCATTTTCATACCCTGAAAGTTATACGTAAATATGCGAACATTTTCTGTTTGGGTATAGTACTTTTCCTTTAGAATTGGAAACTGTGAGCCAAAAAAGACCCTTGAAAACCTATATAATTCAGTATAGGAAGACACGTCTGTCATTTAAAGCCTATTATTATGTTATACGTTTATCTCATTGAAAATTTCTTACGAAACGTACCTGAAAATGAACCCGTTTACTTAACATCATGTCCGATTTTTGGCACAGGTTCGGTATTGGATCGTGTATACGTATAACCGATAGAATGGATCGGGAATTTATGCTCCTTTTGCACTTTTGTCACTTGATATATGCACATAATCCGTGCCACACAGTTATAACACGAAGATGCCACGTGTATTACTTGCTTGTGAAACATTGTATAGTTATAAGCGTTTGTGTATTTTGGATTTTTGGCTCTCTCCTGTGGGTATAAATCGCATATATATCTAGTCTAGATCTTAATGAAACGTGGGAAAGGAAATTCCCTGACGGATTGACTCCAATTAGGATTGTTTTGGTTTTTTACATGTTCAAGGGGTTTGTGTAAAAGGTATCACGGGAATTCTTTGTTAATGTATGTATTTACTGCTCCTGAATAAGGAAAGTTGAATCGAATAAAGTGGAATTATTAAAATTCAAACAGGCCTGCCCACAGGGAAGGTTAAAAGGACGGAATATGCAGTCTGTATCCCTCGATTATTATTATCATCATCGGAAAAGTTCATTTTATCCAGTTAAAGGTGATATCATACTTTGGTTTTTGTCCAAGAAATTCAAATTCATGGGCATAAATATAAATAAAGATATACCAGCACTCATCTGTGAAATTTCCAGTCCAATACGGTGCCCACTGTTTGACAAAACAGTGAAAAACGCCCACGGTATTTATAAAAAAAAAAATTTCACCGTTATTTTTGGGTGATCTTCCGAAGATCAAAATTGATTTTTGGTGATTGTTTTATTTTGTTACTCTTTTCTGGATAAGTACAGCATTTCAGGCAAGAAATTTCAATTAAAAAAAAACCGTTTCTTCATTTTATGTTCAATTTGCTTGCTGTAGGCCGAATCAAAACTCAAGCTGTGGTTTGGGGAAGTATTCCTGTGCAGTTTTTATTGGTTGGTGAGAAAATTTCAAAGGGAAATATTTAACATGAAGATTGGTATTGATATTGATGTACTAAAAAAATACCGTTTCAGAACAGAAACGTAGAACAAATCTTGTTTTTTGTCATTCGAGATACCTTAAAATATTGACTAGAGGCAGAAATGAATGGCCACTGTGTCATTTTGTATGAGTTGGATGCATTATGTTATGTAGTGAGAATGACAAAAATAAACGTCATTAAATAAAGTTATTTCAAAGACAACGCAGATCTGTTCTGTAAAAATCGAAGAGATTATTATGTTCACTAGTGTAAGAGAACTAATTGAACTGCATAACTGCACTAATTAATTGTTTCTTGAATTGTCTTGGCCGAAAGAGGGAAGCCTCAGACCAAGACTAAACGCCGTGCTACTGCCGTGCCGAACTTCAATCAAATGAGTGCAGCAATAGCACGGCAGTGTCACGGCAGTTGCGCTAAACGCCGAGCTTGAATGAAGGTGTCGTGCCGACAACCGTTCCGAATAGCGATAGAGCGGCAGACCCTGTCGAACCAAAGAGCTTGCCGTGCCGAACTCAATTTTCCCAGCCAAAATCACGCTAAATACCGTGCTATTGCCGTGCCAAACTTGAAAATGTAAAAATCATTTGAGTTCGGCACGGCAATAGCACGGCGTATAGCCTATGGACCAGAGACATTTTGAAAACCGTGCCGAACCTATACCACTCTTGGTATAATGGCCATTTTCAAGGTTTTGGGTAAAGTATGTTACCTCTTTTTCATAATTTGCATGCATTTCAAGGAACCGTAAAGTGGTATACTTGCTTGATTCCAATAAAACATTTTTTTGAAATTGGAGTCTTTCATGAATGATTGATCAAGGAATAGGTCGAAGTCACTTAAAGGGTAAATTACATTACCGTGGAAATGCCCATATACTCATTTGTCGAAGCTGGGAGTCAAACCCACAATCTCCTGAAAACACTAGACCAGTACTGCTTGAACTATCTAACCATGTAATGGGCAAACATTCTAGTGCCGAACATTTTATTGCCAGTTTTAGGGTATTTATGAAATAGGTGCTCGTTATTAAGCAGTTTTTAACGATAATAATTGTCATTTTGGGTGCAGATTACCATGCGTCATGAAAATAACAGACCTATACGTATTTCGCCTTTTCGCAGCATATTTTCCTCATTATTATTTAGGCATACGTTTCGGAAGACATCAAAAAGCTTTAACAATGAAAACTGCGTTACGAATGGAAACGTCTTACTCTAAGTCGCTAAGCCATCCCACTATAAACATGTTTAAATGTAAGCAGGTTTTCTATATGTAAACGTAACAGACTTAACATAAAAAGTAAGCGTGTTTTATTTTTAATAATTCAACTCGTGATGTTTTTCAATTGGGCATGAGTAAACATGGGGCATGATGACAAAACAATGTTTGATTAAAAGAAAACACTGTATAATAGAATGTCAACATGTTACATTTTACATATCGGACTTTTTGTCTTTTGTTAAAATCAAAAACATGATTTTTTTTTTAACGCTAATACTGAGGTATAAAGGGGCCTATAGTTAAAATTGCATAAATTGCATTGCTGTGTATATTCTAGTGACTGGGATTTATACATAAAACACCATAGCCCGTGAAGGATTTGGACAGTCCACTTCGACGGGGATTTGCTCTGTTCCAGCTCGGCGCACAAATTGCACATGTAATGCCATTTTCACGTGACAACGTCAGAAATAAAAAGACTCATGCTTGTGGGAGACAAAAAATAAAAAACAACCTTGGAAATGTCATTTATTGCCATGTCCGTCGAAGGCGTATAATAATAATAGCTACTTTTTTTGGCAATTCCCAGCGGGGTTTTGCGCGGGGAGGTTGGGCCTCGATTTTCTTCCCAATCAACCGGGGGATCGTCGGGCGAAGTCACCCGGAGAAATTGCTATAGAGTCTTTAATTAAACCGACAGCGGCGACTGTAAGCCCCGGGACTGGGGAAAGCAACGAGGTATCTCCCTTCAGGCTCACAACCGGCTCACAACGCGGTCGTGGACTACAGTGCTCCGCAAGGCATCCGGACCCAGTTACCACGAGCTTACAGACGATGTCTTTTTGGCAGAACTGAGAGGTAGAGAGACACGTTTTAATTGTGATGAATTTGAAGAAGAACCGATCAAGTTGTAGCAGAAACATCCAACGTCTAAGCATAACCGAGGATGGGACCTTAAGGGAGACTTTCCCATAGGGTCGTCCACAAACTTACCTATTTCTAAACATAGGGTCGTCCACAAACTTACCTATTTCTAAACAACCTCCAAAGTCCAAACCAATGAACTTGAAATGGACATAAGTGTTCATAATATTATTGAGAGCATTCTCTGTCTTCTATTAAAATATGGACGATAAAAATATGTCTTTAAAAGGTAGCTGGTACCTTAGGGAGACATCGAAAAGCCTCCTAAGTCCCGATGTCTCCCCAATGTCCACTTTTAGATGCTAACGTGTCTCCCTAATTCCACATTTGTAATTATATGTATGATTACAATAAATGCAACCCGAAATGAAAATTAAAATGGAAAAATATACAGGTATCAATTACGTACAGCCACTTGAATACAACTTGGTATGAAAATGCTTCCATGGTAAAAACATTATAGAAATACCAACTGAATATATATAATCATGCTTTGTCTTCTGATAATTATTGTTCAATTTGGGGACACCGTCAACATAGGTCTGGTTAGTAGTCATCATGAACTTAAAAAAAAAACATTGATCGACCTACGGTAGCCTCTGTAAGACCACAAAAGTTGGAATGTTAGTTTTTCTTATGAAGCTTTTCCTTCCCCTTTCTCCAATTTATTCTCATGCATCATAATGCTTTCAGCTTGCCATTATACACTTCCGTATAAATATCTCTCAAAGGATGTTGGCCCTTTCTTAATGATAGATTAACTTTCTTGCCGTTTGTCGACACAAGAGGGGGCTATTGATATGCGGTGACATGAAGACGTCATCGTTTTATAATCATCTTAATTATTCAATGCGCCTTCTAAAGACGTTCTTTCTGTAAAGGTAATATCATACTTTGTTTACTCGTTAAAGAAATACAGATTCATGGTCAAAAATATCAAGGAGGATACGGCAACAGTAATCTGTGAACATTTCAGTCCCATTACGGTGCCCACCTTTTGAGAAAACAGTGAAAAACGGCCACAGTATTTTTAAAGTCTTATCTCTTTTATTTTTGATCTTTAAAAGATAAAAAATAATGTTGGTCAATTGTTTTACTCGTTTCTTGATAAATACAGCATTTCAGGCAAAAAAGAAATTAACGTTATGTTTCTACCATCACCGTCTTTATACCCTGAGAGTTATCGGTAAATCTGTGAAGATTTCTGTTTCGGTATGCTATCAAATTATGATACTACCTGTGTAGCAGAATGGATGGTACGAAAAATACTGTTTCTGCACTGAAATGCGGTTACTTTACAGCCCTAACTCGAAAGATCTCGTCTTCTACTACAAATGTAACAAACATGTCTGAATATTTAAAAGAAATCACCTCAAATTAGGCATCCATCGAATTTAAACAACAGTACACAGATTCAGATCGAAGTTCAAGCACCTTAGCATGCAAGTATAGGCCTATTCTTGTAAGGTAACTTTTTAAGGGATATTCATTTGATAATTTCATTTTGATCAAACTCCTTATTCAAAGTTGCAAGATTGCTGGTCTTATGGTGGATTTTACGCAGCCCTACGATCGATCGTAACTCGAGTTACGAAGGATAACCATTCGTATCCTACACAAAGGGCTGCAATTGATCATACATCATACGATTGATAGTTACGATGAGTTGGAAGTGGGAATCGACATAGCCGATAATGCACACAAGATGGCCGTCAACTGGCCGACAGAAGTCTCTCCTTTCGTGCACAGGCAAAAGGTACTTGTTGTTCAAGGCAGCGTACAGGATTTGCAAGGCCTCCGAAATATTATTGAGTTTGAGACAGAAAATGGTCTCAACAGTTCGTAAACAATGCAAACAGTCACCGTGGGAAATCGTGGTTCATCATATGCTGGGTTTTTCAAGGAAATCAAGATTAAGTGTCTTTTAAAAGATCGTTTCGTTTCGAAAGCGTGGTGTAACTGTGGAGGATTCGGAGGGGGGGGCAAGATTATTTCGGCCGTATTTCTGCTATCCAGATTAACAAAGCGTAAAAAGGTACACGAAACAACGTCTGTAAGGAAGTTTAAGACCTTCACTTCTGTTTAAAGGTAGTATCATACTTTGGAAAGAGACCAAAACAGAAATGTTCACAGATTTATGTATAACTTTCAGGGTATGAAGATGATGCTATATAGTAGAAACCTACCATCTGAAATGGTGTTTTTATCCAGAAATTAGTAAAACAACGACCGAAAATCTTTTTGATCTTTTAAAAGATCAAAAACAAAAGAGAGAAGACTTAAGAAATACTGTGGCTGTTTTACACTGGTTTCTCAAAAGGTGGGCACCGTATGGGTCTGAAATTTTCACAGATGTATGTTACTATATCTGTCTTGATTTTTTTGCCCATGAATCTGTATTTCTTTGATAAAAAACAAAGTATGATACTACCTTTAAGTACCAAATTCAACTAAAACGCACATCTTTGCAAATCCTATATGCTCCCTTTGAGGTGCCTTCTTATACTTTGTCAGCTGCAAATACTGAGACGAATGGAATGATGTCTGTTATCATCACACGTTCCTCTGGAGGAGTTTTCCAACAAACTAAAATGTCCCTTGCCACTTCTGGCTGGCGGTATGACTCAGTCGGTTAACACATAGGTCTAAAGACTTACAATTAAGTGCGAGCGTGTGTTTTTTTTTTTTACAAGTCAACTTCTCTCTCGTGTAAAAAAAACAGGTTTTTCCTTCAAACTTATAAAATGAGAGGTGAGTTGAGATGGGGAGAGATTATCCGATAAGAGTCATCTTGTCGCGCTCCTTTCCAAATCAAACCTTGGAAATGACGATGATGATGATAATAATGGTGGTGATATCAGACCTTCTTCGCGTTTCGACAGGGCAAATCTCCCCCTTAAGACGCAGGGAGTCCGGGCCGGCCGCGTCCAGCCAATCCGAGGCCCGTCACCTGCCTGGTATTACGGCTGACGCAAGGCAGTGGAATTACCGGCACATCTGCTCCCGTCGTGTCGTGGAGATACTTCAAGGAACGCCTTATAGTGACCGGTAAATCGGAGTCATTCATCTTCGGTTTGAAGGCTTATTAGCACCCTGGAGCGGCCGGGGATCCGGGTGGATCACTCCTCGGCCACCGGTCCACCAGAACCAAAAAAGTCTTTAATGGAGAGATTGAACTCTTGCCCCATCAGCCAGAGAAAGAAAAAAAAAACAGATTTAAGAAGAAGGAGAAACACAAAAATGATGAATTATTTACAAAGTTCCGCAATGTGGGGTGAATGACTCTGTGTGATGAAGGTGATGGTATATAGCATCACATTGAAGGCATGTTCAGGAAAAAGACCCTAGCGTACTTTGTTTCCTATACCAGTCACTCACTCATTCGTGTTGTTTCAGAAACTTAAAAAAACCGAACACAATAAACGCCTTCTGCCGGGGATATGGTTAGCCCTGAAAGCGCAATCAATTTCTTGACGCGGGGAATTGGTAGGACAGCATCAGTTTCAATGTCTGATGCCTTAGGGGTACCTTCCCTGGTGCTTGTATACCAAAAAACAGCCCCCTTTCTATCCCCCTCTCTTCTCATCGTGTGCACCAGCCGTTTGATAGCCAATGTCTGATACCAACTGTTCCTCTTTGCTCAGCCCGACGGTGGTATATAGGCCTTTATTTATTGTCCAACACGGATTCCTCCCGCCGTAAAACCGACATGAGCGGCCCCGGTACTTCCGGCCTGCACCACCGGGGGGCCGGGGGACACGTGGACGGGGTTCGGCACGGACGCGCCGCGGAGCAGCATCACTCTCTCTCCTCTTTCTACACTATTGTTCTCCGCGGCATCTACGGTAGATGCTTGATGAACGAGGTACGTGATTTGGACAGACTTTTAGTAGGCTTCTGCTGCATGCAACCCTGGTATATAGGAGCTCCCCGCTCTATCAAGCAGCGTTATACCAAAAAATACACAAGGGAAAAAGACTTAAAAAGTGTGTTTGCACATACGCGTCTCGCGTAAATAAACCACAAATCATCGTACAGATTTGCACGTATCGTATCCATTTAAATCTGAATAATTGAAAACATTCACCCGTTAAAAAAGAACTGACAAAATGTTGACTTAAACCCATTTTTCTTGATCTGTTCTTCATCTTCTCAGCAAGAACGCACCAAGGAAAGCAATATTTGCTTCTTTTCCAACCCAAAGCTGTGTAAAAGCACTATATTCCAGTAAACAACGTTTTAACAATGTTTGTGGCGTAAACTAATTATACATTTTTTTTAAAGCATAATAATAGCTGAAAATTTTCTAGTATTTTTATGATTTCATATTTTCTGATTTCACTAAGACCTATTAATTTCCCTAGCTTTCTACAATGGAAAAATCCCAGTTCAAGTTAATCATCAAAAATAATTTTGTTTCTGCTGATGATGACTAGAGCAGGCTAGTCGAAACGTTGAGACCTTACGAGAAGTGCGAACGAAATAGAAATGCGAAAGTACGAACGATGCTTCTTTCCGCAAACCGATCCACATAATATTTTTTTGACAATTAAAAGTTCATTTTTTGTAGATTTTGGTGCTGGACAATGGTTTCATGGTTAGATTCCAACAGCAAATTCGCACAATTGGACAATTTCGTCAAAAACAGACCAAAACGTTTGGCCCCAGGAAGCAAATGATCAGATATGCATATAAATAATGACATGTTTCGTCTGTTTTTGTGTTCAATTATTGTTTGTGGCAGGCGCGGTTTTAGAGCCAACATTTTTGGGGGGCTAGAAGAGCCATTATTTTTTTGGGGGGCTAGAAGACCCAATATTTTGGGATTTTCTAACACTCGCTTCTGCTATGTATTAATAGGGGTCGAAAAACATGCACATTATAGCCAACACAACGCGTTTTTATGTAATTGGCGCTTAATAACTGAAAAAAATCCAGTATTTTCAAGATTTTTTTTTTTCACTTGCATTTTTTTTTTGGGGGGGGGCTAGACAAAATTTTTGGGGGGCTTCAGCCCCCCCTAGCCCCCCCGTAGAACCGCGCCTGGTTTGTGGAGTTTGGTCTTCAGCACAAAAAGTGGAGAGAAAATTGAAATAATTATGACACGTGCACGGCATCCGCCCTCATACAAACATACACCAACCATTATACTACAGATCCAGAAATGGCCATGTAACATTTCAGGTCCAACCCTCTGGGTATATACAATGTGCACATTGTCAATTGTGGTTATGCATAACAAAAAGTGGGCCACGAGGTATATATGGTATATAACTGAAAATACGATTTGATTATATTGTTGATTACATTAATCGAATTTGAGGCGATGTCTGCAGCCCGTTCGGCACATTATAATGCTTTTAAGTGGCCAGGGGAACTGGGAGATTTTGTCGTCTTTCCTCTTCCATTCCATATTCATTAATTGTGAAAAAAAATATCAATCCAAAACGTTTTATTCTGGTGCTCCAACAAAACAACCAGCCCTGACAAACCAAAGCCGGCGAGTGAGCAGACGATATCTCACTTCCCGCCAAAAAAAAATAGAGGCAGAAAGAGAAAAGAGTTGGCGGGAAAATTGGCGGGAAACATTCACACGATAAAAAAAAAGAAAAAAAAAAGAATCGTTCTGACGGATCAGAAATGCCACAGATTCAATTTACAGGATCGATGGCTGGTTTTAACCGGTCTACTCGGGTCTCATTTAGGCGCACTCCAAGACGAAGTTGTGGTAATCCGGCTAATCCAGCGCAAGCGGTGTCCTAAGCCCTCCTTGAGATCCATACAGCTCTCTCTATTTCAATTTTAAAAACCACCTATTGCAGTTTTGATATTGAACCTCTCGCCGGTGCCAGTCGGCGGACGGTATAAGGGTAATTTTCTTTTAAATAAACACCGCGCGGAGGGCTATAGGGTCGGCCGCGCCAGACCGCCGTTCGACCGGCCTTTAGTCTGGTGCCGTGGGCTCATCTCCCAACATACCAACACTTGGGGAGGATTCTTGGTTCGATACCAACCAGTGACCCTCTGTCCTTGAAGCGATAGTACTTTGCTATACGAGTTGCCTTTCACTCGGCGAAAACACCGTAAAGCCTTGCGGACTTATTTGTGATGGATATGTAAGCGAGAAGCTTCCACATATTAAGGCACCAGTTGTTGTGATACTTAGGGCGTTTACGAAACGGAGGCTTGGACTCAGGCTCCAGCTCTGCCATCCATAATTTCATGCTGAAAATACAGATTGTGGTTTTTCATTTAAGCTGAAACTCTATTTTCCTTTTCAAACCAGAGAATCTTCTTCCGAACCGTAGCCAAAAGCCTCTATTTTGTTACCCATTGTTTCGGAATGGATTCATGAAAATGGAGCCTGAGCCTGAGCCCGAGCCCCCATTTCGTAAACGCCTATAATTTGCCAGAAGGATAAAGTAGTGTCTGGGAAAAATACGAGAATAAAATGGACAGTCCGTTCATCGTTAGGTGTATAGATACAGACGTCAAATATACGCTCACATTGTGGCTCAGTTCGAAGGGTTTATCTCAAATATTTTTTGGAAGCTTCCACAAGCCAACGAAAACATTTCAAGCCAATTAGCCCAACTACGACCTCAGATGCCCCCACACAAGACGGGGAGGAACACCAACAATGTCCAATTCCTTTCCCCGGTGAATCCGTTTGAAAATGTTCCCTAATTGCCTGATCGTGAAATGTTTTAGGAACTGGCATCATTTGATCTTTGTCTATAGCGTCGTGATGAGCAAGAGCAATTGAAACGTTTCCCTGGTCAGAAATCTTGGTTGGATAACGAAAATACGTTATAAAGTCAGAAACACCTAGTAAAGGCAAGATACATTAATTACTACGTGTTCACGTTGGTATTTGTTTGACCTACATGTATCTGTTTTTAAAATCGCCTCAAAGCGTCCAGCAAATATTCGACCAATGCATTCCAAAAATGAATCATGAAACAGCAGTATACAGACATGCCAAAACATATTAGGTACGTCGTCCTATTTACCTGCAAAAGCGCCCCTTTCAAAAAAAAAAAAAAAAAAAGAACAAAAAGAGTAAGTATCATTTTGGACTCTTATACGCCGCAGCTTTTTATGATGGACAACACTTACTACCAAATTTCGAGATAAAATGCCTGGCTCTGTTCCCGCCCAAAATGAAAAGTAAAGATCCCACCTGCCCTTTCCGGAAGTATCGGAAATGAACGGAGGAAAAAAGAACAACTGGTGACGTGGCAGGGCCACCGTCAATATCCATCCATGAAATGACAACTGTATATTATACAGGTCGGATTTAAATGACCAGTGACAGCCACTGGTTTGGCCGGTCATTTGCCCCGTGAAGTTGGCCTCTATTACCGGTGAGTTGGCTGATCGATTGCTGGCGGGGTGCATATCGCTTGCCTTGCTGATTATATATCGCGCTTTGTGATTGGCTCATTTAGGAGGATTGCACGAAGACCGAAGATGATGTATCATGGAGCATTATTGGATGAGTATTGCTTCTCTGCAGTTCTAAGAAGTCAAGTCCATCTTTTTTGTCTCAAAGTTTGTTGTAGAATCCTTCCATCAAGATGATATGAAGGCCGAAAGGAACGTCTGAGACTGGCCTCTTATATTGGTATTTTTGGTATTGGTATTTGGTATTGGTATTTGGTATTGGTATTTGTTTATTTCACACTTACAGAAGAATACAACCAACTCGAAACCCATAAGAATTCCGACAGCAGGAGTCGATTTCACCAAACTCATCGTAACAGGACTTGCAATGCATTGAAGCCTATAGGCATCATAAGATACGATGGGTTATCCTTCGCAACTCGAGTTACGATCGATCAAGTGCGATCATTGCTATCGCACTTGATATGAGATCACTACCTTGCGATCGATTTTCCGTTTAGCGATGGATTTAGGCTTATAAGCGATCATCGCAAAGAATCATTTTGTAGTGAAATTTGCCCCAGAACAGATCATAAATGCCAACAAATGATAAAAAACAACTTTAGTAAATAATATCAGTCAACAACAAAGCACACTATCAATAACATCAACAATAGCAGCAAATACCTCGACAAACGACAAACAAAGACAGCATATTTGATTACGAAATACACAGGAAACTGAATCAAAGCGTCACAATTATCCACACTGAAATGAATTTTGATAAAAAGAAGAAAAAAAGGGCACTACAAAAATGTTCCAGAAACCACTCAAACGTCACAAATTGTCCGCTTCATTATTTTGTCGGACGCGCCCAGCCCAGCGTGAACACTTAGACACGGAACTGGATTTTGACGAAATGAAAACAAACATCGTCCCAGATATTACGGGCAAGTCCTCCCCCTTCCTCCCTCTTTCTCCTCCGTGGTTCATCGGCGTCTCTATCCTTGCTTCCCCCCTTAAATCACCACCCCCTTTCAGGACCCATTGCCATGTAATTCACCGTGAAAAAGTTAATAGCTCTCGGGCGCAAAATTCTATTTTGTCCAACGGGGCGAAATGAGCGGAGAGGGGGCTTAGGCGGTAATGGGGTGGGGATTTAGCCACTAGTCTTCCCACTAGTGCGGCTTCCACGTCCACACGGACATTATAGAAAAACCGAAGGTCTTTCTCGGGAAACTGTAGGGGCTTGTTTTGTCTTTCTTTCGAGGGGAAAATGATAGAGACCTAAAGCCCTAATGCAAAAGGAAGGGCGTGTATCTACTGTCTACCATCCCGTCATTGAAACATGTAACAATATTTGTCATTAGCCCCCTTTTAAAATAATTCTTCTGTCCAAAATTGACCCTGGTCCAAGTTGTGACCCTTTGACTGACAGACAACATAAAATGACGACTGGTATTTGTATTGATTTTTCAGCCATCCAAGGCGATTTGTCAAAATGACATTTAGCACTCTGAGATGTTTTGTCCACATTTCACGTGTCATTATTATAGAAAGGCCATGATTTCCCGAGGATTTCCAACACAAAAACCGGGGTTTTTGTGTCGGTAAAACGTCCGGTAAATCCCGCCCAGCCTTTAAAGCCCTCTCAACAATGGCCGACACCTTGCCGAGATAAGTTAGAGTACCAAGTAGGCCGAAGTAATTGACCATAAACCTTGAGATTCATCAATAAAAAAGGGATATAATTGCTTTATTATGCGATTTCCAAGCCGCTTTTCGGACAATTAAATCTTTCTCCCTTTCAGCAGAAACATCCGGAGACAATGCATTTCCATAGCGGCTCTAACCACTCTTTTTTTCTTATTTCTTTAAATCTTTTCATAAAATTGTTTTTCTTTTTGTTGTACGTCATGCATGGTCACAAGTAGTTTATAGAAGTTCATTGTTGTATCGCATTCCAATATAATATATTGCATCCCGAAAAAATATATTGTAAATCAAAGAAAGATTCGTCAAATGAATTTCAAGTTAGTATTATTTGTTCTGAATTTAATATCATATAAAAGATATCATATTTCATGAAATTTTGGTTTGACTCTCTAGATTAGCAACATAACAACAAAAGGGTCATGTGGTACTATCTTACATTGACAAAAAAGACTAAACAGGTAAAATGCCCAAAAAGGATTACGTAAAAAAAAAGGTAATATTATTCTTTGGTCTCTGCCAAAGAAATGTAGATTCATGAGCACAAATATCAAGAAAGATACAGTAACAGTCATCTGTGAAATTTCCAGTCCCAAAAGGTTCCCACTTTTTGAGAAAACAGTGAAAAACGCTCGCGGTATTTTCAATTTTTTCACAGGCGTTTTGATTACCCCGAGACCAAAACTGTTATAGGTAAATGATTTTACTTTTTGGGGGATAAATATAACATTTTAGGCAGAAATATTGTAAAAATCTGTGAATATTTCTGTTTTGGTGTGCGTTACCAAAGTATGATACTACCTTTAAATATGACAGCAGACGAATGTAAATTGATATTATGGTGACTGAAATTTAGATAAATTAAAAACTGTTGCTGTTTGTTTTTTATCACTGAGGGATAATTAAGCACTATAAACGCGTTAACTGTAAGGATTTTATCCAATTACAAAAAAGAAGAAGTTAATATGGGTGGAAATATAATTAATTAACGATTGAAGCGATGGAGGGGATGGTTGACTTGAACCGTTTGAGATCTAGTGAATGTAATTAGACAAGTTTGTAAATGATTGTAGTGCTAAGTTCTTGGTAACCGTTAGGTGATCAGGGGCCGATTTCACCAAACTCGTCGTAAGATCGTAGGACTTATGATACATTGCAGCCTCACGTAGGATAGGATGGGATATCCTTCGTAACTCGGGTTACGATCGATCACAGAGCTTCGTAAAATCGATCCCTGAACACACCGATGGAATACCGTAGAGACAATGCAGCCCCAAAATGGTGTAAAATGGAACTGCATTACAATTGTTGACCGACTACCAAACTTTTGCTTAAGAGGTAACACATGTACATGTATGTGAAGGTCACATATCAGCATACATACATTGATACATGTCCCCGACAACCATCACACATGTGACAATTTGATGTGACTGGGTCATCTAACTCACACTGTTATACAGAACACCTCCTTTACCAAATGAAACAAAACGAGTGATAACCGTTTTATTGCAGACAAAAGATAAAAAGTTAGAACTGAATGTTTTTAGCACCATCATCTTTAAACCGTGACAATTATACGTCAATTTTGGACCGTTTTAACCAATCTTGTTATTAAATTCAAATTATTTTGGCCATGTGTTCGGGAAATTGATCAAAATACTGCGAATTTACGATTTTTTGGAGGAGATGTATTATTGGATACAAGTTTTTCGTGATATAATAAAAATATTTGAGTTTTGGAATAAGACTTGCTGAAGGTAATATATTGGTCTTGTATCCGAGAAAAAACCCATCTACCGAAGTGGGCGTGTACTGGTTGGGTTTGAGGGGGGGGGGGGGTTGTGAATAAAATATCGACGTCATATCTTAGCCAACGTCAGTATTTTTGTCTGGGCCCCCAAGTATAATAGGCTCAACCATGTTCTTATGATAACTGTCGGCGTGCGACAATTCTCCAGAAATCCACTAAATGTCACAACGAAGCTCCACCCCTATCAATCACCCAGCCTGCACAAATGGATACATCACCTCCCTCGTCTGCTTCTAAAAATAGCAAAGACTCCCCAAATGCACTAATTTACCATATTTTTTTTGGCGCGCAAACAAGAAACACACACACTTATCACACAGGCAGATCGACACACAGTAGAAAAAGCATGCACATACGGGCTTTTGTTAGTAAATTTCCCTCTTTTTTTTTTTGGCGGTGCTATGCCATAATCGCGCATGCATACCATCCAAATTCTAGTCATGGGCGATGTATCATTTTTTTGTGTGTGGTGGGGGGTTTGTGTCTGTGATAGAAATCATGTAAGGATTGTGTGTGTATCGGCGTATAACAATGGCGGCACTTTGCTGTAGATGATGGAAAGTGAAAGAGAGAGAGGAGAGCGCGGGAAAAAAAGAGGATTTTTTAATCATCGGCTTCGTTTGAGCTGGTGGTCCCCGTTGTCAAGCAAATGTGGCGGGGTTCCGTCCGTTTTTGCTCGGTCCCGCCCGGCCCAACGAGGAAATGGACCCATTGGGCGAGGGGAAAAGCTACCAGGAGTACTGGTGGAAGAGAGATGGGGGGGGGGGGGGGGAATATCAAAAGGAGGAAGGAAACTCGTCTGATACTGACAAGTTTGTCAGATCGCGCCAAAACACGAATGTGACAGACTATGAAAAGATATGAAATAGAATAAAATCAACTCGAATGGGAAAATAGCATCGTTTGCATACATATCACATCTGTATGTTTTCTTTCCCTGTCACTTAAGCGTATTGATACCGGTCTTTCCGGTTGAACCCCCAAAAGGGTAAGTGTGCATGCACCAAGCAGTAACTAATAATAATATACGGCAGAAACTCCCTGCGGAAAATGTAGCAAAAATGATCCTTGTAAACAAGATTAAGACAAAACACAGCACCAACGAAATCCTTTTGGGAAAGAATTCCACTGACTGCCATTACGGAAAAAAAGGTTATTTCCTCCAAGAGTTAACTTATGGGATGCAAGTCATGATGAACTACAATCTCAGGTGTATAACACTGGGGTAGCATATCTGAAAAGTGAGATTTTCAGTGTTTTTTGACCTACAATGATACACTTCGAATGCAGCGGTAGCCATTTTTCCCATAACGCCCTCTGTCGGTCCCATAGGTTTGTGCACAAATGATGTGGCCGTCAGTGGAATTCTTCCCTACCTTTGTATATCTCTTGCAAGATACATTTTGTCTCACCATGATTTCATTACGATATTTTGACGACCAAACTCTATGCCTGTTACAATACACTATAATTATGTTATGGGAACCTGCATAAAACAATGTAAAATGACACCATAATGCAGCATTGTATGTCCACTACCAAAATTCAAAATGGCTCAGTACAATAATACCCGGATGTCATTCTAAGGAGCCATCTCCCACTGGCACTTTTAAAACTCTGGGTGGCGTCATCATCCTAATCGTCAGTTATTCAAGTCCAACATTGTTCTGCACCATTTTTGAACCACTTCGAGACAACGTGTGAACGGGATCAAAAAGACCTATTCGCTCGTACCAAACTCTTAAAATATCACACGTTCGACTTACATAATTAAACTGGACAGGCGTGTCTGCATTTCGCATAGTTGCAAGCGCAGCGTGGTCCCAGGCAGCCGGAAGTTAAACCCGTACTTACGACAGGTTCAGCAAATCAGCCCCAAATGCTGTAAGTTCAAACCCAAATGGGTTTAGATTTATTTGTTTTCATACAAAATGAAACAAAAACACACATTCTTATATTCTTCCACTGTGATTTTTATTAACTTCTGTAATCATACTGAAAACAAAAATGGACTGAAATCATCAAGAAATTGCAAACGTATTGCAAAAACATTCGATATTTCCTTTTTTATATAAATCAAAAGTACATATCAACGAAATTTTGAAGCAAATTTCAACCATTCCTGTCCGTTAACTCTTTCCTTTCCGTTTAGATAACTCTGTGCACAATGAATGGTAATTTATAATAAGCACCATTCATATTGGTACCAGTTTTGGCCATTCTTAGCTACCGTAAAAACTTTCGCTGGTCGTACAATAATGGATTGGCTCCTTCATTTTGACACCACATTCTCTTCAGCTGATTTCTCATCTTCCTGTGGAGGAATAGAACAAGCAGAGGTTTATCATCAGTGTTAAATTCTTTATTTTATGTGTGTCCAAAACCAGAAATAAGAATTTACTGGAGTTTTTAGGATCTAATTCATGGGCTATTACTCGTGTGCATATAACTTCATTGAACATTGGTTTTTGTGTACAATTGGAACAAGTGTGTTATGGAGACTTATCTTAGGTAAGTAGCATCAGGCCCATGGTAGTCTGGTGTCGGGTTGATATAGGTTGCTTGTTCCATCGTTGCCATCTAGTATTTGACCTGCAATAATTGATAGAAATAAAAAAAAAAGGAAAAAGATACAATTATTCAATATTGTGAAGATAATATCGATATTGGTCATGCTGTGGATAGAAATGACAAATACAGATGAAGTTTATCACTCATGGGATCCAATTAACGAAGCCCTACGATCGATCGTAACTCGGGTTACGAAGAATAACTCATCGTATCATTCGACTTCTACGTGTGAGGAGCAATGACTCATACGTCCTACGATTGATAGAAAGTTTGCTGAAATCGACCCTTGGTCATATCTTTTTGTAGAAAAACGAATTCACTCCCATCAACTACCATAGTTTTCAAGATGCATATCATGACACGAACCTCTGAAAAAGTTCATCAAAATCAGTGATTACGTTTCCGTGAAAAAAAATCACATATGGCAGTGGTCTTAATTTTTACGTGAATAAGTGTAGGTAACAAGTGAGTTTTAATTCCATTACTGAAAATGAAATCAGCTGATTTTTTGTTCGTAGTTATTCGGATGCAGTTTTCTTAGAGATGATAAACTGTCAGACAAATAAAATATTTTACAAGAAGATTGAAATCATATCAAATTTATCAACAGAACGATTACACAGGAAAATTGACCTGTCTTCTCAATTCTTCCCCATACGTAATAAGGGTAATTTTGAGTATGTTAAACATGTAGGCTAGTTTGATATGATAGTCTTTTAGTGTTATGAAATTTTGTGCTGTTTTTGTTGTTGATGTTTGGAGTTATTTACTCCCCGAAATTAGATGACATTTTTTTTGTTCAACAATCCTAAGTTTGATGTAGTGATGCCAGAACGGGCCTTGTTTCTTCCGTCTGTATGTTTGTTTGTTTGTTTGTTGACTTGTATGCTTGTCCGTATGTTTTCTTATTATTAACTTGAAGATGAAGAAGAATAATGTCGTTCTCCTAAGTTGAACCAAATTGATACAATTCAAAGTAGGCCAATATCCAATGCAAAAAGGCAATAGATTTTTATCATTAATATAATTCTTGTTACATATCATTACATATGACTTATAACTTCTTATACATGTATCATTTCAGATACTACCCGTTGGCTTCGTATGTTTGCTTTTATCACTTCTTAATGATAAAGGGAATCGACATAATCGATACTAATCCATACTAGTGCAATGGGGGAGTAAGGGACCGTTTCATTTCCAATCAAAAGAATCGATACCTTGAACCGAGTGCAGCCATGTATGGTCAGAGAATCGATACTGGAACCGAGTGCAGCCAGCCATGGTCAGAGAATCGATACGTAATGAACAAGGGAGTTATAAACTTACAGACTTAAGGATGAAGGAAAGAAAGAAAGAGGGATATTTTCCTCTGTGAATCTAATCGATTCATTGTTCTTTTGCTTGAATGGTCTTTAAGGAAGATGGCTTGGGGTCTATTTTGTATGGATAATAAGTAGGTGGGTCAGTGGTGTATACTCCTTGGATATTGATGAGCAACTGACATGGACATGACAGGGTTAAATTCGGGTGCTGGTCGAACTTTTGTCAGTGGAGAAAATGATTAGAAAGATTGATCAATTATTTGGTGTGGGGGCGTCGGTACGTCGTCATCGGCCAATTTCATAGAGCTGCTTAGCACAAAAAATCACTAAGCGTGACATTTCTGTCTTAGTAAAACCAGGATGAACAACCAAATTTCTGTGTGTTGTGTATCACTTGTCATTGTTCTTTGGCTGTTGTTCGCTGACCATGAATATCAAATGGAATTTTCAATGGTGGTTTGTTTTATTAGGCAAGCTATTTTTGTGTTAAGCAATTTTGAAGTGCTAAGCAGCTCTATGAATTTGGCCCCTGGGTTTATATATTTGTTCTGAGCCAGCGAAATTTACACTACAGCACTTTTAATGTTATGTTGTGGTTTACATGCGAACTAATTATAGATAATGATTATCGATTATGATAATTTTTCATTCTTTACTGCAAATGAAAATTAATCCTGAATCAATTAGTTTCCCTTGTGGTTATTTGATGAAAATTAGACTTAAAGGCATTGCATACGTTTGTACTGACTCTGAAAATTTATGGCAATAAAAACTTACTTGGTGAGAAGTACAGCTGCTTTGGATAGTATAATGCATATTGAGAAACGTTCAATTCGAAGTACCGCGGTTATGGAAAAATATGTCACTTTTTATCTCCAAAAATTATGAATCTGAGAAGCGTTATGGCCGTAACGCTTCTCGGCTATTGACTAACTGTTCTCTGGCGTGAAATAACCGCTCTAGTTTGTCGCCAAAATCTCAAAAACGCTACCACCTTTTGAACTGAAACTTTCACAGGTTAGTTTTATGGTATATATATACAATTATATTGGTTTGAAACAAACAGTAGGCTCAAATTACCAAACGTATGAAATCACTTTAATTAATGACTTATGCCTTATTCATGCAGCACTTGAATAACTATTATTCATTAATAATGTTCTCGTTTAACAAGAATGGACGACAGTTTTGCTATTGTTTTTCAGTTTTTTTTTGTTTACGTGGAATGTCATTGTGATATGACAACAGGTGTCATCAGCCTGCCCCGCTATTCAAAGCAGCTTCTATAGTTGTTATTGGTATAATACATGCTTCGTAAAGGTCGCAGAACAGCACTCACACACCCTAACTATACAGGGTGTTCCAAAAAAACCCAAGCAACATTGTGTCGAGAACTATTATATGAAAATGTAACTGTTTATCACTTCAAGATCAAGATATGTGATACAGCTATGTCTTGGCTATCACCATGTAGAATTTAAGCAAAATCGGGCAGAAATTAGCGAAAATATGACCAATTGAAAGAGTACTCTTTAAAAACAAATTTGCAGTATTCCAGAATAAATGGTCAATACACACATAATGTGTATTGAAAGAAAGATGAAAATTTGGCTTTGAGTTTTGGTGATTCAGTCTTAGTTTTTTCTCTCAATTTCAGTCCAATTTTGCTCACATTCTACATGGTGATAGCCAAGACATGGCTGTATTATATATCTGAATCTTGAATTGATAAATTTTCATATTAATAATAATTTTCTCTGTACAAAGACTTAAAGCAAGGATTCGTATGGTTATTTATGATTAATGATGGAATAGGAATCCCCTTTATAAAATAATACGCTTTATGATACATCATCACATTATTTTGACCGGTGGACATAATCATTTGCTAAAAAAACCAAGAGTTTGTTTCTCTAAGTTCTCTACCGACTCACTGAAGCGAGTCCTGTACCGTGAGATACACCCAAATCGCCCACGAAATGAGGGTTTACACGCTCGGTGAATGTGCGACAATTCCTCCCATGGTAATTTTATACATTGAAACAGGAACCAGTCGATAAACAACGTTGCTTTTGTTCTAAATTTTCGAGTAGTTATAGGGTTTGTCAATGGAGTTTTATCAAGAAGGAAATAAAGAGAGAGGGGGGGGGGGGGGGGGGTAGAGGCACGATTACAGAGGGCGCACTACAGGACCACCTTTGAGACCAAACTAATCCGGTGAAGGTGCTGTTATCAGAATTTGGCACGCCAGAAAACACGCGCGAGTCGATGGTTGCACAAGCACATACATGGTCTATTACCAAAACCACATCGGCTGGAGCTCACGTTCGTCTTAGCCATATCAAACTCCACAACATAGAGATTGTAGTTTATATTGGTTGTAAGCTGGATCTGTTTCGTACGAAACTGTGTTTACTTGGTTATACACCATAGTCCAAAGCGTCTATTTTAATACCTGTTGCTTTGAAATGAATGAATGCATAAAATGGAACTATAAGAAATTCCTATAGGGCCTATCTTCCATTCAAACACAATGAAGTCAATTTCATAAGACTTGAAGCTATGCATGGTGGAAGTACTTAAAGAAAGAACCGTTGGTATTATCACAACGTCCCGAACAGTTTGCTCTGTTCGTCCTCAGGAGAGTGACTGAAAAGCCAACAGACTGAAGTTAATTTCGACTGAAAATTCTTTAGTTTTCTACCCAGATATTTCTGGCAAATAGCCCAAGATCCCTGGAACTGTCTCAAAGGACTAGATTCTTCACATTTTTATGGGTGTCAATTGATCAAAACCAACAGTCAAACAAACATTTCGACAAACAAATTCAACAACAAATTCCCGCACAACGAATTCTCGAAAGAGGCTTCCACATTTTGTTACAAACATGATACATTATCCACCGTTGTATAGAGCATTCTATTCAATACAATGCTGCCTTTACATTAAAGGTAATATCATACTTTGTTTTTTGCCAAAGAAATACAGATTCATGGGCACGAATATCAAGGAAGATACAGTAACAGTCATCTGTGCAAATGTCAGTCCCATACGGTGCCCACTTTTTGAGAAAAACAGTGAAAAACGGCCACAGTTTTTCTTAAGTCCTTTCTCTTTTATTTTTGATCTTTAAAAGATCAAAAATGATTTTGGTCACTCTGTTCTTGATAAATACAGTATTTCAGGCAGAAAAATGTTAATTAAAGGTTTGTTTCTACCATCATCATCTTGATACCCTGTAAGTTATAGGTAAATATGTGGAGATTTCTGTTTCGGTATGCCACCAAAGTATGATAATACCTTTAAGTTAGCAACACCAATAACTAACTTCTTTTTTATTATACGAGATGTTGTGGAAATATCAATTGACATTATCCATATGATAAACTCACGAGTGCCCAAAGTGTAATCATCACACTGTTATACCTAACGGTGCAGTATTTCATTCCAGCTGCCATTCAGCCAAGGTATAGAAGAGGGTGTATACCACCAAATAAACAGATCTATATTCATTTCATAGCCACCATGCCGTCCCCCCTTTTGTCGTGTCCCTTTAGGCCTTTGTGCTTCAGCTTTGTTGTTTTGTTACTTTGTGTGCTGATGTGTCTTATTTGTCTCAAGGATTTTTCTTTTCTTTTATTTGGTCTGACTATTTGACTTGAGGACAAGGAGGGGAAGGGAGTAACGTGTAACCTCGTTCAATGCCTTTTTGGAGGAGGCTGATGTGTTACTTGAAAGTGGTTTTTGTGTGATCGTGTCAATATGTTTAGTTTGTGCAATTCTGTTAATACCGTATCCATGCTGCAACATACATGCAACTTGGGTTCATGTATAGTTTAACGAGCGTGGGACGTAAATGCCATACATTGTGTGTGCACACGCAAACACCATGATGAACAAACTGGTCCCCACTAGTACAACCCAACGTAGATATATGGATTCTACATCGATGAAAACAAAACTCTACGGGCATAATTAATGTCTGTGATTGTAGACATATGAAGTGGAAATGGCTGATATACGAACTAATATCATAAAGTGCATATAATTAACTTCGTACTCGTGAATTCGTTAAAGGGAACTTTACATGCAAGAACCAATGCAATTCAGATTTCTGTTGCATTTAGATAGGTCCTTTGACCCAGATATGTATTATAATATAGACTCATAGACACCACATATTCAATTAAGAACGTATGAAACGAACAAGATTATTCGGATTGAGAACATGAAAGTTATAGTATTGGAAAATTACGATAAATAGTGAACGAATACCTGCATTTTACCAGTATCCGTGCAGTGTACACAGTTGTTATTTCTAGTTTACAAGTCGGTTTTAGTGGATTTGCTTTGTCTATTATTTACTGATTCTAGTTGATTTCTCTGTTGATACTGAGCCAGCGAATTTTTTTTCCACATAATAATGGTGAATTTAGTGAATAAGTGAACTATCGTTAGTCCTTTCAAGACGAGAGGTCCCAGTGTGTATTTATCTCCCACTTTAGATATACTTAGCCTTACATAATCATTATCTGCAACAAGAGGCGCCCAAAGTGTAAGCGTTTTAAACGGGCCATTAAAGGGGGAGCCAGTTGTTAAAAACCCGGCGCAAACAGGTCGTTGCATTAACGAATTCGGCCAAATTACCCCCACCTTAAAAAAGATTTATCAGCCCAAGAAACCAATCGTATTTTGTGCCTTTTGATGACACGATAATTGACTTAATCATATTCATTGAATTTTGGTTTGGTTGTCGTTTATTATTATCCCGTGGGTTTTGGGTGGAATTAAAAAAAACCAAGACATCACGTCAGCGTGAGTTCTTTGGGCAACGAGGCGCCGTTTGGTCCAGGGGTAACCCCGGGCCCGGCTGGCGTACTAGGCCGTGTCCCGTGCCTCGGTTCCCCGGTCTCGAACTCCCTCACGATTTGGACCCACAGGCTAGGTCAAGCCAATAGTGATGGACACAACTTGTTGAAGAATAAAAGAAGAAAACAGAAGAAAAAAAAGAAGAAAAAAAGTCCACCATTTTACCCAAGTTCCTCTAGTTGTTATTTTGATACAGTACCAAGTGAGTGCATGAGGGACGACCGCCATTATGAACGGGAACCTCCCTGTCCTCCATGAAAAAAATACCTTAGCAAATACCCCTGCGGATAGCGCGATACATAATTAGAAGGACACCACACTGCCTATGTACCAAACCACACACACACTGTACGGTGCGACCTCCATGTGTTTTATCAGAGACAAGCATGACCTCCAAAATTTGCAATCAGACCTTTTAAATTACCCAGTAACTCAATACAGAGTGTATAGGACAGCGAGAAAAGGTGAGGCAAAAAAATATGTCTTCGGTGTTTTCTTTATCCTTCAATTGATTAAAGTAGGAGGCTGATGGTTTCTTCTTTTTTTCTTCTTCTTCAATTGAGGATGTCATTCTATCATTATCAGCAGTAACTATGATGAAGATGGAAGGAATTTGTTTGAAAGGGCGAAGACTTGGAACCTTGCCAGAAGGGCCAATTGGAGGAGAGATAATTATAATAATGCAAGCAGTATATACACACCACAGGTGGTATTGGGATAAACACCCCCTTATGGGATGGGGTATTGAATTTCCCCGCGTTATATATAATACACACTGGGCCGGCCATCGAACAAACATGGACCAAATTCATGGAGCTGTTAGTGTTAAGCACCAAAAAAGAATGCTTAGCACAAAATGTCTTGCTCAATGAAACAAACCACCATTAAAGATTCCATTTGATATTTATGGTCAGCAAACAACACATAAAGAACAATCACAAGTGATACACAACACATGGAAATTTGGTCGTTAATACTGTTATCATTAAGACAGACATTTCATGGTTAGCTATTTTTTTTAATGCTAAGCAGAGTGGTGAAATTTGCCCCAGGTTGTGCCAACTTGACTGTAATAACCTTTTTTCAATTCCCGGACAGCTATTCATGCAAGCATCACCGTGACGAAAAGGAAAATAAATCGTGTCACCTTGAGACCTCCGTATGGTTCTTATTCAATACCTATATATACACGCAATTCATCATTTTGTTTCGTAACGAGAATTGATGATTAATTGATGACCACACTGTGATTAATGGGAGTACATGCCCATTTAAGCGACTTAATTGAAACTTCCTATTTAAGATTTACAGCAATAAAGTGACAACCATGGTCATTTAGTTTGGAGTTTGGTCACTCGTATTGCCCAACTCAGAAATGCTACTTTTGAACCTCTTAAAAAGAGCAAGAAATATACGCCCTAAAAACATTTTGAAAGAAAGCATTCCTAAATGCTGAAATTGAACGAAGTATGGTTTGTACATT
This sequence comes from Astropecten irregularis, assembly GCA_963971285.1. NCBI lineage: Eukaryota > Metazoa > Echinodermata > Asteroidea > Paxillosida > Astropectinidae > Astropecten > Astropecten irregularis. Next base: position 3,500,110 of record OZ020263.1, on the reverse strand, counting down.
TTGTTACATGTATTATAATACAAGAACACATTCTAGCATCTTAAAGGGATACTAATGAAGGGGAAAGACATGAAAGTTAGATATATTTGAGTAACTTTTACAGTGTAAAACAATCATGAAATAATTCACAGTAACTTTAACTATTCAATTCGTGCGATGCATGAAAATATCAATGGCTACTTTGAGAGGATAACTCAAACTTATTCCGTTTACATAATGGACTCGACATTCTGCACCAATTCGGCCGAGAATAACTGCCTTGTGTAACAAGATTTTAGTCCCGTGTTCGCCGACTCGAAAATGATTCGGGAATCGGCCTAAATTCTGAGCCGGACAGGATTTGAAACTTAAAAAAGATTTGAGCAGACATCATCTACCACGAGAAAATGGCTGTAAAGACGAATTGGTCATTGGATAAGTGAATGCTTGGGTAAAGGTTCACATCTTGTCGCCGATTTAACCAAATTCGTTTCACCAAGTCACACGCGACAGGTAAACTCTACATCACCCCAAAAAACAAACTCTGCCATCCGACAACAGAATCTGTGTTGAGTTCCTAATAGTCAATGCTAAGGCAAAGAAGCAATAGCTGTGTACTTCTCAATCCATGTGGAACAGGGCATAAACATAGTCTGACAATAATATATCATTCAATGTATACGCCTTCTCTAAAACTTTCCCCGAAGTTCTGGCGAATTGTGTACAATAGCAGAAGCAAAGAGGGAGAGGTAATCTTGCTTTGTATGTAAATGCATGTTAGTCATTTATGCGAAAGATTCTCAGCCCACCTTTTATTGTGTGTAGAGCTCTTGATTCTAGTGGGGGCTTTTTTCAGGTAAGGGGTTTTAGGGGTCGTGGCGAGGTCAAAGCTTTATCCGTGGACCGGGAGTGTGGCTCCGACAATCCCCGGAGATTTCAACTTTTTCACCGGTCTCTTATCCGGACCATGTAACCCCCTGACTGATTTCTACCTACGTAACTTACTTATTGAAGGACACACTAATCACTGAAGCCCGGCATCTAAACATCCATTCTAAACCAGAGCTTAACAGAACAAAGAATTAAAGGTTCCGTATTTGTTGTTTTGACCAATGTTTAAAAATTCACAAACATTTAGTGAATTTACTAAAGTGATTTTTTGATCAGGAACCTTTGGGGTTATAACGAAACTTCAGTTTCATCCAACAAGTACACGAATACAGTTTCATATTTTGTCACAAGAAACAAAGCTACTATTTAAATTGTCAAACAGAAATTAAACCTCATATTTTCATTCAATTCCTTTCGTTATCCTTGCACACGATGTCTGTTTATAAATCTGTAAATTCGTTTGTGCGGTCTTTTTTTATCGTTATCAAGAATCTCCAAGAGATTAAGTCATGTTTGAAAAAAAAAACAGCACTCCGACAAAAAAAAAGTTTGTTACCGAATCCTGACTGGATGAGTCACCAGGCAAATATCACCGTAAACACGGCGCTACTTTCCCCTGGAGCTTCGGTTTGTTTGCCATCACGCGGCCCGGTGGCCGGCCGTAAACTCGAAAGAGCGAAACCGCCGAGAGCCTGTTGCACAACTGGTCGTTAAAATCCCGATAAACTTAAAGGTATTAGCCCATTTTTCGGTGCGCATGTATGCCAGATTTTTAGGATCGTGAGGAATGCCTCAAGCAGTGATTTATTTTCAAAGATTTGTTTTAACTTGCAACAAACATGAACGATTTTGGATCATTTTTGTAAATCTCATCATTTTTTTATGGTTACCTGAAACCATATCTGTATATAGCGCTGGATGGACATACTTCTTCAATGTTGAGCATTTTAAAGGGCATGTAGAATATTGGTAACAAACCAAAACAGAAATATTTACAGATTTACGTACTCAGGGTATGGGGATGGTGCTGTTAGATTTCTTTAGAAACCTCACAATTTACTTAGTATTCTGGCTACAAACAGCAAGGAAGGATAAAAGGTAGATTTTCGATGTAAATACTTGGCAGAATCGAAACGAGTTCGGATTTTGTACACGTATCCTAGACCTATACTTGCATCGCACGCGTATAGGTAATTTTCATTCAGAAATCTATTTTAAAGGTAGTATCATACTTTGGTAAGAAACCAAAACAGAAATGTTCACAGATTTACGTATAACTTAAAGGGTATGAAGATGGTGGTGGAAGAAACATACCGTTAAAAATTGTCCACCTGAAATGGTGTATCTATCTAGAAATTAGTAAAACAACGACCGAAAATCTTTTTGATCTTTTAAAAGATCAAAAATAAATGAGAAAAGACTTAAGAAATACTGTGGCCGTTTTTCACTGTTTTCTCGAAGAGTGGGTACCGTATGGGACTGAAATTTTCACAGATGACTGTTTCTGTATCTTCCTTGATATTTTTGCCCATGAATCTGTATTTCTTTTATAAAAACCAAAGAATGATATTATCTTTAAACAAACAGTAACTTACGAAAGATATAGGCCTATGCATTTTGTCTCGAGTCAGTTCTCAAAATAAGAGAATATCCAAATATCTCAGGTTTTCTTCTTTGCGTCTAGACATATAGACATTCGGATTTCTTTTCGTCAGTGTTTAAAACGTTTAAAATTTATGTCGTGTTTGTAACTGCTGTTTCGTGAATCACCATATCTAGCTATTTGTAAGGTTAAATTGTTAATGTGTAACTATTTTATGATTATAATGTCGGGATAGGACAACACAAGGGCAGCCAACTTTAATATCAATTTAAAATGATGCATAATTTATCATTCATTTATAGGATATTAAACTCCCAACGAACAAAAAAATATGTGCACAACTATATAATATATAGCTGCTGTAGAAGAACTAATTAAGTGTTGGGTTTAGAGTGATGTTAAAATGATGCATAATTTATCATTCGTTTATAAGATATTAAACTCACAACGAACAAAAAATGTGCAGAACTATATAACATAATTATAGGGCCTAGCTGAAGAAGAATTTATTGAGTGTTGGGTTTAGAGTGATGTTACAATTTAATTTCACATGGTATATATGAACTGCTCTGTGCCAAAATGCCGATTTTGTTTTCATCAGTTGTACGGCTTGTTTGATGAGGCAAAGCTTTGAACGTCTTAATCAATTACTAGTGTAATTCATTATTGTCTGAGCATTCGACAGAAACGAACAATATAAATATTTTGCTGCTACTACTGTTTAAATATGAATGTGAATTTAATTTGAGCTCTATGTAGGGCCTTTTTGAAACAGAGGCAGGCTCAGGCTCAGGCTCAGGCTCTTTCGTCCATAATGCTGAAAATATAGGTTGTGGTTTTTCATTCAAGCCTGAAGCTCTGTTTTCTTTTTCAAACCAGGGGTCGATTTCACCAAATTTATCGTAACTTAGTATCAATCGTAGGACTTATGATGCATTGCAGCCTATAGGTATAGGATACGATGGGTTATCTGTCGTAACTCGAGTAACGATCGATCGTAGGGCTTCGTGAAATCGGCCCAGGAGATACTTCCGAACCGCAGCCAAAAAGCCTCTAAATCGCTGCAGACGAGGTAGGCCTATAAATGCGACACGAAAAAGATAATTTCACGACAGCCGAAGTTGATAATGATAATTCCTTGTTGCCAAAGGGAATATGGACTGCATGAGATAAACGGTCTTTGAAACATTCAATTTGCAGTAATGAATGATTTCATTTGATAGTTGTGCCACTGGTTTGCCCTATTCGAGTATCCTTAATTGAGGTGACATCAATGGGGGCTTGAAATGGCCCTCGTAGAAATTACACTGTAGCAGTTGTTTTGTAACGCGCGCAAAAGTCCTCCTTTTCCATTACAGAAACCCAAAACCACGATTCTGCATGATTGTGCATTAACTTTTTTTATATTTTTTTTGGTGGGCACCAAAATGGGTTGGAGATGTGTCCTTTTACGAGCCTAGTTTTAATGGACGTATAGAAGACCAGGCCCAACATTTACCGCATTATGACCGGAACAATGGTCTGGCGTAACTTTGGGCCTACTTTATGGGGGCATGGCGGACCTCAAGCCCCGCCAGTTGTTTCCAATTATTCCCACTCTCTTCGGAATGTCGGTCCAACCGTCGTTCGCATAGTTTTCAAGCGGGAACATGCAACCGCGCATCCCATCCCATCCCATCCCACCGCATGGCTCAAATCTCGCTGATTTTTTCGTGGAAATGTTGTTTTGTTACCCCGTGTGGTATACGATACAGCGGTCATCTTAAAGGTAGTATCATACTTTGGTAAGAAACCAAAACAGAAATGTTCACAGATTTACGAATAACTTACAGGGTATGAAGATGGTGCTGGTAGAAACATACCGTTAAAATATTTCCGCCTGAAATGGTGTATTTATCCAGAAATTAGTAAAACAACGACCGAAAATCTTTTTGATCTTTTAAAAGATCAAAAATAAAAGAGAAAAGACTTAAGAAATACTGTGGCTGTTTTTCACTGTTTTCTCAAAAAGTGGGCAACGTATGGGACTGAAATTTTCACAGATGACTGTTACTGTATCTGTCTTGGTATTTTTGCCCATGAATCTGTATTTCTTTGATGAGAACCAAAGTATGATACTACCTTTAATAACTAGCTGGGAGCAAGATTGTATACAAGGGGTATTAGAACTTGAGGTTCTTGTTTGGCTTGCGGGGCGAGAGGGGGGCGGTCAAAAATTCTAAAATGGTCTCAAGGGGGAGATGCATTCCTATGGGCCAAGAGGGCGGTTTATAGTATTACGACATGATAGCCAAGGAAGAGGGATGAAACGGGATGAAACAGGATTAAAGAGACAAAGAAGTTACGGTGGACAAGAAGGGTCACCGAATCCTAGTCCGTTTGTACTGCTACATGTAATAAGTCAACAAACTTGATTTGGAGAGACGTACTGACTTAAAAAAGGAGAAAGAGGGGATTTAAGAGACCTAATTAGCCACCAAATATTGAGCTTCCTTTAGAATCTCCCAGTGCCGAGTTTGTGTATACAACTATACCCTTCTTCGTGCGAGTCTAAAATCGCAGCGGTTATAATGTAGTGGCAGTAATTTACAAGCGAGACTGTATTGTTCCTATATATACTAACTGCAAATAGTATAGGCCTATACCCTTTTCTCTGACAATGCCAAGCACACACTCGGACATTTACGTTTTGGCAATAAAATTCGAATTAAAGCCCGGCGTAAATGATTTTTCGTCCGGAATTGTTTGAGGGCTCATCCGTCAATTAGCAAAGGTAGGCCCAATATGCGGTGATTACGAAGCTCATTCTGCAAAAAACAGACAGAAAGAAGGCACGGTATAGCCCAGGCTATAACCGTATCCTGCGATACAGCGGAGAGACAATTGTGCGTAGTTATTATTAAATGGACGGCGCGAAGTTTACTCTTATAGACAACTGATTCAAGCGCAGCCCCCGTTAAATATTATAGATCCAAAACTCATTTCATCATCACGGTGGTATGATAATAAATTATGGTTTATGCTGCCGTGCAATTAAAACAAGGGGTAAAGAAACGGTATATAGATAGGCCTATATTATCATCTATAATGGAAAAAACAATAACAACAAAAGGTACAATTTTTAACCATGCGAAGGTTTTTTTTCTGATCTTTCTTCAACGAATCAAATTGGTTTGAGGGGAATACTGACATTTGAATGACCTTTACGGTCGATTTGAATTGATTGGGTTTTGTTTGCCAGGGCTGGGTTTATAATGACACAACATAATAATGCTTTTATACCGATGCAACTCAATTTGTGAAGACCACGCGTAATTGTAATGCATGATGTCATTTTCAGTAGTGGGGTGCAGGTTTGGGGGGCTTAGAGAAGTAGAATTATCTGTTTTAATTAAACAAATAACTGGATGTGAGCATTATGCTTTTTGAAGCGAAATGGGAGATGATGTGAAAGCGACAACTTTTCACTATGATATTGGTTTTTCAGAAGTTAAAGCTCGGACACGAGCTGCCCATACAACCTTGAAAGCAAGGCCTAAGCCACATGCACTCACTGGTCATCAGTCCAGAACGATGACAAAACAAAAAATCGCCTTTTGTGACGAAATTTAGAGTCAACTTTATCGGTTTTCGAGAACCAAATGGTTCGGCTCTGTTCTATTACAATGTCTGTTTATTAATTCTGTCCGCTTTGGCCCACTGGCATCTATAAACAACCTGACAACATTGTATTTTTTTTACAGTCCCACGGAACACACATCTTTACTCTAAATAATTAATTGCCAAACACCTGCTGTTTTTTCCATGGCAACCGGTAAATTAACATTAAAGTGAGGGCTGGAGGAATGCATGCCTTATAGCTTACACTGATGGCATATACATCGTTAACATATTTTCTGTGCGTTGGTTTGCTATACAGTACTTTAGCGCAACACGTTGCAATGCAATGTATGATGCAATATTCAGGTTGATGTCGCACAATGGCCAAGATAAATTTCTTTGATTTTAACGAATATTCCTTGACGAGTTGACAACTGAGAGTGTTTAGCCATGCTGCTATGTAAGCAGTATTTCATCTATATTTTACTTGTCTCATTCCTCACAAAATAAAGCATAAAGTTGCCATTCTGCTAAGACGAAATCGCACACACCATTTTGATATTTATAGTAATGTTCTTATACAGGGTTTCCCCTCCAAAAATACCGCAACACTTGGGTCGAGAACTATTATATGAAAATTAAACTGTTTATCACTTCAAGATTCAGATATGTGATACAACCATGTCTGGGCTATCACCGTGCCATGTAGAATTTGAGCAAAATTTGACTAAAATTGAGTGAAAAAACTAAGACCGAATCACCCAACCTCAAAACCCGATTTTCATCTTTCTTTCATACACCTTATGTATGTATGGACCTCTTATTCTGGAATACTGCAAATTTGTTTTTTAGAGAGTACTCTTTCGATTGGTCATATTTTCGCAAATTTCAGCCCGATTTTACTTAAGTTCTACACGGTGATATCTTAGACATGGTTGTATCAGAAAACTGAATCTTGAAGTGATAAACAGTTTAATTTTAACATAACGGGTCCCGACAAAGTGTTGCGTTTTTTCTTGGGGAACCCGTACAGTAAGATGAGATACAAATCTCGTTCGTGTTCTCAAAGCGATGATGTAAGTATTTTCATTTATGTTCCTTTTCGGAGCATTAAAAAAAAACATGAAATCATTTTGTAACAGATGTTGAAAGCATCCACTTTCCGATAACGGTTGAGTGGGTGGATTTTTTTCAGGCTCTTTTTTTTGTTGCTTTAACTTTCCCAACTACTTGGCGATCGATACACCGGTCGCCCGTAGGTCTGGCTTCATTTTACGGTGAAGGAATGCGTGTGGGACCCGCTGTTGTGTCACCGGTGTGGGCCTGATTATTGCCTAACGTGGCGTTATAATCCCGGTGTGGTCCCCAAATCCTGATGTTGCCCCATTTTCTTTTCTTTTGATGGCCATTTTTACGCCCCCTTTCTCCTACAATTATAGCATAGAATGTCCATATAGCCATATATACAAACATAAATATAACCTGGGATATTAATGTTGTAAATTTACACTATATTCCGTAGAGATTGTTATATATATTTATAACACTCTACAGGTGTATTTTGTTAGGAAACATGTGTTAAGCTAACATCATTGTGTTCAAACGTCCTGAATCATCTTAGCAATGTTTTTCTACGAAAAACACACTTGTTTTGAACAAAGTCCAACTTTTTAGGTTTCCAAGTTCAAGATCGAATGTCAGAGCGTGGAATTGTTGAAGTTATTGTGATTATTCCACACTGATAATGTGGAAATTCGTTGTTCGGAACGACAGTAGACACCTACGTTTTCTTCCGAGGTTAAGATGAGTGATTCGTGTTAATAACTATAGCTACCTCACGAAAGTGTATCACAAGTCTGACATATTCATGTATTATACGGTGTATTATTACTTGTTTCATGTGATGTAGGCCTAATGATATAATGTTCTCTTGCTCCACTTTTGAACCCAAATTCTGATACGCCTTCCATCTCGGATCAAATTAAATACAACCCGACACATGGCATTCTTCATTATACCGCCCATCTTCACGGGGGTAGATACTCCGGTATTTCTGGGTATTTCTTTTTAGATAGAGGGGAGGGCTGGTTAATAACGTTATGTAATGTTACAATGGAGGCTGTGTACGGTTGGGGTTAAGGGGGTGAAAGGGGTCGAATAACACGCTGTGTCCCTGGCCACATGCTTAAACCAACAAATTAACTTAGCTGCTTCAAGGACATTCCCTGTGGTTGAGATGATGAGGAAAAAAGACTATATAATTCTAAGATGGCATCATACACAGTGCGTGAGCCAGTAACGGAGCTATTGTACACTAAAGCACCGCCATTGCAAACCGTACATGCGTGTGAAATCCGTTAGACTATAGAATAGAATCTTATTCCGTAATACAAACCATTAGGGTTCCCGTTACTTGCATAATGTCCACAACAACGCGGAGTCGAACTGTAATTCAACAGTTTTTGTTGTGTAACAAACTTTTCACTTTTCGATATACCCAAAAGAGCATAAACGAATATGCCTTATAAATGGTAGATAATGTAGCTGTTTGCAAAGGGAAAATGTTGTGAATCTTTCTATTGGTACATGTTTACTATAACACAACTACAGGGCACTAATACACAGATATAGCGACGACTTAGTTTGAATGTTATGCACAAAATGGAAACCTACCTCATAATATTCGATCCTTTCTTTTACATGTCTTGAGTTGAGAACGCCATGTGGATAGTTTCACTCACATAAAATCTGCAATTAATGAGACAAAAGTTTTAATATTCACATGAATTTCGTTCTCATGCACTTTCGTTGACAACTATACACTATAATTCTCTTCTAGACGAGTTTGAAGCACGAAATTAAACTATTATGTACAATTGTTCTCATGTTCATGATGATATTTTCATGGTCTGCCATTATTGTCTTGTAAGATACCATTGGTTATGTTTCAGCTGCTTCTGCGCTGTTGTTGTTGTTGTTATTGTATAGCAGTATTAATTCCAATCATAGTTTTCAAAATGCACACTACAAAAACTGCAGAACACTGAAAATGTCATCAACTTCAGTGTTCATGGTTCCAAATTAACATGATTATATAATCTAGTTTCTTACGCAAGATTGGTGAATCTGTGCACGTTCCTACGGTCTACAAGAAACGAACAAGTAAACAAGCACACGAAACGACCATTTCTCTCATTTTGTTCAAAGACACCGTTTTAGTGAGGTAACGAATTCCAATGAATGAATGCATGAGATTCACAGCCTTTAACCCAGCTAAGATTCCGTGGAATTATCCAACGGAAATCTCTTAAAGAATGGCCAAAGCTTGAAAAGATCATGCCGGAACTAGTAGAGATTACAAAGAACGATTTTGGATTGCAAGCTTATTTCAGATATTCATACATAGCAATGACTTGCGATACTATTTTATAACTGTCTGTTTACGCCAAGTGCAGGGATTGGTTTCATAATATGGAACTTCTGCATCATAGTTATTACTCTTGGGTGCAAATTATAAATTGCATACCTGAAACTTAGATCACCACTTCACATGCATGGTAATTTCCAGTAGAATAGGCCTATAGGTCTGTACACCATCTGTTCACATGTAGGACAGCACTTTTTTTATACATTTTCGAATGACAAGGATCATACTCTAGACCAAGTTTTGCACGGTGATCTGGACGAATTGGAGGTGGAACAAAGCACACCGTCACTCAAAGTTACCAAAACGCCGACATTTTAGACGATTTCGTTAAACTGGTCTTCTATGGCTTGCACCAAAAATGAGTTATTCTTAAGGGACATGGTGTAAGCCCACAGCGGTGACAATCATGCATGCACCGGGCATGGACGATAAGCTACTACGGTATGTGTAAACAGCTTGCGAGGCAATCTGAAAGGGCGCCGCCTACGGTGCATTCTTGCGATGGGCATAAGGTTGCCAGCTGTGCGGCCATGGGGGTTGATGAATATACTCGGCTGAATTGAGCAAGGAATTTCACATACTTGTTCTGATATTCCATCAATTCGGACCAAGGTTAAAACTATATTAGCAAAATATACACACAGGCCTACAAAATGTATCCGTGAAACCACACCAAAAATGTTAAGTACAAAAGTACGGCAAAGTAAAGTTTGATTTTTGTTCCAGCAGTTTGATAGAAATTATAATAGCAACTCTGTTTTATCAGCTAGGCCAACTTAAGAGGACCTGTAAAAACGGGTGACTTAAGGAGGGGGAAATGGATGATTACTTTGGACGACTAAGGTGAAAAAGGGCGGCCGATTTACTGAATTGAATCGGGTACTTGTCCAGTTGCTAGCTTACAACGAAGCCTTACGAATCTGTAAGCTTAGCCATCAAAATGGAGGGATTTATTGTTTGCAAGTTGAGCTAGATTTGGGGGTTTTTCCTTCTTGCCTGGCTTTGAACCATGCTCTACATAAATATGAGCCATGTACCTCTCTGACATTAACCCTTTTAAAGATAATACATTTGTTATTCACATATGAAAAACCTACGCCCCAAGTTCCGAAGATTTAAGAAAGGTTCAGAATTCTTAACACATTACGTAGGCCCATGTAAGTTAAAAGTTCATCATAATTATTCCAACGAAATCACAAGTTCTTACATTTTTTTTGGATTAATTTTAATATCTTTCACCTTATCATGTCTTTCCATTTCAACTTAACTTTTAACACATTTAAGAACACAGCATCTTTTGTTACGAATTTCATCGCAACAATGCTTAAGGGTTCTTTAGGATTGTATTGAGATTGATATTGACTTAACTAGCATCATTGTGTTGTGGCGAAAACAGGACGATACACTGTATAATATTTTGCTTATAAGTAAGAAAACACTTTTGATTGCACGGCTGCACTTTATCGAGTTCGTTTCCCCCCAAAAAAAATCTTTCAGAATCTTTACTTTCTCTGAGGATTAAGCAACTTGTAGCCTGCAAACTAGGATCAATAACAACGGTTTTAACAAACAATGAAGATTAGCCAAGTTGAAACATGGAATAGAGAAAAAACGAACCTTTCTTAGGATACACTGTTCTTCCATGTTGAGAATGTATAGGCCTACAGCTCAAATCCGCTGTTAAGCCGATTAAATAAGCCCCCCTTGATGTGCAACAATAGCGCTCCTCTTAATTAAGACCGCTACAACAGACATACACACACCAAATCACCTATGAATTGTCTAACTGTTCACCGTACGACATAGCGGTATACAACCCACGTCCAAGTTAGTAAATAGGGCTGTAAATGTAAGACCATGTCCATTGTTCGGTCTTCGGAGATAATTCTGTAGGTTCAATTCGTGGAAGGAATATCAAACATAGCGGGGACAATTATCCTGTCCGTCTAGCGGATTAGACAGACCATACTTGCAGCGAGTGCGGCCTGGTCTCATGATGGGGCGAATTGGGGGTGTCAGACGGCGTAATTGGGAGACAAGACACGGTGCTAGACCCTCACTCCGTGTACTCTGGATTAGCTTTGCTCAAACAACATGGTTGTGTACTAGTTTCGGTACCTGTCGTGGTTATTATCCAATTAGACTGTCTGATCAACATACACCTAGCAGTTTCACAGCAGCGTAATTCTTATTTTGACTGCAGTTATAAGGAAACTATGAATTCCTTCCCATCTAGGCCTATTTATACAAGTTTATTTTATTGCACTAAGTGCCAACCTCATGCACAATTTCGGTATAGGGACCTCTGTTTTACAATCGAAGTGTACTTACACATAATAGGCCTTTCGTCAAACCCACACTTGGGCTCAATGTTTGTAGGCCTACATGTACATTTGCATTTGAACAATTTAGCGATTGATATGAAAACTAGACGTTGTTTTTAGCCGCGGTTTCGAAGCAGACTTTCTGCAAGTTTTGAGCAAACGGAAGGCCGTATAACTTCGACTCGAAGTCCTCGAACGGAATGACATAATACCCGTCTCTAGAGTATCCAGATGGTAGAAAGCAGGGGTCAATTTCATAGAGCTGCTTACGGCAACAAAAATTTCCTTTAAGCACAAAAAAAACCTCGGCAAATAAAATCAGTACACCAGCCAACATTTCTTCTGAATGTTATGCTCAGCAGACGATGGCCGAATACAAGTCAAACTGAGTAATAAACATCACATGAAAAGTGGTAATTCTGTTTGATCAACGGGATGATACTTTTGATGCTTAAGCAAATGTTGTGCTTAATCAACTCAATGAAATTGACCCAGGTCTCGGGGCTTCGACAAGCCTAGGAAGGCCAACCGCATGTGATACACCTTGTTTTCTTTTTGTCAAATTCATGTATATAACAAGGGACACGGGGACTGGTTACCGACTTATAGCCTATACGGTTTTGCATCGGCCCTGGTACCTGGCATCCATACCATTTTGAATGTTTGCTGGAAATACAGCAAAACCATATATTTTTGTGATCGGAGTCGATTTCACCAAACTCGTCGCAACTTACGACCAATCGCAGTACTTAATATAACGCATCGCAGCCCTATAGGTAGGATACGATGGGTTATCCTTCGTATCTAGAGTAGTAGAGTTACGATATATCGTAGGGCTTCGTGAAATCGAGCCTAGGATTTGCTTGCATTGTAGCAACTTCGATGATATAACTTTCGACTTCAACCATGAGCTTGCAAACTACAAGACCACTCGACACCACACATCCTGTTAAAATCCTAATAGTGGAACTTTCAGGAGGAAATTGAGATCTAAGATTCAAGATTCAAGATTAAAGAACTGATAGAGGTCGGAAAACAAAACTTTGAAGTCCCCGTTAGGCTATGCCGGTTCTTGATGGGCAGATTACGGCTCGAAAAGACCACTAGAGTCCGGAGAGCCGGATTCGCACAATGTATTCATTTTATGCAAAGAAGTCAGAGAAAGAGGTTTAACTGATATGGTTGTGACATTTTGCTGCCGGTTCCAATTTAAATATTTGACCATGAGAGCCAAGTTGGCCTATGATTTGACCAAGTAGAGAATCGCTTATGATGTTTACGTATACGATGTACAGTATAGACCTATACCGTCAACGACCTTTTGAAAAGACAAATGACTTATTAGCAATGGCATAAATGGTTTTCTTGAGAGCCGGGGTCTCAGAAAGAAAAATGTAAGATTTAAGTTGGCTTAGGTTTCGCTACAAGAAATAAGCTGCTGCAAACTGCTCATCAATTATATAGTAATGACCTGAAATACATCAAATGCCAGGAGTAGGGCCTGACGTTTCGATCCTATGGCAGGATCTTTCTTGATATATTTTCCTGTTGAATAACTACCGCTCTCGAGAGAAGCTTTCTCACATGTTGGCGAGTGCCTTTCGGTGAATCTCAGCCTTAAAGGTACAGCACAGGATTGGTAACATACCCAAACAGAAATGTTCATAGAGTTATCTATACGTGTAACTTACAGGGTATGAAAATGGTGCTGGTAGAAACATACCATTAAAATATTTCCGCCTAAAATGCTGTATTTATCCAGAAATTAGTCAAACAAAGACTGAAAACAGTTTTAATCTCGGGGTAAAATCAAAACCATCCTTTATGTTTTATAAGAAAAGTTGAGTCGGTTTCTCGCTATTTTCTCGTGACTCAGAATGTCCGATTGAGCTCAAATCTTCACAGGTTTATCAAGTTCATACATGCTGGATTAGACAAAGTGTGAGTGCTGTTCTGTGCTTTACCAATTACAGTGTATGTATTATACCTTTAATTGTGAGGTTGTGTAACTTACTGTGAGTGTCATACTAATTTCTGGGGTGACCATCCTTCCAATATCAGACCAAAATATGACTTATGCTCATAATTAACTGAGAATATCTGTGCTCAAGCTAGGATTTATTACTTAATTATTGGGATTATAAAGGAATTATTGCCGTTCAACATCAAAGGAATGGACTGAATTCCAAATGAGAAAAAAAAAAAATTGAAAAAAAAAGATGCGGTTTCCTTCCGTGGTTTTATTTGACTCTGAATGATAACATGCCTCATTTTTGCAGAGTCACTCACCTCAATCTTTATACGCGATCTACATTTGAATTCGAAGCAATTAGTTTGTCGTATATGGTTGATATTCTATAGGCGCACCATGAAAGGGGACCGGCGGATCATAGATTTAATGAGTTGTGAGCCGGGGGATCTACGAACGAAATTATTAACAATGGTACAAAAATGGAATAATAATTATGATTCCTTGTCTTTGCTGTTGATATTTTGCTTTGTAGTTAATAGATGATTTATGACGACGGTGGCTGAATATTATTTTTATTGTTCCAGAGTTGACATCGAGCAGACACAGGCCTATTATGAGGATTTTCTTTGCTTTGTGAAATGGTCAAGATGTGATTTTTCACGCAGATTTGTAAATTTTTCATCGATTTTAGTCCCCTTATTTCTGTCACGGCAATTTTAACCGATTTGAATAATGTTTCTTTTGCAGCGTTTAGAAATGCGGTATTCACGAACCTATTCATTTAATAAACCGTTTGTTCCATTATCCGAATCTTCCAAATGCGGTATTCACTAACATATTAATTTAATATCCGTTTTCATTATCCGAATCTTCCAAATGCGACATTCACTAACCTATTCATTTAATAACCGTTTGTTCCATTATCCGAATCTTCCAAATCCGATTCGCAATCTCAGAAATCAAAAGTCCTCGGGCTTTTATGTTTCGCGTGGCATGGCTTAGATACCACCTGTTCAATGCTGATTTTATTTACCAGTCTCTGGTCCATGTGTTCATGTTCAACAGCCCTTAAGTGGTTAAGTACTGAAGGACTTCAGTTGTTGTGAAATTTTTGAAATTCACAGATCTTTGTCAATGAATTCAGACTTGATACTACCGAATCACCAATCCCGGATCAGGCAAAGTTTTATTTTTAGGAGAACGCCAGGTGCTTCGTCGTCAACTTGACTATCCGTATTGCTCGGCCACTGTCCTGAGACTGAATTCTCCCGCCTTTCTTTTGGCAGAACTAGCTCCGCCCCTAACTGAGACATCAACCCTCGAGTGAATGACGGAGAAGGCCCTGCCGTGCGCACGAGGGACATCTCCGCCCGGGCGCCCCGTGTCAATTCCCCGGTGCCAATTCCCCGGTGCATGCATCACGAAACGAAGCGACTGACCCAATCGAAGGAATAACAAGCAAGCCTGTACACAGAACAGACCTCTTTTTTTTTCATTTTGGCCATATATATATATATATATATATAGGCCTATATATACTGCTGCACCGGTAAAAAAAAAAAAAACCTAATCATTATTCATAGAGTCAAAATCCCTTAAGTCGCACAGCTTTAGCGAGCAGGCTTTCCGTCGTTTGAACTTGGTCCACGCAGCTGAAAGCAAACCCCCGGTCCGCTTTAATTGTGTTCTATTTTTTGTTCGTTGTTCGTCTTTATTAAGTCTCACTCAAAGCAGAGTGACTGTCGGACGAAAGAAATAACTGGTCTGAAATCTTTAAACAAACCAATCTTATGCCATTCGGCCAAAAGATGACCAAAAAAAAAAAAAATAAATAAATAAATCAGCATATAGGCCCTAATGTGTAAATAACGTTCGTTGGGTCATTTGTTATCCGCGATGTTTATACAATAAACAGCCAACTCATTTTGAACACAAACTGCTGAAGTGTCTTTAATTTAGCTACTCGAAATGTTTTGTTGGAATCTTTTAACCGTGTTTTGAAATGAAGCCATTAATATTCACGGTACCTGGTCGTATAAGTATTTGAATAACCACTCAAAAACACCATTTTGACGATATAAATATCCACCAAATGTATTCCGTTTGAATTCGATTTGGAATTAGTCTACATACATTCAGGAACTATAAACAGACAGATCTTTTTTCCTCTCTATTTTTTCCCATGCATTTTGTATTAATTTTCTTCCATCTCATCACTGACTACAAGTTATAGCTGCCAGAAGGCCTAGGGGCCTAAGTCCCTCGCTTGAGTCGCTTCGGATAGAATCCATGCGTATTCTTGTCGCAATGTATTAAAACAAAAACAACTTTGGGCACTAAGGGGGTATTAAACCAAAGTCAGTTGTTCTTTTATATATTTCGAGAAAAAAAATATGAGTTTCAGAGCGAAATTAAAAATTTGACTATTATAGGCCTATATAGGACAAGTTGGGCAAATATTGACTTCGGTTTTGTACATCCAAGGGTCGATTTCATTAACCCATCATAACTTACAATCAATCGTAAGACTTATGATGCATTGCAGCCGTCGTAGGATACGATGGGTTATCCGCTTCGTAACTCGAGTTACGATCGATCGTATAGGGCTTCGTGAAATAGACACCGGGGGTCAATTTCACCAAACTCTTCGTAACTTACTATCAATCGTAGGACTTTTGATGCATTGAAGCCTTACGTGGGATAGGCCCAGGCTACGATGGGTTATCCTTCGTAACTTGAGTTACGATCGATCGTATAGGGCATCGTGAAATAGACCCCGGGGGTCAATTTCACCAAACTCTTCGTAACTTACTATCAATCGTAGGACTTTTGATGCATTGAAGCCCTATACGTGGGATAGGTCCCCTACGCCTTGGGTTATCCTTCGTAACTCGAGTTACGATCGATCGTATAGGGCTTCGTAAAATCGATCCCAGGTTTGTAACCTTGTGGCTTCCGGACCACTTTTCCCCTCTCCCCTCACTAACGGTCATTTCTGTGTATTCATTATAGACACATTCGTCACGGCCAAAATATATAATAATTATGATAATAATAATAACAAATGAAATGAAACCATTTAGGTCATCAACGGAGTGGTCAACTCGATTAATGGACTCTGTAATTCAAATTGAACAGCTGTTTCGGTTCCCCCGGTGGTAAAAACTCGGCCTTCCAGCTGGTGGTGAAATAAAACAGTGTCCATAATGAGTGGACAACTTGAGCCACTGGACTTTGCAATTCAAATCGAGACAGCCGTTTCGGTTCCCGCCGGTCAAAAAATACCCGAATTGTAGAATCGGTAAAGTCGTTTTTAAATTCCATGCAGGTGACACGCGAAAAAAAGAGTCTGATACAAATACACACGCACGAAAAAAAAATTAATTGCAAAAACAATGTCCATTTTACCCCTTTTTTGTCTCTCGCGCATATAAATGCGCGTTGAGCAGTTGAAAAGCTCAGATGTTTCGCCGTGGCTAAATCCGCGTAAATCCCTGGGATTAAGGTGACCTAGAGAAAGGGATTACTCCTTAATCTCACTGAAAGATTGAGGGATTAAGTCAATGGCAATATATTTCAATTTAAATTGGAAAATTTGGCTTAAACGTCTTCATTGCTCTTTCTTTTAAAAGGTCAAAATTGGAATTGACAAAAAAAAAAAAACTTCATGTATGTAGGCCAATATTTATAGCGTGTATGCAGGGAAGTTTTGGAAAATTTGTTTAACTTGCCAATTTGGGAAAATAAAAGAAGAAATATAATACTAATAAAACAAATTCTTGTCAAGTCGTTGCAGTATTGGCCCAAAGAATGTGAACATCACAAGCTACCGGAATTACTGAGCAAAATTTGGACAAAATAACATCTAAATAACATTTTTTTTCGCCAAACTGTCGAAACCCAAAACAAAAAATTGATTTTGATACAATACTTCTTTATGTTTAGTATTGAGTAAACAGCTGTGTGTAGTTTATAATAGCTAATTATTGCAAAGCATCGACATTTAATATGGATTTAGTGATCAGCATATTGGCCAGAGGGTGGGGTATTTTCGTTCCCATAGGCCTGTATTCCCTACTTCCTCAAAAACTATATACGACAACACGTGAAAACACTTAACATTGGAACATATTTTGCGATGAGACTAAACAAATTCATGAAAATCAAAATATTACAAAATATTAAATTCGTGTCAATGCATAATACTCTGGGGCTTTACGAAACGGAGGCTCAGGCTCAGGCTCTATTTCGTGAATCCATTCTAAAATAGCGGGTATGAAAATAGAGGCTTTTGGCTGCGGTTCGGAGGTAGATTCTCTGGTTTGAAAAGGAAAACAGAGTTTCAGCTTCAATGAAAAACCACAACCTATCATTTTCGGCATATGGATGACAGAGCCTGAGCCTGAGCCTGAGCATCCGTTTTGTAAACCCCCATAGTGCATTTGCTATGCACGTGACGTCACTTGAAAAGGGCGCCCTCAGCGTGTTCAAAAGTACAATCTCATGCATACATACTAAAACATTATCTGGCTATAAGGATTCTCATGAATGATTTTATGGTTAAATCTGCTTCGGATTCCCCATGAGATAAGCCGCATCTTAAGTTGAGAGCAATAACTCGAATTGCTGTGATTTTATATATTTTTTTCTTTGATCTGAAAAAGAGTGTTATGATTCGTGAACCCGGCAGAAATTAAAATGCCATTCCCAGCACGTTTTGTTTTCAGCATAGATTTTTCTCCCACAACATTTTTACGATTGTAAAAATAGGCCTCAGTACAACCAATAAAAATGTCATTTTGAAAATAAAGTAGGTAATACCTTTACTGGTCTACAAAATTATGAAACATTTTGTTCTGAGTGATGATGTCAATTTTTTAAATGCCTACGTGTTTTAAATTTAATTTGCAATTTTGTTCGTGTTTTGCAAAGCAACAAGCAAAGCGAAGGTTTGAACTAGAGACCTATTTTGTATGAACTGGGTAAAAAAAATAAACGAACGTATACATTATAACCGTGCGGGACTGATTTGTCATTTGCTTTTGTTAATTATATCTGATGCTTGATTATTCACTTTAAGCTAGTTTGTTATTATATGTTTTATATGTTTGTTTATTTGTTTTCTGAATTTGTTTATTATTTATACGTAATTGTGTTTTTGGATCGGTTTTCGGAAACGTCATGCAACTTTCATTCGCCTATTTCTTATTTCGTCGCGATTCTCGTAAGGGCTCAACGTTTCGACTAGTCTATTCTATAGTCTGTCTCCTGATGATGACCAGAGCAGGCTAGTCGAAACGTTGAGACCTTACGAGAAGTGCGAACGAAATAGAAATGCGAAAGTACGAACGATTCTTACATGGTGTTTCCGCAAACCGATCCATGATACCAATTGTCACCATGTAAAGCCTCAAATCTTTCTCATTATTTTGTTTGTGTTGTGTTATAATCTATTGTGTTTTATTTCTTTACTTGAGGTTATAAATTTAGGGTACGGCCTCAAAACCCACTTAAAAAAATCGATTCTTTGCCTAACATGTGGTGACAATTATCCTTTTGTTTCTCAGGGTAATTAATCACAATGACCAAAAAGCGAGGTCGCTGACCATTGGTCATTGCATTCAAAATACAGCTGACGTAATTATTTGCAATATATAACCCCGGAGCTTTATGGGCATTATTCGGAAAATCAAAAATCTAAATATCATATTATATTTATGCTAATTATAGCGAATCCCCGTAGTGTCGCGTTAATTGGATGTAACTGAATGTAGGCTTATGGGATTGGAGTATCCTATGATTATGTATACGGTAGTTTTGACTCGATTGAATTGCAAAACGAGTTGTGGTCGTCTCGACGGCCGATCATCTCCAGAAGCAATTTGCACGCAATTATTTATGTGCTCATTTGCATTTATAAATTTTTTTTCATGTTTAAAATCATGATGGTTATACATGCTGGCCTGACCTAGTTTGGGAGTTGAAAAATCTGTCGTGGTTTTTTTTTTGAAACGGTTATCCGGAGGGTCTAGCCTACCAGAGGGGGAGGGGAGGGCTAAGAGAAGAGACTGAGCAGTGTAAGTAAGGCTCGGTTGTGGTTAGTACGAGGCCCTTTGGTTCGGCTTGCATGAAGATGACTTCTGCGAAGCCGGCACTTTCACGCCACGTGCCCGCCCGATATATACCCCTCACAACACGAATGACAATTAAACCTTAAACCAATATACATTAATACCACTCCAAGAACTTGAGGAGGTTTCCCCTATAACCGGACCCAAACCTAACCGACCGACAGACCCCATGCACCATATCCCAGTCCTCGGTATACACACATCCATCCAGCTTGGGTTATTATCATGGCCCTCTAGATGCCGCGGGATGTGGACATCATAAACATGGAAAACTCTCTTAAATTTGTAATACACGACAATGGCCGGAGGCAATGAAATCCGTCTGCTCCACTAATGCGCGTCGATACAAGAAACTGGATTGGAGGATTACCCCCTCCCCCTCTCTCTCTCTCTTATATTTGGCGGGAAGAAACGTCTCAACGGTCCTGGACCTATTTTTGTTTTTTTTCTCCCTCTCCTCCACTCCGACTCCCACTCCTCTTTTTTCCCTTTATAGCTGAGGGTCCCTAACGCCGTCGTTACCGGTCACGAATTCGCGCGCGTGGCACGACGGCAGCCGGCCCCGGCTGGCCCTGTAAAACTAGAGCTGGTAATTATAGCGGATTTGAAAGGGACACCACATTTTATAACTATTTTTTTTTTCTTCAGAAGGAGAGTGTCAGAAAAAGAAGAAGGGGGTTTGATGTTGATGGGGACATCGGATTTTGAGAGAAGCGTTCGGGAGGGCTGACTACCGTTACTCGGTTGAAAGGATTCCCTGAACACGTCGTTGTAATCATATACCTGTTGGATCTGATGGACTTGACGATACACGATCGTGTGATGATGTCCAACTCGCCCACCCTAGGGACTCTCTCCGTTCTTGTTTCACAGATAGCGCGCCAGAAGTTTGACATCGTGAAATTTCATCCATTTTGTTGTCTTTCTTTCAAAAGCCTGTCAAGAATTTGTTCTTTCTCTTTTCTAGGGGGATGGTGGAAACTTGAGTTCTTCTCTCTAAATCGAACTTGGAGCACGACATTGGGGACCACAGCACGTGCCAGGTATTAATATGCACAGAGATAGATAGCGTATGGCTTTAGGTTATTATAACACCGCTACACGAAGTCACTTGCCTTCCAATTTTAGGGTTTAGAGAAAAAATGGACTGAAATGTTTAAAGGTAGTATCATACTTTGGTAAGAAACCAAAACAGAAATGTTCACAGATTTACATATAACTTACATGGTATGAAGATGATGCTGGTAGAAACCTACCGTTAGAATATTTCCGCCTGAAATGGTGTCAAGTTATCCAGAAATTAGTAAAACAAAGACCGAAAACCGTTTTGATCTCGCGGTATTGAGATCAGAACCATTCTTTATGTTTTATAAGAAAAATCGATCGTAATCGATCGTAACTCGAGTTACGAAAGATAACCCATCGTATCCTACCGTAGGGCTGTAATGCAATCGTAAGTCCTACGATTGATAGTAAGTTACGATGAGTTTGGTGAAATCGCGGCCCCGAGTATAGATTATGCAGTGCATTACATAATCTTAAGGTCATAATAATGTGAGTTTATAACATACGACAAAAGGCGCATATGTCATTATACCTGCCAATACTTTTGCAGCTGCTCGGTCGTAAAACATTTTTCCGCCATTTATCAACAACTTCGGAAAAAACAAAATTCCGAAAATTGATGAAAATCTTTACAAAATCAGATGGCTGCAATACACACTAAGTCATGTGTATTGCACTTCATGCTGTAGCTGCGCCTTATATACTGCTATAAATTCTTTAGCATTTTCAGTACACACGGTTGTCACGGCGTATGGTCTGTTCTACAGTCCAACATCCTTTAAAATCCTTGAAATATCATGTAGGGTTTGGTTTTTGGTAGATTTAAAATGGTAATCGCTCAGTATAACGGACGAAAACTTTTGGGAGGATGTGTCATTTAGTTAGAAACTTTACCTTTTCCAAGTATAAATTGAGATGAAAAATCAAAGATAACGCACACAGTTTTAATTGGAACGTTAAAACATGCACAGAGACCTTCATAAAAACCCAAAATATTTAGCGTGGACACGCGAGTCAAATCAGAAAAATATAGCCACATTAAAAACAAATGTCTTTTCTTTTTTACCAAACTATTGATAGCACAAGATATTGCAGGTACTAAAGAATGGCACATTAGAAGTTGGGGTATTTTTTTTATTCTAAATTGCAGCTCAACCCAGCAGGTTTGGGGATTTGAGATCGAGCAGCATTTTCTATTTTAAGCACGGAAGTTAATTGCAGTTAATCAATAAAAGCACACCGTTAAAAAAAACCTATTATACTAATGTAAATAACAAAAAAAAGGTTACTGAGCACGATTCAAGTTCCAATTTTATTTTTCAAAGAGGATCATAAATTGCCTCTAACAAAATAGCTAAGAAGAAAAAGTCAACTCTAAAATGCATTTATTTTTATGTGTGACATTTTTCAATTATCCGATCAAATTTGCCGGCGTTTCGAGCAGCGCTCTCCCGCGTCTCACGACTCTTCCGGAACCGTCGCGTGCTAAAACACCCAGCGGAGATTAGAAGTTCAAATGGCCGAGAAATTGGTCATTTTCACGGGGCGCTGCGCGATCAAATTCAGCGGTAGTAGTCACGACCCCGTATAAACGCGGCGGTATAAACTCTCGCACCGCGCGAACAGAGACACTTAAAGGCCCATAGTCGTGCTGCACGCATGTTGTGTCAGCATCGTTTAATAAATGGACGTCATATAAAATAATGCTGTTCTGTGTCATAGGCCTGGCCTGGCATGGCAAGATATTTATGGTCGAACGATGAAGTCAACCCTATTATTAAGGCAGTATGACTCCTGTTATAGAATACACCCTGGACTGGACTGCACAGCAAGAGGGATTAAGGTTCCCCCAGCCAATTTGACTTTTTTTTTCCATGCCCGCGTTCAGTTATCAGGATGGCGATCTAGCATTCACAGACCCGTCTCTATACCCAACAACTCCCCCTTTACTCGACTCGCACATCCCCGCAGAGTCCATCATACCGTACGGGCATTATTTATAACGGGCCCAGTGTCTCATAGCCCCATGGTGATGCTGGAGCGGGAAAGGGAGAGGGGGATAGGGGGGAAACAAGACCGCAGCAATCGGCCCGTGTGTTTTGCCGGGATTAGCGTTCTACCCCGTACCGCCCGGAGTCGCGCTTAACTCCCTCAAATCCCCTTTTGTAATTAACGACGTTTCTTGTTTTTCCGGCCACACGAAGGAAGGATTTGGACTTCATTTACTCGGCATTAGGTTTTTTTTTCTTTCAGTACCCCCATCTTCTTCTTTCCTTGTCTTGTCCTCTACTCTTCCTTAACCCATCTCAGGTTAAGGACAGTGTAATATTCATGCGAACGTGCCGTGTATTGAGTTCTGTCGTTCCCTCGGGATACTCCAGGGAAGAAAATACAGAAGTGAAGGATTTGTTTTCAGTCTTGTTTCCCTCCTCGCTGTAATAAAATGTATCGAGGCCAGGAAATGGGTAAATTTTCAAGGGGGATGGGGGGGGGGGTATTTCTCGAGACATCCTTGACATGATGGCATGTGGGCTGGTTAGTAGAGGTATACATGCATTTTGAACATGGTATTTGGTATATATTTGAAATAACATGCAAAATCGATGGCTGCAGTAGCTGCAGCTGCAGCAGCAATAACAACTGCACAACAACATCATTATCAGCAATGCACAATTATAGACATTTGGGCAGGACGGCTTCTCATGATATAGGCTAATTGAAAACAAAATCAACAACAATTCATATCTGACAAGAAATCGTGATCGCTGATTATAAATTATATGTCAACGTCTATCACACACGCAGTTGGACCATGAAGTCATTACTGCTAAATAGCGTCCGTTCAAATTGTCAACCATTTTCAAAAGGTTTCAGACCGAGCACCTTATTATTTTTTTGTTTGACCCTCACAAATTCAGTTAACCCTTAAAAAATAAAAACTTAACCCTTCTTGTCGATATGCCTCATTTAACGTGGTCTCGCCAGATGCATCAAAGTCCGACGGTGGACATATTTTCACCGTGACGGGGACGAATTATGACCGGGTGCAGTATGCCCTAGATCACGGGCGACGCAACACCATACAACAACCCCCTTATTCCAAGGCCTCGTGGTCGTGTCGTTTCGAGTCAAAAAGAAAAAAAAAATCCGGGCGCCAGTTTGTGATCATTTATCAAACTTCACACAAATAAAAATGGGCGGCCCTCCTCACAGTTTTGCCTCATTACATCAAGAAAATACCACCAATTAACCACGGATACAATAACTATACTTATGAATCCGTCAGAGAAAAAGATACAAAATGAAAAATGAGGGGAGAAGCAATGACAACGCCAAACAACAAAATAAAATTTGACGTGTCCTTTGAAAATGTTGATTGAGTGAAGCGAATTTCTAAGATGGCGACGGTTTTCAAGGTTTTCATTCTGTAATATGGTACGTGAAACAGACTATACACCAATATCCTAGCCTATGCGTACCTTTCTCGGAAGGCAAACATACCTTCCGTTCTATAGCCTACACTCGAACAACCTATCCACATTTTTCAATTGCCAAGACTACTGACTTTATAAGTTGTTCAGTTGTATTTAAAAAAGTGCGAAAATAGTGCGATGGTGATCGTACAGCGGATCACAACGGCAGACAGTTCAAAAAATATTCACGAACGAAAATTTTGATCAACTTACCGGATCTCGTAGTCTTCATAGCACCAGGGTTGATTTTTCTATACGGCGAGTTTTCTCGGCAAGGAAAAATAAAGACACTTCGTCTTGTAACCAAGAAGCACTTAAATTGAATATCAGAAGACAAAATGTTTGGCAGGAAAACACAGAAAACCGACACCAGTATAATAATACAATGGCGTTACGGTGCACCGTTGCAAAACCTGATTTGCATGGGAACAAACCACACCTATGTAGGTGTTATGCAAGAGGTGTACATGGCAAGGTTTGTGTGGCCACTTGTCCGCACGCTAGACAGACTCGTCCCAGTATCATGCCGCAGTCGTTGCTGGAAACTTGCCGGTTCACCGTTAGGCGATTAAGCCGGGGAGACGCGCTAATTGGCAAAGTTGTCTGAAGCTTGACTGGGGAATAGAAAAAGGTGCTAGACTTGTGTTTGCTCTCATACTGGTGTCCAAAATAATCCTTTGGATGCAAGCCGTGGGATTGTGTTGATAGAACCCAGCGCTACAAGACTGGCAACGAAGTGCAATGTTACATGTTTTATATGAATTTGTATGTGAAATTAAGAATAAGTATAATGTTTACAACAAGAAGAAGAACAGCATCAATATGAACAACAAAAACAACAACAACAACCAGAACAACAACAACAACATTTTGAATTTTCAAGGGAAAACTTTATTTTCCAAAAAACAAAAAACAAATGTGTAGGTTCCCCCAAAGGAACACCATAAAACAAAACAAACTCGACTTAATAGGAAAATATACAGAACATGTAAAAGAACATCATAGGCCTAAGTTAAGGCAACAACAACGACGACGACGACAACAACATCAACATCAACGTCAACATCAACATCAACATCAACATCAACATCAACAACAACAACAACATCAACATCAACATCAACATCAACATCAACATCAACATCAACATCAACATCAACAACAACAACAACAACAACAACAACATCAACATCAACATCAACATCAACATCAACATCAACATCAACATCAACATCAACATCAACAACAACAACAACAACAACAACAACAACAACAACAACAACAACATCAACATCAACATCAACATCAACATCAACATCAACATCAACATCAACATCAACATCAACAACAACAACAACAACAACAACAACAACATCAACATCAACATCAACATCAACATCAACATCAACATCAACATCAACATCAACAACAACAACAACAACAACAACAACAACAACAACAACATCAACATCAACATCAACATCAACATCAACAACATCAACATCAACATCAACAACAACAACAACAACAACAACAACAACAACAACAACATCAACATCAACATTAACATCAACATCAACAACAACAACAACAACAACATCAACACCAACATCAACAACAACATCAACATCAACATCAACATTAACAACATCAACATCAACAACAACATTAACATCAAGAACAACATCAACAACAACATCAACATCAACACCAAAACAACAATATGAACAACAGCAACTTGAAAAACAAGAAGAATAATATCAAGAACAACATCAACAACAACAACAACAACAACAACAACAACAACAACAACATCAACATCAACAACAACATCAACAACAAACACAACAACAATATGAACAACAACAAAAACAACAACAATATGAACAACAACAAAAACAACAACAGTATGAACAACAACAAAAACAACAACATGATGATGATAGTAATCAGTTCCAGTTCTGCTAATTTATAGAGGTGAATAAAACTGTTTCAAACTTATATAGGCCTAAAGCTAATTTCTATATACAATAAGAAATACACTATCCCCATTGGATATTATTTTGCTATACACATAACCTAGACCTTAAGGCCATATGATAAAACAAGCCCACAGCTGCCAGTCAATGGATAGTTATAACGGATTAAAGGATTTCAAATGGGCTTTGGTGAAGTCCCGAAGACATGGAGGAACATGTTATAGCATTTAGGCCACAACGTGCATGCTACATAACAGCTGGTATACCAACTCACTGTGACTGGACATATTATTCGTTATCACTAATTCTATATCATTTTCACACATTATTCCCATGTGTATACAAATATTATACTTTTAGCAGTTACTATGTGTAATTCATTTATGATCTGTCCGTCATCTTAGTTGATCGTAACGGAAATAATGTGACTCATATTGATTTAAAATCGCTATGTAAATAACAAGAGAAGAATTTATTGGTTGTTAGAGTATGCAGTACACGTTCGGACTAGTGTATGTTATTTTCCTATGTGTTGGTATGTGATGTGCTCCAATGGTTGAATTTGTATACTACTTATTAAAAGACAATGTTATAACACTCTAAATATTATAATACATACATTAAGTGTCATCTTTCATTTTTCCTTCAATATTTCTCGGTTTTTAGCAGATCCAGGGGAAAATATATGATGCGTTCGGACTGGACTTTAATTTACCGGGACGATGGTTGAATGTCAACTACGTAAATCTCATCGCTGTTCGCGCTTGGACTTTTGAGGGCTTCGGGAAAAGTAACCGAGACCGTGGTTATGTCGTATAGGCCCCTATAACTGAGCTCACTATCAGCTTTTGTTTTAGAATAATGTTTACGTTATGGCTTAAGAGGTAAGATATAGGTGACTCACAAATACATGTAGTAGGCTTACCACACAATCGCCCAAATTCTTGTTTAAAGATTCACAAAAATACCCCCTTTTTATTGAGACATTATGAATAAGACTTGAAGTTACGGTATAATAAGGTAGTTTTGCGATGGCATCATCTTCTTTAACTCAGTGTGTGGGTCTGAGAAAAACCGATGGTTTAACTCTCGACGTTCCGAACAGTGTGCTCTGGTCGTCTTCAAAGGGGTGACTGAGATTATGAAATGTTCTTAAAGATATGTTAAATTGATTATAAATGTTACTTTGGTTATGAACTGCCTGCTATGTGTCTTGTTATGTTATTCAACATTCTCCTATGGCTATGCGTGTTACATAGCAGATATGAAATTTGATGATCGTAAGCTACGATGAGAACCATAACGTGACAAAAAATGTGAAACGAGAAAAGAAAAGAAATTCACTTTAATCCGAATCACCATATTACATACACAACGTTTCCTATTCGTCCACAACACGAAGTGATGATCAAATGGTCTAATGGTGCAGTTTCCCTTGTGAGTCATCACCAGTCAAAGCGAGGTCGTAAGTTCGAATCCCACTCGAGAAGACCAGCGCACGGAATGTACGTCTCTACCGGGGCGCCGTGAGCAAATTACGGCGCACCGTATACTGGCAATAGAAGTCAAATCCTCCTTTAATGCCGTTTTTAACAACATGTCACACCCTACTCTTGGAAAGACACAAAACACACACTGAGAGCGAAGCTCATTATTTTCACGAGATGTTCAAACCATGACACATACCTGCATCATGCATAGGCCATGAAGACTGACATTTTAGAGTCCATTTGGCTGTTTTTGTTGTTTTTGGCAAGTCTACGGTTTGAATTAATAGTTAAAACATCAGTGAGCTCAGCAGACTGGTAGGCGTCTAGTGACAGGATGAAGCTTCGCTTTTGAGACAAGCTTCATGATTACATGCAAAAACCCTCATGACCAATTCCAGTCCAAATTGAGCCATGAATGATTAAAAACAACATGATTTGGTCATTGCTTTTGTCGTTGTTAACTTTCCAATTATCTGCTTGTGAAAACAAGAATTACAGGGAGTCCTACAAAATTATATGTCACCATTAATTATACGTATGTCAATATGAATGGTTTTGGCACTACAGGTCGATTAATTGTTGGTTCAAACAGGTAGGTATACTTTACACATGACGATCGGAAACCAGAGGCCTTTTCTCAAACCTCGGCCCCGGCTCCGGCTCCGGCTCAGGCTCAGGCTCAGGCTTTGTCTCTGTCATCCATATGCTGAAAATATAGGTTGTGGTTTTTCATTGAAGCTGAAGCTCTGTTTTCCTATTCAAACTAGAGAATCTAATTCCGAACCGCAGTCAAAAGCCTCTATTTTGATACCCGTAATTTTACAATGGATTCACGAAATGGAGCCTGAGCCTGAGCCTTCAGCCTGATGGAAAGACTAACTTGGGAGGAAGTGATGATGGATCAGGTCAAAGGTCAGTCAGAGGAGCTTCTTTTCATACACGGGTTTACACCTTGGCGGCCATCTCAGATTTTGATCACAAATTCAAAACGAGGCACTTCCACGCATGCGCACTTTTGTGTAAACTCGTGTATTATGACCAAACCCAGGAAGGGTCTCCTTGAATTGAGAGATCGAATAATAATGAATGACATGCGACAGGTGTCACGTTGCCATGTCAACGTATTATCTAATTATGCAAATTTAGAATGTGTGGTAGAAGTCAACCAGCATATATTAAAGTACTTTTTCCCATGATCGGTCAATCGTTACTCCGAACAAAGCCAATAGCCAATTTATTTGACAAACAATTGACCAATGGACCAGGCTTTGTAAATAAAGGGGGCGCCCTGTCGGTGCCATATTTAGAATTTATACATGTAGCCTTTAATTACTGCCAATATGTACAAAATTAATACCGCAATAATTT
This sequence comes from Astropecten irregularis, assembly GCA_963971285.1. Taxonomy (NCBI): domain Eukaryota; kingdom Metazoa; phylum Echinodermata; class Asteroidea; order Paxillosida; family Astropectinidae; genus Astropecten; species Astropecten irregularis. Next base: position 3,470,808 of record OZ020263.1, on the reverse strand, counting down.
ACAACTTTTCTTTTCACGATTTGAAGCACAAAGTTAGTTGAATCTCATTTACTAATCAATGCTTTAATTACATGTCTGGTCGTGACAGTTTTCAGTGCTGACCTAAAAAGACATTTATACAATTTCTTAGTTTAGCAATTGTTGCCTTTGAATATGACTGGAAAAAAAATGAACAAGAATTTTCGAAATGTCCTCATTTTTTAGAAAAAGGGGAAGAGTTGTTTACCGTTTCAATTTACTCCGAGGACGTACGAAAGTGTCCTCCGTTGCACAAGGGGCGAATACGAAATTATTATATTCATATGTGTCATATACGAACTTTAACCTATACATAAAATCATAATGCCCAATTGTTTGTTTAAAGGTCTGTACGCAGATGTGGAGCTAACCCCATTGGGAGCACGCAGGGCGGATGTATGCCGGATTGAGGTTGCATTGTCGCGTGGTAAGCATCGCATGGATGGGTGTATACGCATCATGTGCGTACGCACTTATTGCATTGGTTGTTTACGCAGTTCAAGCGCACACCTCTCTTATGTCTGCTTTACGTAAAGAGTGTCCGCACTCCATAGACACGCGCGGTTAATACTATAACGCTTGGTTTATGCAATGGTATCCTTTGTAAGTACGGAGTGGTATGGATCCGGATGTCTAGTGTTATCAATGGTATATCGAATTTAAGCTGACGTTGGGGCCGCCTGTGCTTTTCCCTTGTATTTTAAACCGGAAGCTCAGACGCTTAAACTAACATGGCCATCAGGGCCTAGTCAGTGAAGGTAATCTTCACAAACCACTCGACTATACTCCACATCATACAGAAGGAACATTTAGCAAAATGAGACAATTTTTCTTGCAGTTTTGAAACGAACCCCAACTACAAACTATGTGAAAACTGAAAGTTAAATATGCTTTTTCTTGTCGAAAATTCTGGGAAAATTGTTTATCACATTTCCTCATGCTGCATGGGCCTACGATGCAGAAACACACGACCGTATGACCGGGGTCGATTTCACCAAACTCTTCGTAACTTACTATCAATCGTATGACTAATTTGATGCATTGAAGCCTTACATGGGATAGGTCCCCTACGATGGGTTATCCTTCGTAACTCGAGTTACGATCGATCGTAGGGCTTCGTGAAATGGACCCCAGACGATTAAGGCATGCACACTCATACAAGCAGGATATGTATTTCGAAATCACATACGCATTTTGGTTAAACTATAACACTCTCAGTTAACAGGGTTTAACATTTTCAGTTAACATGTTTTGAGTGGAAATGTATACCGCATGTCATGGTCGAGAGTGATCAAGCCAAGGGTGCATTCTTAAATAATCAATCTTGTACCATTTATTTCTCCTTAAATGTATCAAAATTCACAGGTGATTTTGGCACGTTATGCAAGGTAACTTTTACATGCAACTATACCTGGATACCGGCTATACGTTGTATGAAGATACAGAGAAGACAACAAGTCTTCGGTAGCCCTGGGGTCGATTTCACGAAGCCATGCGATCGATCGTAACTCCAGTTACGAAGGATAACCCATCGTAAGGGACCTATCCCACGTAGGGCTTCAATGCATCATAAGTCCTATGATTGATAGTATAAGTTAGGAAGAGTTTGGTGAAATCAACCCAATAACACATTTTTATCTTGCCGTATCTTACTTCCTCCAAGGAAATCATGGGAAAAAATGGAAAGAATGTTAATTCTTCTTGAAGAGATTATCATTATTTGGTTGCCTGTAAATTACCCAGTGTTTAAACATGGACCTCAGATATACATGGTGTTAATGTGATCAGATCCGTTTTACCAATTATGACCATGCAAATCTTTCTTGACTCAATCCAGAATGATATAGACAAAAAACATTCAGCAGTGTTTATAATATGGCGTATCATTGAAGGTAGAATAAATTGTATACACTATGCCATAGGTTGGCGTATTCAAATTGTGCTGAACACGAGAGAACGACTAACATATGTTTCTGCCCATCATTATGCCGGCACCATGAACAACATTTCAATCACCGTGTCAAGGTTGTTTCAGGATTATTACGGGTAAATTTGGGGTCGATTTCACCAAACTCATCGTAACTTACTATCAATCGTAGCAAGTTACGATGCATTGCATCCCTATGTAGGATACGATGGGTTATATCCTTCGTATAACTAGAGTTACGATCGATCGTAGGGCTTCGTGAAATCGACTCCAGCTGCGCAGAAAGGCCACCCGTGATGATCTGAACTTAGGCCTACTTCCATTGAAACGACTGGTTTCATGGTTAGCACCACGGAAAAAACTGAAAACGAAAAAAAAGACAACTCTGAAATTCGAGAATTCGGGAGTAAAAACTACAAATATTATTGGAGAAAATTAATATATGGCTAATGTATGCAGAACAAACGCCGACCAACCGATAGGCGAAAGTAGGCGTTGAAACTCTAATTACTGTAACTTTGTTGCTGGTATAGTTTTCACTTCTCCTTTTTTAATAATCCCCTGACTTATGGAAATGGAGCAAATTATTGCCCAATGATTATACATATTCTGTTCAGCCATGCAGAGAACTCCATTAAAATGATGGGCAATCGAGTGGCTTAGATAATTATGCGTGTGATGTAAAAAAAGACCATGGGCGGTATACGAGCGGCAGCCCAGAACGGACCGGCCGGGATGACGAATTCACGGGGACCAACGACGCTTGTCACCCCATAAACTTACCCGTGAACTACCCGCTTGTTTCAGTTCTACGAGAAAAAAAAATACATATTTGTTCTAAAGCGGAATGTATTTAGTCGCCCCAGATAGCACACACGATTTTGGTGACAAAATGGCTACCAATACAAAGTGGGAAAGAATGATATTTACGAAAATGTTCATCAAATCATACCAAAGAAATGGGAGAATCTAACATCAACGAAAAAAGTTGTCATGCATGCAACAAGTATGAATACAGTTTCCTACCTGTGCACATGGTTATACGGAATACAAAACACCGTTTTGCGAACGACCAACTTTTCCCAGGTACAAATCCAATATGGACACGTAGTTTTTCCCAATACATGCCATACGAGGGCTTTTTATGCTCTTAGGAGCTGCGGCACAGTGCCTTTTTTTCAGACCGTCCGCAGCGTGTCGTCCGTTCAAGTCCAACACATATCGTATCACGAATTTTGTTCAGTGTATAACTCACCCGTTAAAATGACGGGGGGATTTGGTTGTTTTTTCCCCCGTGTGCGAGATTTGGGTCCGCGGCTGGGATTGGCCGTCGCTTAATCGTACCGGGGTATATTTTAGGCCGGCGCGAAGTCCGGGGAGATCAACGGCGGGTAGAAGAGTTCGGTTTAGGGGAAGTAGAAGGGGGGATTACACGGCGAGGCTGGCGCCTTCACGACCCCGGTACCATACCGATAATAAAGCCGCGAAGCCCCCTCGTCGCATCGTGGAAAAAATAAACCGGGCCTCGATTTTTTTTCCCGTGAAAATCGCCTGGTATTCAAAAGCAACCGGCACGAGACGAAAATGGTCATCATAAAAACGAACATGGGCAATATTGGAATATCACCCAAAACGACATTTATTAGGCCTATAAAAAGGAACAGTTACCGAGTGACCAAAATAAGCCAATTTAAAGAGAAATATTCTTGTTGATTGCTTGGAAAAAGAAGGGATGGGGGAAAAATTGATAGAATTAGAAAACTGCAAACGAGTTGACATGCAAACACATTAGCAACCAACAGAATAACCGTGAAATAAGCAATTCTACCAATTACCATCCAACCTATATTGGCCGACCAACATACAGAATGTGAAATTTTGGAAGGCTTCTTTAAAGGTAATATCATACTTTGTTTTTGTCAAAGAAATACAGATTCATGGGCACAAGTATGAAGGAAGAAACAGCAACAGTCATCTGTGAAAATTCCAGTTCCATACAGTGCCCACTTTGTTTTTAGAAAACAATGAAAAACGGCCACAGTATTTCATAAGTCTTTTCTCTTTTATTTTTTATCTTTTAAAAGATCAAAAATAATTTTGGTCACTGGCTTTACTCTTTTCTGGATAAATACATCATTTCAGGCAGAAAGATTTTAACAGTATGTTTCTACCATCGCCACCTTTATACCCTGTAAGTTATATGTAAAACATCTGTGAAGATTTCTGTTTCGGTATGCTACCAAAGTATGATACTACCTTTAAAGCTAACTTTCTACAACTGACCGTTTTATTGAGATTTTAGTTGATCATATATTGTATATAATCGTTACGTATACATACATGCATACCAAATGTGAATGCTGAAAATGTACACATTCTATCGACCAATTACCCCCAGTTGAAACATTGAAATCGCAATAGAAAATTTATTGTCATGGGTTAAAATTTATAAAGGCATCAGATCTACAATTATGATAATATCTGTTATTGGTAACTTTAGAGATACATTCCCATAGTATTGTTCACAAAATATTACTTCTATTTCTAAACATCCTCCAAACCAATGAACTTGAAATTGACATATGTTCATATTGAGAGCATTCTCTGTCTTCTATTAAGATATGGACTGCAGGCCTAGGTAGCTGATACCTTAGGGAGGGATCGAAATGTCTCCTGGGCCTAATTCATATGTCTACCAAAATGTTCTCTTTTAGACTCTAACATGTCTCCAAAATACCGTGTTGTTTAACAATGATATAAACAAACAAACAAAGCACACAGACAAACACATTGGCCTAAGGAACACCGTGTCGCACAAATTATGAACTAATATAGAATGAACATTTATACATTTCTCTTGGTAAACATTGATAAACATTGACTATAAGTTACTCAAATTATGAATATGAAACGTTTTTTATGAGTGTGCACGCTGGTATATGCACTATGTGACACGGGCGCATGCAAAATACGTGTATACATGCGATATGTAATGGGCTGATCAATTGTATTTAGCACCAACATGCTACTAAAATGATATACAACAACATCATCTGAAAAGACAACATGGTCAAAAAAGAAACGTCACGCCAATACGTGGAAAACAAAACAAACTAGTTTCTGTCCATTTTGACATTTTTATCTTCGTGATAATGACAAATTATTATCACTCAGTTATTAGTGATCATAATGTCTTCATCAAATACGAGCCTAATTTGCATAATTTTATCTCCCAGCCGAAAAATTATAAATAGTAAAGATTTGATCAAATTGATATAAACTTTATTAATCACACGGGTTTAACACGTCATTAGGCCTAATGACGTTATGGGAAGAAAAGTACAATTCTAAAACACCCACCAACATTGCTGTAACTTAAGAAATAATTATGCAAATGGAATTGTTGATATATGATACAACCAATGCAAAAACAAGAAAAAAACGACCAAAAATAAACCTCAAAATATGCAGTTTTAATATAATTCATTAGAGGAGTTATTGTTATTTATTTCTGGTAATGACACCAAGGATTCCTCAAAAGCGTCCTAGGCACTGTAGCTGGAAAGCCTGATGAAACCTTTTTATGGAAAGATGATGAGAAGAAGATACAGTTTAAGAGGTGGAAGGAAAACCCCAGAGTAATATTCTGGGTAAAAACCCACAGAATCAGGTAGGGACTGAAAACCCAATCCACTCGTGGACCGAGCGAGCCGGACTTGAACCCGGTCCACCAGAGGTGAAAGGCGAGGAAAGAACCACTACGCCAACTTGAAAATTTTGCACAATATCCGATTGGGACGCTATCTACCTCATTCACAGGTTTTTTTTCTGTTTCCCCCACCCCCAGGATTTGTAATTGTTAAGTCCCTTTCGAACTTAGATCAATACATATAGGTGTGTTTTTGAATGAAAACAGCGCTTTTATATTTAATATATTAACATCGGCACAAACACATAGAAAATCCATTGTGGCCCTCTTACATCACAAACTTATGCAACACCATTTATCATCTGAAGTCTACCAAGCATTCACTTTTGAAAAAAAGAAATGAAATTGAAAAAAAAAAAAAAATCCCTCTAAAAAGAGTGGCTTAACGCTGAAAGGAAACCAAAAGTACGACGGCAAAGAAACTCGGGGTTCAACTACGGGTCAAACTTGTAATAGATGAATTTCCCTCTTTTAACAGCAAAAAAAAAACATACACATGCCAATTCCTTAAGAGCAAAAGTTATCTTTTTTTACGACCCTACAGAATAGAAGAAAGGATTTTACCACTGACACCTTTACGGGATTTTACGGTTTTCACATGCAAAGAAACAAACAACAATGGGTTAAAGTTCTCGAGAAATGAAATAGCAAAATAAATGAAATGAAATGAAACGAAAAAAAAAGAAGATAAAGGTATCAATTTTGATTGTGGACACTTATTCACTGTAAATTCGCGGATTTTGTTTGTTCTCAGTGTTTGGGAGTTTTTTTCTGATTGGTCGAATGACCTTGGTCTAGAGCGTTGGTGAGAAAGAAAGGAAAACAAAAACAACCGCACAATTCCAATGCAGCATCTCTTTAAAGAACCACCAAAATCATTTTTACTGACTTACGACGACTTTGATTAATTTCAATGCACAGTTTGCAAAAGGAACAATACAGGTAATTTTTCATATTTCTTTTTTGTCATTCTGTCATCAGATTTGTGTGTTTCTTCTGCTATTGTTCCGTGTATATATACCGGCGCAGATGCGTGACTGAAAAAGAAGTTTGAAAAAAAAAAATTGAGGAGAATAATGGAAGAAAGAAACATTTGCACGCAAGGTGGTGATAAAAATCACTGAGGTGGTTAGTCCGCCTGTATGTAAATCTAAATCCGCTTAAATATGGTAATCAATTAAAAACACTATTTATTCCAGTTCAAATATACACACCAACCCTATAGGGCCTAGACACTTCTCTTCACACAAAAAAAGCTCTTTAAAAATTATGACAATAATCGATTAAGATGTTAAAGGGTAGTTTCACTTTTATTTGGTGGCTTTTTGGAGGTTCTTTGTCTCTGGAGCGAAAGTTCTTTTTATTTGTTCGTCTTTTTTAGGGGATTTATGATTTTTTTTTAAAGGCATGATATTTTCTTTTGAGAGGGCATGATCGCTTCATTTATTATGCCTTTGGCATGCGTTTGCAATTTTGATAGTCGGAGCCCATTTCTTCATGGATGATATGAGTTTAGTACGCAGAAGTCTGGGTGCTATACTTCGGGGCAAGTTATATAGGCCATAAAGGTCGAACGACGTTCCTTTTTAAGTTCAAACAGCAGCTGGCGGTTGTCACGGGCAACTAAAATATTGACAAACATATCATCTTCTTGATAGACAATGTGACAAGATTCTTCAATTGTTTTTTTTTGCAAACGTTCTATATAGCTGTACAAAACACATTGCAATTGTATAGTCTCTGTTATGGTTCCATTAGGCCTATACATGCATCACTATCTGTGAATGTTATATGAAACATTCTGTACTACTATTTGTGTTGATAATTCGTCTCTTGACATACTTTCTGCCATCTTGCTGTAGTTTTGCTCGAACAGTTCTTCATGGGGGAGGTGGAGGAGGGGGGTGGGGGAGTCACTTGGTTTGAAGGATTGTAAGGGGCTTCAAATCAATGGACCCATCCCGGATAGGCCGAAAGTGTGCAATTGAGGTATATGAGAAATGCATTGTGGGTTAATTTGCGCAAGAATTGTGCACACAAAATCCCACAGGCTATGTAAAGGTTACATTTGTCCCCTCTCAATGTGTCCGGTGGCCAGAATTACTAGGTAAACGTGTCCCCTGACAACTTTTCATGGCCACACTCGTGTGAAATGTACCCAGGCGGACACATTTAGAGGGGGGACAAATTCAACCTTTACACCAGATATCTCATGCAGGGTCATTACAAGGGGTAAAGGAAACAGATGCTTCGTTATTTGCCAAAGGTTTTGTGCAACTTGTTTTAAGTCCAAAAATTATCATTACCCTTGCTGCCACGCCGATGCTCACTCAGTGGCCAATTTCATAAAGCTGCTTAAACATCAAAATGTGCCTAAGCACCGAAAACCTTGGTAAATAAAATCAGTATGCCAGCCAAAACTCCTTGTGAATGTCATGCTCAGCAAACAATGGCCGAAAACAAGTCAAAAGCAGTAAACATCACATGACAATATGGTTGGTAATTCTGTTTTATCAAGGAGGACTTTTCATGCTTAAAGGTAGTATCATACTTTGGTAAGACACCAAACAGAAATGTTCACAGATTTACGTAGGCTAACAGGGTATGAAGCTGGTGGTGGTAGAAACATACCGTTATATTGTTGCCCCCTGAAATGGTGTATTTATCCTGAAATTAGTAAAACAACAACCGAAAATCTTTTTTGATCTTTTAAAAGATCCAAAATAAAAGAGAAAAGACTTAAGAAATATTGCGGCCGTTTTTCACGATTTTCTCAAAAAGTGGGCACCGTATGGGACTGAAATTTTCACAGATGACTGTGACTGTATCTTGATATTTTTGCCAATGAATCTGTACTTCTTTGACAAAAACCAAATTATGATACTACCTGTAAGCAAATTGTGTGCTTAAGCAGATCTATGAAATTGGGCCAGATTGTCTCACATATCATTTCATTTCATTTGATTCTATTAACTAAAACAACGAATGTTACACCACGGAAACAACAATAAAAAGTGCAATCATACCCAGAGAATACAATGATGCATAAGACACAGCGTGCGCACGTTTAGACGGCACCACCACCGCCATCGCAAAACCTGAATTGAATGACAATTAGCTGAATATCCTTTAAAAGTACTTGGAGTGTGCATCACATAGATAATAAAAACAAGCATTATTAATTTCCTAAGCAAACCACAACGCCACATTGCAAAAACTGGCAGTTTGCGGGGTACTATGGGACACAAGTTGGGGATTATGAAGTTAATCAGTTGGGAGGCCTGTCTCACTCTCATTTCAATGTATCCATGTGTCCGGATTGTACCGCTGGGACAGAAGTGTAATATCATACTTAGGTTTTTGTCAAAGAAATTCATATTCATTTGCCAAAATATCAAGTAAGATACAGTGACAGTCATCTGTGAAATTGCACGGTCCCATACGGTGCCCACTCATTGAGAAAACAGAGAAAACGCCCATAGTATTTTCAAATCTTCTCACAGGATTTTTGGATCAAAATTGTTTTTGGTCATGGGTTTTACCTTTTTCTGGATAAATACAGCATTTCAGGCAGAAATATTATAACAGCATGTTCCTATAACATCACTATCTTTATACCCTGTAAGTTATAGGTAAATCTGTGAAGATATCTGTTTCGGTATGCTACCAAAGTATGATAGTACCTTTTATTTGTATAAGCAGGACACATTTTTAATCGAAAATGCATAGGATACTCGTTCAGTCATGGTGGGAAAAAAAACAATTAGACGACCTGTGTTTGGTCTATATTTGCCCGATTTATATACCGACAAATTTACAGGCAGCTATAGCACTGATGTATGGTCACTTTGTCCATGCAGAACACGTAAGCATTCTAGCTGAAATTGTCCGAATTTCTGGCAATTGCATACCAGCACTAGAGCCATTATGTCACCCCTTCCCCTTCTGCATTCAAAAAGGTTGGTAGAAAAAGAAGAAGAAAAAAAGATACAAAAGTGGGAAAGCTTAAAAAAAAAAAAAAATGACAATTTTGATTGATTAACGCTGTCAGATAACTGTATGATGTCCCCTACCTGACCATATAAGATATTAATTCGCCATTGTCCCTATTCTGAAAAAAAAAATGATTGTATATTTTGTTGGTTCACCACATATTTATGCGCCAGGGTGATGTTTTGTCATGCAGGTATAGTAGTGAAGGGTGAACAAGACAGTTAGATTGTCCGTTTCAGTGAGTACTTTGTTGAGCTGCTATAGTTTGCTATCTGTTCATCATAAGACGTTATTTTTTTTTGTGGGTGACTCGTCCATGACAAGTGATCCGTTTCGCTAGTCCGCTGCGAATTCGGTTCATCCCTAGACCAGGAGCCAATTTCATAGAGCTGCTTAGCACAAAAAATCGCTAAGCATGACATTTCTGCCTTTATAAAAACAGGATTATCAACCAAATTTCCATGTGTTGTGTATCATTTGCAATTGTTCTTTCGCTGTTGTTCGCTAACCATGAATATCAAATGAAATTTTCAATGGTGGTTCGTTTTAATGGGCAAGCAAATTTGTGTGCTAAGCAATTTTTTTTGTGCTAAGCATCTCTTACAAAATTGTTTTGTTAGTTGAGGGCTGAGTTGTACTAAGGGACCAGAGTTTCGTTCGGGTATTCGAAAATAAAAGATTCGTGGACTCATTTTTTGTTAGATAAACATTCCCATAATTATGTTTGGGTCTCTGAAGACAAAATCACAGCCTGTATAAAGTGTCACGGAACGGGAAACTAGGGTACCCTTTACCCTTGCTTTTTCCAGGGTGCTTTATAGAGAAGAGAGGGTTTGTTCGGCCTGGGACGGTTAATAATCTTCCCGGTGCAGGGTAGGCTGGCCCTGCCGGTACAGCTGGCTCACCTTGGTCAAAGACACGGTTATATACTCAGGCGACACAACGAATGTTTTCCTTGCAGCATAACAGGTTTTGCTAAGCCCAGATCACTTTTTGCTAAGCAATAATTAAAGGGAGAGATGTGGTTATATGCTCACGATGCAGTGGTGGATCTAGTGGGGGGGGGGGGGGGGGGTTAGCCCCCATTCAACCGCAGCCTGAATTGTATTAGTAAAATGAAAACAAAAAACAAAAGGGGGACATTTTTGTGCGATTTGTCAACTGCAAAGCGTCCGCGCAGGGTAACTAAACTTACATTGACAAAGTGTAGCAGACATCGAAATGCCATTTTTGAATTTCAAACACCCCCCCCCCCCGTTTCTTGAAAACTAGACCCGCCCCTGCGATTGGGTTTTGCCAAAGCTCACAAACAAGTTTTAGCTTTAAGCCGTGGTCCAAAAACAGTTTTGTTTCTCATGAGGTATACGTGTATAATAGTGCTGGTTTACGCTCTGTTATTTTTTCTTTCTTTCTCCAATTCTCTTGTTTTTGAACAGCATTTAAAATGCACTTAGAATACATACATATTATGTATGAGCATGGACCCAGTTTATGGTTGGATAACCAAGTCATGTCATATGTTTACCTGTCCTTCGCAAGAGAGGGCTTTGTTTGTCGTTTTGTATTGTTTATTTAGCAACATTAGTCACAGTGAGCACTTTAATGTTGAGCCATTGGCCCTATAGGGATTTGTGCATTTTGTTGCTTTACCAGCTAGCGGCCGTTCCAGAGAATGGTCATATTGAAAAATTAATGTTACAGTATTAAACACACAGAGAGAGAAACACACAGCCCACATTGCACAACACCGGTATACCAAAAGAGAACATAAATATGATACGGGGTGTCGATTTCATGAAGGCTTACGATCGATCGTAACTCGAGTTATGAAAGATCCGTATCCTACAAAAGACTGCTAAAATAAGTCTTACGATTGATAGTAAGTTACGATGGGTTGGTGAAAGCGACCCCATACAGAGGCTTCAAGTACATTAGCATTGAAACTGATCTGAATGAACAAATATACATTAACATTTCCTCATTACAATGAATAAGATTTGTAAACAGACGCATATAGCCTTTACGGAATGAAGCTTGAGGCTTGGGATTTGAGTTTGCTGCCGCCATTTTGTTTCCTAAATGAAATGAAGGGCTTGAGACATACATTGCGAAAGTTGGAGCCTTTCTTCGGCTTCGTCATGTGGCCCAATCCCTTCATATCGTTTCGTGGGCCTCAAATGGCGGTAGAGCGATAATGTCCCAAAACCTATAGCGTCAAGCCTGGTTTCGTAAAGGCACATAGTTCTAAAACTTAATGAACAATTTTAGTGGCCAGGCTGACGGCGGTGCAATCATTAATTTTATGATAGGTATTTTTTTTTACAGCAAAAGAAAAACGACCATCTCCTCAGAGTTGATGAGAAACCATTCTTGAAAGTGGATTTTGCTCAGACCAGGAGAAAAAGAGAGGGAATTAGTTTTAATCCAGTTCCAACATTTAGAAATGTAGTGGAGAAATAAAGTAAAAAAAAAAAAATTAGAATAATAATAGAAATGCGCCGTTCGGGAGTAAAAGCTCGGAGATTAACATTTTAATAGTTTTTTTAGTCCGAGAATGGATACTTTTTATGACATGTCGTCCGGCTTATTTGAAAAAAAAAGGAGAACGACAAAAAAAATGGCTGGATTAAGTTTGATGAGAATTTTCACAGTCTGATATAGGTTTAGTCAATATAGGCCTATATATATACTTGAATAAACAAAGAAAAAAGAATTATAACATATGTAATGTTTTATTACCTCACTTCATTATTCATAGTATTGTTTTTCAGGCAAGTACAAAATATCCAGGCACGCCCACCCGTTTAGCAAACCAAGCGTGAAGCCTCGTCGCAAAAAAAAAAAAAAATACAGTGGGAGAACAAAATCCATTGTGTCATAATTTACGAGTTTTTTTCAGCGTCATTATTTCTCTCTCTCCTCTCTATAGGTTCAGTGGTACTTTTTGTCCCTTTCACTGGCGTTAGCTGTCGTCATATTGCAGCCTGCATTGGAGACTGTCTGTCTATACAGGCTATTTTTTTTTTCTGCGTGACGGTGGATGCTATCAAGCGTGTACATTTTAGCCACGCGTTTCTGCCAGCAAATTCTCGACTCCTTTTTTTTTCTCTTTTCTTTTGAACATCCTATGTTTAACCCCCCCCCCCCCCAGACGTTTTTTTCCTTTCATAATAAAGCACATATTTTTTGTCTGTCTCCTCAACATGTTATGGGAGAAAAATCTAACGGATGTGGCGTCATTCTGTGTGCTGGAGCTGGGTTGGTTTGCCTGCTGACTCGGGTAGATTTTGGAACGGAATCTGGATTGTTTTTTCCCCCCTTTAAAATTATTTTAGCAAGTGCGAATTGTCTTAGCAATGCGCTTAATAACGACAGATTCTTAAGCACTTCGTTATTTTTTGACCTGTATGCATTTCTTTTAGGGAGTTCGGCGGGACCGTGGGCCCTGGGACGGCTGTGGCGTCGGTCTTTGTTCGAATTGAGAGGGATGGTGACGGACGAAAACTGTTTGGGGTATTCCGTTTGATTTTGAATGAAAGGGGATTTGTTCATATTTTGAAGTCACCCCGTTGGAATATATAGGGGGTGCAATAGGAGTAAGGGGCGTAACCTTGTATAAACATGACCACGGAAAGAATGGCAATCATCATAACACCCCTACCTACCTTAACCCTCATAGCGTCTTCAGTATGTAATATCCGCGTTTCAGCTTTACACAGCATTGGTGATGTCAAACTCTGTGACCGTTTTTAATGGATGGCTGCTATTCTCCAACTGTCGCCAATTTCTAACAGCTACAAATTTTCCCCCGAAAACACAACACAATACCCTTGACTGTGCCCCGCAGGAGTCTCGATCGACCACAATCGTTATTATACGATTCAATTCCTTTTTTTCGTCATTTGGCGTAATTCCACACCAAAAAAAAAGTATGGTCATTTATTGTTGACAGGTGCTTGGTCCTGTATTCGAAGAAAAGAAGAGTGAGAGAGAGATATGGTGAAGAAATAAAATGAATGAATATAATAAAGACGAAAATGCATTCAGCCAAGGAACAAGGGTTTGGTTTCGCATGACTGACATGGCACTATGTCTGTCGGTGATTAATCCCGTAAAACACCGTCGTCGTCACCGGAGCTGTACCTTCCAAGCCGAGGGGGGAGAGGGAGCGAGAGAGAGTCCCGGTGAGGATTGTTGGCGGCGGTGCTGGAGGGCCCACCGTGCCCTCCGAGTGAACCACCTGCGGCATTCAACCTCGTTGGCGACTGGCGACAAGTTCGGCTCTGCTTCGCTGGGCAGGGACGATCGAATGTCACTATATATCTATCTCTATCCACAACACACCTCCCTCCCAACAAATAAATAATAACAAAAAATGACATCGGCTTAATTCAAAATGTCCATTTTATATACCCATAGCCTTTTTCTATCTCGAATACGCAGGGATTGCAGTCCCATGAAAACTACTGACTCGCTTTTATACTTTGATACCATCATCGGAACAAAAATTCACCCAGCTTAATATCGCCGATTCAGTAACTTTTGGTCGGCCTTCCCCTCTCTGGTTCTAAAAAAAAACTATGCGCGGTATTTCATGAACCCATTCAAGTTTAATGTAGGACGGAGGTTCACCTCGATGTTACCTATAACCATTTTCTTTTTTAACAACGACGATGACGTCATAGTGTGATTAAAATTAAACTGTTTATCACTTCAAGATTCAGATATGTGATACAGCCATGTCTTGACCATCACCATGTAGAATTTGAGCAAAATTTGACTTAAAGTGAGTGAAAAAACTAAGACTGAATTACCAACCTCAAAACCCAATTTTCATCTTTCTTTCATACACATTATGTGTGTATTGACCAAATTTGTTTTTAAGGAGTATTCTTTCAATGGGTCATATTTTCACTTATTTCAGCCCAATTTCGCTTAAATTCTACATGGTGATAGCCAAGACATGGCTGTATCACATATGTGAATCTTGAAGTGATAAACAGTTTAATTTTAACATAATGGGTCCTGACACAGTGTTGCGTTTTTTTCTGGGACACCCTGTATACCAATTTCTGTTTTGGTTTATTTGAGATCTTGGCGCAGACCATATACTAGATGATATATTGCCTGCATGCGCTATAGCTAGCCGAAAGGAATGATCGTTGTTCCTATGACAAACTGAACTCAGAAAGGTTTACATGTCATGTGCAACTCTATTTGACAAAACGTCTGCTACGACTCTTACTGTCAGAAAATTGTGAAAATAAGAACAATCATGACATCATTCTTCAATCTGATTGGCTGATTGATAGTTTTGTCGAGCCGTTTTATTACTTAAACGTCTAAGCTAGGACACGGATCGCTCAGCATGGTTTCAGTAATGAATAATAATTTTGTTTTTAATTTTTTATAGTCATAGTGCTATTATACTCGTTCTCTATAAAGACAAAATCGTTTAGGCGTTAAGTCAATTTAAGTGCACGTTTAATTATTACAATCCAAGCCTTTCCTATACTATTTCAATTAAAAAACCTTACAGCACGGTGGAGGTATATAGAATATTATCATAGTCCGAAGCACGTGGGGAGATTCTAGGTAAATCCTGGGTGATTTATACGAGTATTATGTGCTTAAACCCTGTCAATAGAGACAGGATTATTCAACAATATCAGTTAATTAATCACTTTTTCTCCCAAAATGAATATGCACCCGAAATGGCGGTTGGGTTTTTTTGAATTAGAATACAAGCGGCGAAGTTGAACACTTTTCAAAAAAAGGATGCCGTGTACTTTTTGTCTTTTTGGTAACTAGGGCGAAGCATTGGCCCAGTTCTATTCTCACATGGATGTATGCAAGCACGGGAACCAGTGGCTCACGACGATACGGCGACGGATGAACGGGAAGTTGGGCAAATTACTGGTATTAATGAACGAAGCCCGTCATTGGCGACACAGCATAAAACTGGCAGTGGGGCTCGATTGTGGATGAGACCGAGATAGATAATGATTGTATTGTTGGCGGTGGTGGTATAGTCCACGGTAAATTGGATTAAAGTTGAGGGTAGAAATGTCTACACCCCCAGACGGGACTTTGTGGCAATTATCGTAAAAATAATGAGACAATATGGGTGCCCATGCATGCAACAAAATGATGGGTCACGCGTCCGTATTGCTATAGGACGGGCGAGAAATTAATACAACACAAACAAAAGAGAGACAAGTAAACAAACAAACAAACAAACACCCCATAGAAACAGACAAAATGATCAAAAGATGAACCGACAAAAGGCCAACCAACAAAATAAACAACCTACCGAACAACCAACTTACTCAAGAATTGACAAGCTACTAACCATGCCCCAACCGACCGACCGAAAAACCAAACAAACCAGCACCGACTAAACTAACCAACTATTAACCGACCCAACGATCACCTGCCTATAAGTAACTAAACAACCAGCTAATCAATCATCTAATCAACTGACCAACCAACCGACCTAAACAGTAAGCCATCCAAATTCAAACAAGCCAAAAACCAACAAGCACACAAGCACTCTCTTTAAAGGCCTTTTTCACACGACGCTAAAAAAAACACCTCTCAACCATTGAGAAATTCTCTCACGGTTGTAAAATCTTACAAAAGTGTCATCGTGTGAAAGGACACCATGCTTGAGAGTGACCGACGTCCCTGGTGAATCCTTGAGAGATTTTGGTCCAGATCCATGAGAGAATTTCTCAATGGTTGTGAGTTTTTTTTAGCGTCGTGTGAAAAGGCCTTTTGTATACATAGTGGTTTTATCCCGTCCCCTTATAACTCGCCAAAGTACACGTTCTATAATGATAAATGACCGCCACCAGCTACACGTTCAATATGATATTTTCACACAAGCTCCCCCTCCCCCTATAATCATTAATTGGCGAATCATCCATGCACATGGACTGAGGGAATTGTGGCATAATCATAGCAGTTCATCCGAGAACAAATTGTCAATTTTTTTCCCCGTTCTTTCTTTCTTCTCCCCCCCCCTTAGCGCCATTCGAACATTATCCGTATAATTGCGTCTTGTAAGATCATTCCCCCTTGAGAATCAAATAGCGGTAATGATGTGTTTTTATTTGAGGATAAAGCCTGTGTGTGTTTCCAAAGTGTGATATATTTTTCCCCCTCGTCTCCCCCTCCCCCATTTTTTTTTTCAGGCCTGGAGAACTACCCCTCTACATGACGGCGAAGAAGTACTAAGCGAAGCTGGGCCCGTCTGGTGGAGCAGAGCCAACGGCGACATAACAAAAGAACACACGGGACGAGATTCATGAATACGAAACGGGTCCGAAATCGCTTTATGAATCTATTATAAAAAAACATCACAGATTTTGTTCGGACAATTTTTTTTTTCAAAAGAGAAGCCAGTGGCTAAACAGATTTTTCCATCAAGTGTTGAGGTGAAGTCGGCGTGAATGATGAAAGAGGAGAGCCGTAAGTGACGGGACAAGAGAGGGGAGAGAGAGAAGAAATGGTGACAGGGAAAAACTAAAAGTACGATATATTTTTTTTTCGTTAGTAGGGCTTCGGTGTTGAATGTGTCCTGCCTTAGACTTTGACATTGATTGGTGTATATACGGGCTCGATTAGACGGTACCTAGGGATGGCTAGCTCAGCTAAGAGTTGGGGAAGAATGACTCGACCATCTTCTAGCCTGACCTCCGAGTCCTTCATTTCAACATACTGGAGAGGGGGTCCTTGACTCCGAATAGGGGGGACAAGTGGTGAGGGTTTTAAGCGAGCACCCCTCCCTTGGGAGGTGAAGTAGGGGTGCATGCAATCCTGGGCCTGGGGCTTTTCTATAGGTCTTGACATTGCTCCCCTCTCGCTAGCTGTATTCCCCAACTCCCAAACCCGATGCAATTCAAGGAAAAGCGACAAAGGGTGCAGAAATGAACATCTTCAGAGGAGATAAAAACAAATGACAGCAACACAGCCAATCAGAGGAGCGAGAAATTTGAAAAATGGTCTCTGAGAAGAAAATGGCGAGTCGACTCGGACCATAGCTCGAAGATATACCGAAGTCTATAGCATAGGAATGAATACATGTGAGGGGAACACACAGCAAAACTAAATGAACAAGAATTAGTGTGACTAATTTTGATTAAAATGTACACGATACAACAGTTAAACAGATACAGAGTTTAGGTAACGTGGGGCTGCCGAGCGGTAGATGTATGTGGCGTTTGAGTAAGAGACATACTGACAAATGGACGCACCAACGGAGTGAGTAACACACAAGCTAATA
This sequence comes from Astropecten irregularis, assembly GCA_963971285.1. NCBI lineage: Eukaryota > Metazoa > Echinodermata > Asteroidea > Paxillosida > Astropectinidae > Astropecten > Astropecten irregularis. The sequence goes on along the minus strand of OZ020263.1, from coordinate 3,452,874 downwards.
AATCAAGAAGTCATATACGGTAATGACATCATTACTTGGGCCATTTTCATCGAGCTGCTAACTACAAACAATTAAATTGCTTAGCACAAACATGTCTTGCCCAATAAGAAAAACAACAATTACAAATTCCATTTGATATTCAATTATTCATGGTCAGCGTACAGCCAAAGAACAATCGCAGGCGATACACAACACATGGACATTTGGTTGTTAATCCTGTTCCTGTTAAGACAGACATTTCATGGTTAGCACATTTGTGTGCTAAGCAGGGCCGTTTTTATATAGCTAAGCACATAGTGTGACTGCACACAATACTAAAAAGAGACAACCAAAAGCAAAGCCGACCAACCGACAGAACGATCATAAACCCACAATAATTTTTTTTTCTCAAAAGTCTAGCCATTCTGAACTGAAATTTGTTTCTAGGAAAAGTAACATCTTTTTCTCAAAAAGAAGCTCTGAATTCTTTGGTATACATTTCGGTGGTTTGTTTTTGGTGACACTCCGACCGTAATAAAAGCAGCATTTCGTTGTTCACAATACAACAAGGAAGCCGATACGTGTATACGAGATTGAAACAGAACTCGTGTGTAGGCTATAACATTGTGGAGTCAGCGCGATAGACTTCGGTGTGTGCCGTCTCCGACTTGCACCCCAACAAAACTCTCCCCGGAGCAAGTCCCGCAGTTATGTGCTCTCCCCTCTCGCCAGACGGAAGGGGAGTCCTCGAAAGATGAACACGACGAAGAAAAAAAGAGAGACAGAATGGGAGAAAGAAATATCGCAGCGACTGCATGGCAACAGGACCTGGGGATATCAGACTTCAGGTTACATGCCTCCTGTTTTTTTTTCCGGTTCACGCTCTCCAGTGACATGCAAGACGTGATTGAAATCACGGTGCTAGTGTGATGACTCTATTATCAATATTTTGTATTCCATTTTGTCTTTTTTTTTCTCTCTCTCTGTCTCCCCTACTCTATCTTTAGTCCCCCCTTTCTCTCTTACTGCTTGTCTGTTTCCATCGCTTTTCCCATCGGAGCGGCACTTGATGGTTTTTCGGCCGGTCCGGATGCGAGCTTGTTTGTAATGCCAATCCGCCAGGGACCGGACACAATCAGCGGCCGATTATCCTGGCTGATGACTTGCGAGGTAGGGTCCCGTCTGGCGTGCCGTGCATGCCGTGCTGTGCCGTACTGCGCCGCGCGCGCCAGGCGGCGTATGGTCCTCTTGTTACGCTATACACCGTAAAGTCACTCCAGCTAGCTAGGGCTATAGGTCTAGGCGTTCATGCATTGACTTACAGAACTATCATCATTTTTTTTTTTTGCACAGAATCACCATCAACATTGCAATGAACTGACTCGCTGCTGTATACGCAATGTCTTTTTACAGGCGTTTTGATCCGTACAATTTCTTCCATTGTTTTTATCATTTTTGTTCTTAAGCAATAACTTTGTGATACGCTCTGTCGAAATGAGGCATAATAATTGGCCCTTTTACATACTTTACCAACCAGTTTATACATACAACCAATTAACGACACGATTAGTTTTGACGTAATGTTTTGTGTTTCGTGTATGGTGCATTATTAGGATACATTGTTTCTTCGTTTAAAAAAGAATGATAAATCGTCATTATTAATGCAATGGATCTCCAGTTTGAGGGCCCCTAACGGTCTCATCACTACGCAACACGAAATGACATCTTCCTCATTTCCACAGAATGAGATTTTTTAGGCACTTTTCCAAACCTCGGCTCCGGCTCTGGCCCTGGCTCCGGCTCCAGCTCCGTCATCCATATGCTGAAAATATAGGTTGTGGTGTTTCATTGAAGCTGAAGCTCTGTTTTCCTTTTCAAACCAGAGAACCTACTACCTCCGAACCGCAACCAAAAGCCTCTATTTTGATACCCGTTATTTTAGAACGGATTCACAAAATGGAGCCGGAGCCTGAGCCTGAGCCTGAGCCTGAGCCTGAGCCTGAGCCTGAGCCTGAGCCGTAGTTTGGAAAAGAGCCGTAGTCTATCCTCCGAGTTCTATTTGTTTGGCTACAGTTTTTTTGTACCTTAATAAACCAAAATGAGTTTTTTCAACGGTATAGAATAGTAGGCCTTATCAACGCATAACGAGTTTCACCGGTAGCGTTTTCTCATAATGAGGGTCATTTACAACCTGTACTAATTAACAATGTACGCTGTGCATATGACTTCATTATACTTGGCAGCGAGCATAATGAACGTATGTTGTGCTTGGTAATAAGGTCTTCCACGAATTTAATATCTAACGGGGAGGGCCGGGTTAATGAAATCAATATCATTTTGATTTATGATAGCCTTGAAATCAGTCAGAAATTTAATCTTGCATGCTTTTGTCTTTACTTGTTGGCCATGACTCCGTGAATTTGCGACTGAGACTTCAATTTCGGATAGATTGAGAAATCCGAGTAAATTGCTTGTATTTCAATAAAATATACTCGTTTTTTTCATTATTGGGATTAATCCAGTCATATTTGTGTTTTTGTCCACTGTGTTTCATTCTTGCGTCTCTATTCTAGCTTTGCCGTGTGTGTTTTTGTTTTGTTTAAAGGGCATATACAACATTGGTAACAAACCAAAACAGAAATGTTCAAAGATTGACGTATATTAACTTACAGGATATAAAGACGGTAATGGTACAAACATACTGTGAACATTTTCCTGCCCCAAACAGCAAAACAGCAAACACAAAAGCAGTTTTGATCTTGGAAAGATCTTAAATGAGACAACTATTTCATCACAATTTGGCATAACAATTGCAGCGGTTTTGGGGGTCGTTTTCTATTGTTTTGGATGACAACATGAGCTGAACATTTCACAAATGTATTTTTATTCCATGACAAATCAAATTATGAACAGCCTGCAGCTGCTCTATCACCTTTACCAATGTTGTCCACTTCCTTTAAACTATTGAACCTCTAGTGAAGAAAATGACATTCTGCAGAATTGTTTTTGCTCAAGATTTTTGTTTGTTTTTATTTCATTTCATCATATTTCACAAATCTGATAAAAAATTCCCTCTTGTAAACGTTCTTAATTTAATATTTTGTGTAACACGTACCATTGATAAAAAGTGAATTAGAATGAGAAAAAAAAAAGAGAGAAAAAAATGAAACAGAGATTTTTATTCTTAGATGACGATTTAGAAAATCTCAACACCAAGGGCTGCCCAACGGCGGCAAAAAAGGAGCATCTCAAACAGACGGTAGATAAAATGGCGGGAAAAGACCGAAACTCTTCACGAGCCAATCAGCAGGGACGTACTAGAATCCAGACAACACATTAACCAATGAGATACCATGTTACATCGGGATGAAAAAAAAAGAAAGAAGATCCAATCAAAACCTCGACTGTACAGATTACGTTAATTAGTAAACACAACACAAAAGGCAGTATAATTATTTCCAAAGAACACATGAAATGATTAACATTTCTCAGAACATTTCGCCGATGAAAACAGAAATAATAGAAAATGTTCCTTTCCCCCTTTTTGATAATAAGAATATCGAAATTAAGCCAAAATTGGACTTAAAATGAAATTCCATGTGCATAAAATATACTATTTAGTTTGATATTTTATTTCCATACGGTTTAATTTCTGCAAGAATTTCGAAGGCAACACACCAGTCTGTACCAACAAGGATACATTAACACCATACAGGGGACATCTACCTTCATAAAAACCTGACCATTATTCACAAACAAGTACCAAAAGGTGATTTTCTTTAGTAAACATAACAAAAGTCATGACACTTACAAATAGTCTGCAAGTGTGTCGACTGTGGGTCCGGAAGTCATAATACAAAGTGTACCAGATCCATCGTGACACTTTTAGATCATTGATAGGCATTTTGATGAACAACAATTTAAAATATCCTACGAATAAAATTCCTTTTTTTATTTTCAGAAAACAAAACAAAAGTGAGGGTAGTGAACAATTTGTGCGTAGTACTTTTACAAAAAAAATAATATATTAAAAATCTCAACGTCACAATTTCTTTCATACTTGCAACAAATCAACATGCTTCATCTATTTTTCTTATCTCTTTTTTGGTTCAAAAATTACATTATGTTTGTAATTTTAAGGAAGGTGTAAACAAAAAAAATTGTCATGGTGGAAAATTATGTAGCATAACTAAGAGAAAAAAACCACCATTGGCAAATATATATATATATATTTATGTATGTAAATGAGAATAATTATTACACGATGCACCACACGAAAGAAAATTAAAAACATATTAGCACACGTGTGAAGTTATAGATTTTGTACGAAATGACCGTTTGCGTAATCAAGGCGTTGCTATTGACACCTCGGTCCAGTGATTGGTCAGCCCTAAATTACAAGAAATGAGGGCTTAACGCACTCTGCAATCACCTCGGTAATTTCCTTCGTATTCATTTACTGAATTGAAAGCTATTTTCTCACTTTTTCTTTCTCACTTTAATTCTCTCGCATTTCTAATAATATCACCACTCTCTCTTTTCTCTCTCTCTCTTTTTTACAAATCCGATTCTTAATCTTTTACTCATTCTGAACTTGTCGAAAATGTCACCTTCGGAAAGTCCGTGAGCGACCGGAGATTTTAATGATTGCCCGAAGGGCCGGATTTTGCGCGCCAACACGAGTCCGCTCAATTTAGCGAGCGCCACCTTGCAAACATCGCACCCGACGGCCAATCACAGCCCGTCAGACGAAAGGCGAGGTTTTTTTTTTTCGGTCTCGTCTCTCAGCCAATCACAACCGGGCTGTCTTGTTTCTGGCCGTCACGTGATGCGCGCGCAAAGTAAGGTTGCTGCTCAGTTTTCACTGATTGGAGTCAGACATCGTGGTATACATATTGCATACAGGCAGCGCGTTATGCGAGTGTCAGCAAATAATAGCTTGAGTACCATCTCCTTCAGGCTAAGCTATCTTTTTTTTAAATGAATTCAACAGGCCAATCTGTCAGGGGAATTTAAAAATAGGAAAGAAGAGATTAGAAGGCCTCTGACAATCGTGGCTTGAACTAGACGGAAACATCACTTGAATATGCCATAATGGTGCATTCTATACACCAACCACCATTACGCACATTTCAAATTCGGTTCCCAGCTCGCCCGAATAGTGGGAAAACCACTTCTTCTTCTTTTAAAGCCGTATCCTTTTTTTTAAACAGTCCAATTTTTTTTAGTAGTAAAACAAAACAATCTACAAAAAAACACAGTTTATCAATATTTTATATATACTTCCCTCTTCTTTATCTTCAATTCTATTCCTACTGGCAAGGTGTCATCATCGGTTATCTTCTCCAGATTCCGAACAAAGTTTGAGGCCAGGGCCCCCACAAAATAATCACTGCCGGTGACTAGCCGTCAGCCGCCGTGGGTACATTGGCTATCTTTTAAGGGACACTGGCAAAGATTCTCTCGCCTTTGGGGGCGCAACTTGTAAAGTCACATTGCTTTTTCACATAATGAGTTTCTCCTTACAAACAAATTAAACAAAAAGATGGTTATTTCTCCTATAGATCAAGCCCATACCCAAAGTAAAACATACTTAACAAAATTGTAATGGTGGCAATGAATATACATGTAGCGACGTGGATTTTTTGTTATACGTGAGTGGTACTTTTCCTAGAATCGGTTTTGACCTGATGCACAATCGTGACGTCATCGAGTAGGGCGCCCTCGGATGGCGGTCAAAAAAGAAGGCAGCCTATTGGCCAATCTGCGCGCTCAACGATCATAAACGTCACGACGCCATGACGTCATTGATAGCGAATTGCGTGGAATAATATACAAGGCCTTTAAAAAGATTACCTTGCTGCGCTCAGGCGTCAAATTGTAGGATAAACAATACATTTAAATGATGGTTTAATGTCGTCTAAAACGGATTTAACAAGCAAACTCGCCCAAGAATTTAATTTATGGACAATAGAGAATACAAATCACAAGCAATGTCTAACCCAAAAAGCGCAACCAAAGAAATGAAATATCAAGTCGAGGTTGAATACATCACGTTGAGACAATCTGTGAAGCGATATTTTGCATTGTGTTGTTCACACTGCTTGAATATTCACCCAAAACAACACTATAACACATCGGCAAGCATTTATTTTGAACTTTGGTCTCAAATCTCAACAAAGTACATTTTCTTTTCTTTTCTTTTTTCCCGCGCTTTTGAATTAAATGAGCTGTGAAAAATGGAGAACACACAAATCATGAATGATGACACGGGCAATCTCGACTCACGGTGGATTGCATGGTATACGATATCTACCCCCAAAAACACCAATTTAAATTTGACTTTGTGCATCAAATCAACTGGCTCTAATTGAATTTTGTAATGATTATCACCACACTGAAACTCATGAATATGGAAATATTTGATAATTTGCATAAAAAACAAAAGGGGGAAAAGTGTAACCGCAGCCTACAACAGCTGTGGAGTCGGCAGACACGATGGATAGGAATAATGCTATGTTTGAGTATTTCCACAGATTGCAGAGTTTGTATAACGCCCGTGGGAATACAGTTGAATATTCCATTTTTCAGTTAAATTTATTTAGATCATCCTAAAATTGTCGTGTGTCTTCATCCATATTATTCATTCTACGTAGGAGAATTTCAACGTTACAGACCGAATCTTTATCTTTCGCGCGCAAATCCGATATTTTGTTTTTATTAGAATCTCAGTTTTAAACATCTTTTTGCCCTCACCTTTCTTTTAAAAATAAAACCTCTGGATATTTTTTTTGTTTTCCATTACAACCTCAACTCAATTCTGGCAACGAATTTGCACGTATAGTCTTTTTTTAAGTTTTCGCGAACTAGATATACACGTCATAACAACTGTTTTGTTTTCCTGTCCTACAAAAAAAGTATACGATTGTAAGAGAAAAACTACATCTTTTTCTAAATTTGACCGTGAAAAAACAGAAAATAAGAAATGAATACTTTATAATATTTATATTATACATCAACCTGTATTATTTCATTAACTCAAAGGCTTGTTGTTATACAAAAAAGAGTTCTTTTTTTTTTACGCTGGGCCATTTAGTCCAGCGTATTGACAAGCTGACAATGTTGGGCTTTGGCGGACAGGATAGCTGAATGTCCCCATACCGGAGTGTTGTTTGGCTTTAAGGCGAAGCGTTGCGATACTGCTGGAGCATGGCTCCCGGTACATGTACGAGGAGGTTGGCACCGAGGCGTACGGGCAGGCCGCTGCCGCCGCGGCAGCCCCGGCCGAATTGTTCAGGTTCTGGTGGCTCATGACGCCGTTCACGTTGGACGAGGGGAACGTGGAGCTCATGGTCGTCTGTGGGTTGAAGCACATGGGCTGGTTGGAGACTCCGGCCAGCGGGTTGACCGTGTTCAGTGACCAAGGGAAGCCCTTGGACCCCAGGGGGTTGGCCGACTTGGCAGCCCAGTTGTTGTAGGAGTAGCCGGAGTACAGCCCGTCATCGAACGGCTGCATCAGACCGTTGAACTGCGAACCGAAGCCGTTCTTGAGCTCGTTCAGCTGGTTCCTCTCCCTCTTCCTCCACTTGGCTCGCCGATTCTTGAACCACACCTGCAGCAAACATCCAAGAAGAACAGACAGAGAGGGAAGGAAAAAAGAATGAGGACGAGCATAAATAAATACATCTTAATTAAAAATCAATATCAAATCGAGATTGGATGGTATCTTTTACGCGTAATGACCTGAGAGGGGATTTGAAACTAGATGCCTTCGAAGAGCCCTGACGAGGTGTCCCTTTCTCCGGCTCTTTGCCTTCCTTCCACAAAATGCGAGCGGCCGCGGTGTCGAGTTTCGCCGAGCAATAACGGCGAGTGTGTACTCTACACGGGGCCGGCCTGATCGACAAGATGGGCCCGCAAATCCCCTCGGTACCAGGTATAATCAAAAGCTCCACAAGAAAGAAGGAGCACACACAAAAATCATTCCTGTTGGATGGGTAGATTCTCATTCACCGTCCCTTGCCTTGCCCTTGCCTTGCCTCGCTAGCTATTGCAAGTCCCACCAGCTGTTTTGGATAATTTCTTGTACTTTGTTCCCCCTCTATACTCCTCTTTTGCAATTTGCGCCGTGCCGCGTACGGTGCCCGTCTATATACCGATGAAGTTGTTGATGGAGTAGGCGGGTATGGGGCATTGGATATAGGGTATAATGATAGCTCGTCGTGGATGGATGGTTGTGGGAGGAGTAAGATTGGTAGGGGGCAAAGACATGCTACTTCTGACGGTATCAGAAGAGAGAGGGGAGGGGAGGGGAGGGGGAGGGGGAGGGGGCACCCATGTCATCCCGTGGGACGGTAAAAATAAGCCACAATTACAATTGGCCCTATGTATTTGTAAAAACACGCAACACGCAAATAATAACAAAATCATGCACGCGGGCAGGCCAAGATAAAACCGAAAACAGAAGACAAAGAGGCCATTCAACTCGATGAGACGGACAAAAAGACAAAAAGGCAAAAAAAAACCAAGACGGACAAACAGACCTCTAGAAAAAAAAGGTCGATATCCTGTGATAAATATGCAAGCGATCAACATATGTTGAGATTCCATAATTGTTGCCGACAAAAAAAAAGAACACATGACCTTGACAGTGTGAAAAAAAAACACATTAATGATCACATTTATATGCTATACATTGGTGTTCGATTAATTCTTTTTATCCAAATTCTTTTCTTGTCAAAGAACGCTTTGACGGCCGGGGAAACAAAATTCCCCCAAAGCAACATCTGTTAAGTCTGGTCATTCAATTTCCTAATTACCCATTTGTATCCGCGCAAAGGTAACACCTGCAATCTAGGAGGGTCACAAAGGGTTATTTGCATGAAGACAATGACGTATCGAGCGGTACAGATTAAAAGTCAAAACGCGGTTGAGATAAAAAAACAAAATACTGCAATGGTCGCATGGTTTGAAAGCCCCTAACCACTGGCTTTTACGTCACGGCGGTTTCGCCATTTTTTCTGCATCAGTGATCATCTGGTTTAGTCTCCAAACTGATGAAATGTTTATATTCATCGAATAGGGAAGAAATAGCAAACATATGGTCGATTTCGCATTATAATCAACAATTATATAACAAGACAATTGAATCATACGAATCTATAATGGTCTGCATGTGATGCTGTGTGTGTGTATATGGAATTGAAGTCAGAAAGTTACGTGGTCGGTTTCACCAAACTCATTGTAACTTACTTATCAATCGTATAAGACCTATGGGCGTTTACGAAACGGAGGCTAAGGCTCCGTCTCAGGCTCCGGCTCCATTTCGGTAATCCATTCTAAAATAACAGGTATCAAAATAGAGGCTTTTGGCTGCGGTTCTGAAGTAGATTCTCTGGTTTGAAAAGGAAAACATTTCGTGAATCCATTCTGAAATAACGGGTGTCAAAATACAGGCTGCAGTTCTGAAGTAGATTATCTGGTTTGAAAAGGAAAACAGAGCTTCAGCTTCATTGAAAAACCACAACCTATATAGGCCTATACTATTTCAGCACATGGATGTCAGAGCTGGAGCCTGAGCTGGAGCCTGAGCCTGAGCCTGAGCCTGAGCCTGAGCCTGAGCCTGAGCCTATAAGCCTTCGTTTCGTAAACGCCGTTAGAAAGCATTGCAGTCCTATACGTAGGATACGATGAGTTATCCTTCGTAACTCGAGTTACGATCGATCGTAGGGCTTAGTGAAATCAACCCCAGGTCGCATTGTTATTCACGTATGGTCTCTCAAATTAAACTTGCGCTAGAAAGTGGGACCTTTTCATTGCATGCCGATCACTAAAATAAGACCTAACTAAACCCAATGACAGACTCCCACCGCACAAGGTCTCTATTTTAAAGTGACACGGGATGTTCTGATCGTCTTGGGGATACCCATACGGGGGCCTGAGGTGCGGCGGTCCCAGGGTTTTATAGTCTGACCCCGCTCAGGTACAGGTTTCCGGAAGGGATTTAGGGGGACATTTTGTTTGGCAAAGTGCAGTGCACCGCACACTTGCTTCTTTCTCATGGGTATAAAAACACCACAGTTTTCTCTCCTTAAAGGTAGTATCATACTTGGTTAGAAACCAAAACAGAAATGTTCACAGATTTATGTATAACTTACAGGGTATGAAGATGGTGGTGGTAGAAACCTACCGTTAAAATTTGTCCGCTTGAAGTATTTATCCAGAAATTAGTCAAACAACGACCGGAAATCTTGTTGATCTTTTAAAAGATCAAAAATAAAAGAGAAAAGACTAAAGAAATACTGTGGCCGTTTTCGCTGTTTTCTCAAAAAGTGGGCAACGTATGGGACTGAAATGTTCACAGATGACTGTTAGTGTATCTGTCTTGATATTTTTGCCCATGAATCTGTATTTCTTCGATAAAAACTGAAGTATGAAATTACCTTAAAATGATAAGCTTTGTCTATACACCGTCCTTTTTGTGTAGCCTCCCTACAAACAGCAAAATCTACGGAAGACCATTTCGACCTTTAACCTTTGTGCACATATCCCATGATGAAACGACACTTCGATTTACTAGTTGAACGAAGAAGAATTAAAACGGGTAACAGCGGGCACATCACTGAATGTTATTTTTAATAAAAAAAAAGAAGAAGAAAAAAGTTCGCCCAAGGGGTTGATTAAAACCCCAAAATGCCTTGGGCACAATCGGGCTTCATGCACACAAAGATATGCAGCACTACATGCCGCGTGTCGATCGGCCTACGAATTTGCGATTGAACCCATTTTGAAGTCGGTACATATTGAATTTGTGTTTAAAACTGAAATCATTACAGTCTGGTGTCGGAGGGGGGGGGGGTTCACCTTGCACAACACAGTCTGATCCCCGACTGTGCATGCGCTGATGAACTGGAATCCACCGGGATTGCTTTACTGCACGGCAAAGGAGACCCCGGTTTTAGATCTTAAATCCCTCCTATCATCACACAAATTGGAACAAGATTAGCATCTTTCCCATACCTATTACATGGATTTCATTGTCTCAAGATTTTCTGCAAGCAAGGGGGGGGGGGAGTTGGGAAACATCCCCAAGAAAATTCAACACACATGTTGGAAAATGCAGAAAGTCGCGTTCCGCCGACCGAGTTTTCTAAACCCTGGACCCCGAAATTATACAGAATTTGTGGCACAGGCTTTGCGCGTTGCGCGCTGCACCGTCGATTTGTTTCGTTCAAACACAACATTGCTGCAAGATATCGGGGCCTGAAACTTCGTGCACGGAGAAAAAATAAGTGATTGCTTTTGTTTCTTCATCATTAAGGGTACTATCATACTTTTTGGCAGCACACCGAAACAGAAATCTTCACCGATTTAACTATAACTTACAGGGTATAAAGACGGTGATGGAAGAAACATGCCGGTAAAATGTGTCTGCCCGAAATGCTGTATTTATCCAGAAAAGAGCAAAAACCAATGACCAAAAAAATCTTTTAAAGATTATACAATAACGGTGAAAAGATTTGAAAAATACCGTGGGCATTTTCACTGTTTTCTCAAAAAGTGGTCACCGTATGGGACTGAAAACTTCACAGACGACTGTTACTGTATGTTTCGTGATGTTTTTGCCCATGAATATGCATTTCTTTGACAAAGAGCAAAGCATGATATAATCTTTGAAGATACATGTAGTACATTTAGAGCGAGGTTTATTTTACTCAATGCCATAGCCCAACACGGAGAGTGCGTTAACACCAAAATATAACATGCCACTTAATTATAGATGTCTAGTTTTTTTGTTCAAGGACTCCTCATTAAAAACAGAATAGGTTTTTAATCTTTAATGGGGTCCATTACGTTGAAAACATCAGCAGACAAGAGAAAAACTACCGTACAGTTTAAACAAGCAAAGATCAATAAGTAACTAAATTAAGGAAAATTGCAATAAATTATAGTTCGCTATATGAAATAAACCATTTATATCAAACTGTTACTCTTCAAACAAACCATTGTTGCTAAGAGTCATGCTGCTCAACTTTAGCTCATTATAGACGAACTAAAAACCGCCAAAATCACGCGGGAAAGTACCAAATGTATGGTATTTTATAAACACCCTGATCACAAACTGCATATTTGTTTATTTGAAAGTCTCTGTCTAGCTATATCATACTCTATGCAAAACCGAAGGAAAATATGATAAAAACTTGATCTGTGCGTCACAAGCCGCCATGTTTACTGCGGATCTGTTGCATCGAATTAGTTTTAACATCCATTAAGAAAATCAATATTAATGTCTTACATTTATGAATGATCAATAATTCAAATTCGTCATTAAACTAAATGCAAGATCTGTGGTTTTTTTGTTTAAACAAAGACAATAGACTTGATGAGATGAGATAGTTCTAGACGGTCGGCCCACTCATAGAAATTTCATGATCACTCGGAATAAGCACTATCCCCGAGGCCGCCGTCATCGCTTGGCCGTTCAGGCTTGGCAGCGGCTGCCGTCGCCCGCCAAAAAAATCCCCTTTGAGACTCACCGAAGAACAGCCCCCCGGCAGCTAATTTACACCCAGGACCCTGTAGCTATTTTCAGATCTGACGCCCAATTTTGTTTTTCATGAAGATCCTTGCTTTCAAGTTTTGTTTGTCTAATTCTCCCCCTTTTATTCTCCCCCATTCTTCCGAGGTGGTATCCTAGCGGTGCGATACTTCTTGAAATCCCGCGCTGTTGTGTGGAAAGTGAGAGAACCCGGTGAGAATTAAAGAGGTTTGTGTTTACTTGGTTGATCTTATCTTGACGGTCATTACCGAGTTGATTATTGAGGCCGATTCGGATGATTATGACCGGGGGATGAACGGCGGTAGTTGTCAGAGAGGAGAAGGGGCCCTCAACACGGGTGATTTTAAAACAAAAATGGCGAGGAGACTTAGGCCTATACAAGTTTAAAACACGGGGAAGGGGGATACCGGCAGGGGTCGCCTTGGATGGTAAGGGGCTTGCTGGTGAGGGTACTGGGGTTATCATGGTGGTGTCTGCAGCAGGAGGGGTCACGGTGGTGATACATTCAGTGGTGAGATTATGTGGTGATATTGCTGGTGTAATAATAAACGGTGACGACATATGACAGAACAGCAGTATAAATAACACGAAATATCCCGTATGTTGAACCAACTCGGCCATTATTATTAGCATCCGTATATAAGTGCGAGCGAATATTTGGTAAAAACAGAACTTCGCGCCTAAACGGATCGCATCATAGACAGTCATTTTGGTTCCTAACCTTGAAGTTGTCACAACTTCATGGACAATTACAACGACATTGACAATGACACTGCGACAGCGACGCCGACGAAATAGGGAAAAGATGACAACAAAGCAGACGACATCAATATTTAAATATTTTAAAATGACAAACGTCTGACTGTCTCGACTCAGTGAGCGTGGAGACCTTCACGCATGAGATCAGGATCATGTCTAGCCGTCCATGATGGGTGCTCTTGGCCGGGCAGCCACTTATCAACGAGGTGATATGACAGCACAGCGCATAATGACCCCGCTATAACCTCGACCCCAACGTCAACATTGAAGTCCTATACTACTAATAGGAGCCTTTCTCAAAGCTCGGCTCAGGCTTCGGCTCCATTTCTAAAGAATCCATTCTAAAGTTATGGGTATCAGAACAGAGGCTTTTGGCTGCGGTTCGGAATAAGATTCTAAGGTTTGAAAAAGAAAACAGAGCTTGAGCTTCAATGAAAAACCACAACCTATATTTTCAGCATATGGATGGCAGAGACGAAGCCGGAGCCTGAGCCGGAGCCGACCTTTGTGAAAGGCCCAAGGCCTACTACTACCACCGTGTGTAGCCCCTTCCTCGACCCGTCTCAGCCGGCCTGCTCGCCGCCCGCATACCGCTCCCCGATTACCGCCTATTGAAGTTCATTCATCGGTTACACGCTAATTTATCCCTCCTTTACCCCCACAACTCACCACCCCAATGCCCCGCCCACCAATCTTACACTCCCTATATATGAACATACATAAATATAATATATGCAGAGATATCATAAGGTATAAAAACTATCAATCAATTGTGTTTCATGGACTATATAAGATGCTTTGGATTTTATTTTAAAAGACTCGACCTCCACAAAATTGACACATTTAATTTCCACTAGGCCGATTCATCATCGGTGCTCTTGGACAGTCTTGTGGGGCCATTTGCGTTATTATCCCCCTTATAACAGTCGAGGAAAGTAATGAACAATAATTCTTTGGTGTACACAACATAAATTCCTTTTAATGTTTGTTTCATGTAGATGTATACCCCGTCGCGTTTTCCTGCGATCGAATTATTAACTTCCACAAATTTTCAAGTTCAATTACAGGCCAAATCCCACGACTCTTCATGCCTGATTAAGCATTGCCACTGACATTTTAGCCACTATTAACTAAATGTTGTTTTTTCGTTGCAGTTTTTTAAGATCGTTACAGAACACACAACGTGCCTTCGCATTAAAATCCTCGCCATTTGCAAAAGAACCAGAAAACCAGAGTTTTAAAGTGATAAACGGCGTAAGCTTTTATAGGGAGAGCTTAGAAAGCGAGATGAATGTTTCAGCAAGTTCTGTTTCAAAAGGAGAATAAAGGAGACGACTTCAAGCTTAATGATGAAAACCAATCAATTTTACCAACATCGAACACAGGAAAAAGATACATACATACATGCTAAACATAATAAACGGCACAACTACAAATTGCCTCTTATAGACGTGGTAAATGATGAATCATTCATGAAAATGTTTGTGTATCGATGTTGGATTTTTTTTTGTCTTTCTCGAGAAGAGGTGAAGTATAAGATCGTGTCGCAAGTTGATCTCAACGGTGTTTGTCAGCCTGGCTCCTGTAGTTTTATTGGGTGAGTGAAACCCACTAGCCAAACTATAGAATAATGTCTACATTGACGTCACGCAACGATTTAACGCCCGCAGCAAGCCAGTATTAATGTTCCTTAATTGGCACTGTGACAAACAAAACACACAAATGTGGAACAAATTTGATTGGATTATTCGGCAGGCCGACTCGATTATTTTGCTAATAATCTACGAAAGTTAAGACTTTTTTTGAGTAGTGGTTTCGATAATTTATTATCAAATGGATGATTCTTGAAGTCTGTGTGTATGGGGGCTTGGCATAAGTTGAGCCAAAAATCAGACTCAATTTTTCTTTATAGAACATAAAGAATGGTTTTGATCTTGCACAAGATCAAAACTGTTTTCGGTCTTTGTTTGACAAATTTCTGGATAAATACAGCATTTCAGACGGAAATGTTTTAACGGTATGTTTCTACCAGCACCATCTTCATATCCTGAAAGTTATACATAAATCTGTGAACATTTCTGTTTGGGTATGTTACCAATCCTTTACTGTACCTTTTAATCTGTCACAAACTGAGATCAAACTAGGTGACCTCCAAGTATCAGAGCGGTATAACTAAGACGAGGAAATTATCAGTTATACTTGCATCTTTTACCTATATTATACAAGTCCTAGACTGCGAATAATTGTGGGTAGGCCTAATTTGCCCCTCTTTTCTATTCCCCACGAGAATGCCCCCTATACATGTTGTCAACGCGCAAGGAGATCACTCCCATTTTGGCATTGTGCACAATTCTCCGAGCAGACGTATTAACCTTGGCCAAGTGTCAAATCTATTTCCATTAACTTGACGTATTCGCGCCAAAATAACCCCCCTGGAAACAACACACAACAGAAAAAATAAAGTAGCCGTCTGAGCCATAGACATATACGAACGAAAAAGGAAATCAATCTAAATTAAGAGACAAATATATTTTGTTATGTAAAGAAATAGAGGAATGGGTATTAGTCCGAGTTTAGTGCGGGTCTCGACCGGTTTATCAAGGGGGACGGGTCGGCCTTGCTGCCCGTATTGATTCGGGAACAAAGATCCGAGCTACGGTGACAAGGCCGTCCATTCTGCGGCTCGATTACACAAATTTGTTGATTAGATTCTTGCGTATCGATCAGTCGTGACAGGGCCGCCATGTAGCGGTGCCTCGCTGCCGTTCCCAGTTTTTATCCAGACAAGGTCTCGAAATCACTGAGTTTTTTTTACCTTAAAATGCGACGGCATGGTTGCCAGAAATAGAAGTAGAAATCTTGGGGAAAGGCCTATTCCATCACAGCATTATCGCATTATTGTGTCTGAAAGGCTTGCATTCTGCATTTTTGAAGCCGAACAAGTGTTCGTGATTCAAGGGATATCGATTGAGAGAGAGGAATATCGCCCCCTTTCAAAGAGAATCACGACTAGTTAAAGAGATACATCGACAACGTAAGACCCTGATTTGCTGGTTTGGGATTTAGGGATGGGGGTGCATGGGGAGGGCGGCATTTTCCTATTCAGGAATTGACAAACATCATTTTGTTTTGTCTTTTACACCAGAAATGTCCCAAAATTGTCTCATGATTTTTCGCGCGAAAAGAAGATATCAAGCTCATGCATCATAATGTTTTATTCTTGATTCAAAATAGAGAATTTCAATCATAGAAGACAATTGACTATAAGGGACACCACCAACATAATGACTGGATAGCTCAGTTGGTATACGAGCGCCTGAATGGTATTCCGGAGGTCGCTGCATGGTTCGAATCCCGCTACTGTCAATTTGTCTTTGTTCACTTTTCAATGAGTACAGTTATTCAAGTCAGTTTCACTTGTGGTTATTTCAATGTTTATAGATATAAGATGTTATAAGATATAGCGTGCAGTGGGATTGACGAGGCGGCGAAGACAAGGGTAGGTGACGGTGTAGATGCGGTGAAGGCCACGCTGGTCTCTGGGCGTGTCTCTATGATCAACCATAACAGGCTATACTCTAATAATAATACCGATAACAATCAGAAGATTTGTTCTTACCCTGACTCGGGATTCTGTCAAGTTGGTCCAGGCAGCGATCTCTTCGCGTGTGGACATGTCCGGGTAGCGGTTACGGGCGAAGTTCCCCTCCAGCTCCTGCAGCTGTTGGCTGGTGAAATGCGTCCGCTGACGGCGCTGCCGCCTCTTCTTGCTCGCCTCGTTCTCCGAGCCGTTCTCTTCGGCCGCGCTGGTGTTGCCGTTTTCAACATTCGTCTCGCCTGAGGAGAGGGAAGATGGGGAAAAAGAATTAAACATTTTGAAGACAGAACACTGATAAACAACATTAAACTTCCATGAATAAAGTACCAACAGCCTGTTATCATTCTTGCCTGCTAGGCAGGTTAAACTTGCAAACCGTCGCCTCTGAAAGACGGCCATTATACCCGGGGGCCATCTCACAGACCAACACGGACCTCTTGTTTACCCGTGTCCAGATGACGCAATTGGCAGACAAAGAGTTGATCGGCATTCGAATACTGTACTATGCGACGGCCCCCAGTCATGGCGGCTCCCAATAAAAAGGTCTAGCTTGTACCATTTCACGTTGCCAAATTTCTTTCCCATTTTTTCAAAATATCAGTGACGTCCCAGGTTGACTCTAGTCCAGCGTGCGGTTTCAACTTGATTCCCTATCCGGCAGAAGAAACTCCAGAATCCCGACAAATGGCTCCCTCACGATGCGGTTGACTTCACGGCGAGTATAGGCCTAAATGTTGGGGCTCCCCCAACACGTTCTAAACACCACTTCCCCCCTGAAAAAAAAGCCCCAGCGAACATAAGCCGAGAACAGAAATATGTCAATGTTTGGTCCGTGGATCCGCGCAGTGAGTCATGGGTTTGACCCCTTAAGGGTCAAGCCGCCATGATGGATGGCAGCTATATTCAACATAATATAGTCGCATATTATTATTATTATGAAGCGATGGATCCTCAGCGTTCAGATGATATGTGTTAGCGCAAAGCAGTGACTACACACAATAATATGCAAAGATTGGTTTCAGGCAGCGATCCGTATGGATGCGTCCAAACACGTTCATCCAATAAGGTTATAAAAATTCATCATCAGATACAGGCAAAGGTATGCCTTCTACAAAATGGATGAAAAAGCTGTGAAAATGTGTAGAAAATGACTCTTTCCCGCTCAAGTTTCCTAAGAGTGTACAACGACATAACCGTAAAGCCTCTCTATAACAAAGCATACAGTCTAAATACGGAGTTTCAAAGAATGATGCACTTAAAACTGCTGGGATGTGATCACGCGCTATATGCAAATAACTGCACACACAAAATGGTGCCGATTGCATGTACGGCATTCCATAGCGGTTAACCCAAGCACAGCAGCAGTAACCGACTTTCACATGCAAATGTATAGAGATGAAGAAAGAACGAAAAAGACTATAGGATTGTCAGAACATAGACTTGCCCAATGCCCATCCCTTAATACGTAAAACCGTAACTCCACACTCTGACAAACACAACAAATTTGAGTAATCTTAACAACTGTACGAAAAGTGAAGCGACATTAGGAACAGTTGTTGCCAGCATAAACATCCAAACCAACAAAACATCCATGTCATCCATTATGGACGTAAGATTGATGAACATTTGTAGTCTACAGAATTATATAACTATGGGCCTGTTTGTTTAGGACGAATCCTTCGGATCCGGATCCCGTTTTAGCGTACCCTGCATAGGAGGGGATCCCTTATTTTGGGATCCTTTGCGTGAAACAAACAGGCCCTATAGATTCCAGCACACTAGACAGTTTTCAACTTGATCAATGTTGGTACATGTATCATTATTCAGCGGTTAAATGCAGGCCGCTACCTTCGGCCTAATTTTACATGTAGTTCAAGTACATCCCTTACCACAACACTTGGGACTTTGGGACCTCAACGACACAATTGGTGGTTAAAATGATTTGCCAAACATTTCCCTTGAAAACAAATATTCCCCGTGAACTTGTTTTACTAGAGTTATTTACGAGGGTATGCATGGGTGAAAGGCATCAAGTTGTCCAGTGTTATATCGAAATTTGTCACTGGGTCCTCCAAAATGATGTAAAGAATCAATTCTTGCTGACAGGAGTCTCATTTTCCCGCCGATTTGGGGACCCAAAACGACTCCCCTGGGCGGGCTAGAGGCCTGGCTGGGTGGGATCTGGATTTTGGAAAAGCTGGCAAAATGTTATACGACCACGAGAGGGAACGGTCATTCATTCTGAGCTGATTACAACCACGGGAATCATAAAATTGCAACTGTAGACCGCCCGACGTACGAGTGCTGAAACTGAACGGTGCTTATATCAACGTGTTCAAGGCGACATCATGGCGGGCTATATGCATGGTTAATGAAGTAATTTTACGCTCACATAAAAATAATCTAATTCGTATTAGCATAATCAGTATCTTTGAAAGATAAACAGGGCTCAATTAATGAACGCATGAGTTTTAAATTCTTTGAAGAAGAAACAAGCAGTTATCCATGCCACTAAATCACATGTAAACGCACAGTCTTTACTTAGTGTAACACAACAAACTGATACCAAATCGAAAAAATTGAAAATTTATGATAACTGCAGGACAAAATGAGCCCTTAGAATTCAGTGTGTCCATGGTGAAGTTTGATGTTTTGATTATGTGCCCCGAAAAAATAAACTCATTATTGAATGAGAATGACATTGTGTCGAAAATGAACGTACGCTACAATAGAATGAACTTGTACATCCGGTACAACATCGGAATCTGAACCCTAACTATTTCTTAATAACAAAGGAACCCAAAACATGATTTTATGATGAAAGTGCTTAATCATAATTTTCAAATTAAAGCGTTAAATATCCAGGAGTATGGATTTGGGAAGAAATTAACTGCCCTGTGATCTTCACCACAACCCAAGTCTGTCTGAGAATACATCGAGCAGGTTTGCAATGATATGTAACCACCTTGTCGGTACCGGTATACGCTTTCCTGAAGTAACATCAGCCATTTTCTCCAAAATTCTTCATTTTGTGGCCTTTTTATGGATCATAAAGAAAGAAATCAGACACCAAAACTAAGACCAAATCCAGATTTGGACCGAACTCTTCCAAATAATCGCATTTGGACTTTAAAAACTGCCCCTCAAAAAACACTTTGGGGTCGCTCTTGGTTATCTAAGCTTAAGCACGGGTGTGATGGAAATTATTAAATCATTATTAAATCAGAACAATTTTTTGTTAGAAAACATGACCGACGTTTGTCGTCACTTTATTGGAGAAGCATGTCGAGAACTATCACGCTACAGGGGAAAAACTAGCAATTTAGATTAAAGAAAAACGCGCCCCATCAACAAAATCTGAAAACTCGAAACTTTATTGTCTGGTCGGATAGTGAAATGGAGCTGTTTTCTTTATATGCTTTGGTTGTCAACAGACGGATCAACAAAAAAGAAGTTTGCGTTGACGATGCATTAATATTCACATGCAAATTATAAACCCAAATCGTGGATTACATTATGAGTTATTGGCTCTGACAGTATTTAGGATTGTTTCAGCCGATAAGCGCAGTACGTGCCAAAATTGATTTCTCCGACCGAGCTGTAACTCCGAGAATGCGATAACGTCAGCGCGGCAGGGTGATGGGCCCACGCGGGGCGACAGCCGCGTCCTGCCGGCGCGAGCCCTCCTTGCAACCGCGCTAAGTGAAGGGCGAAGCCCAGTGCTATTCCGCTTCTCAATTCGCGCGTGAATTTTTTTGTTGTCTTCCTACGTTACCCATGACAAGTATTACAAGGGGATTAGGCTATCTTTCCCCTTTCCCTTGAGCCGTATCAGTCCCAGTGTAAAATGGTTAGGATTTGGTCAATTATTTGGGATCAAGGGTGATTTTCATTCACGAACGGGGTCAACACAAATCCGTACGTTTAACACTTTAAAGGTGGTCTCGCAAAACAGGTCCCTTTGGTAGAAATCAAAATGGCGATATTATTTCTGATAGAATAATAAGGTCGTCAAAAATAGAGATCAGAAAGATTCAGAAATTTCACCAAATTTGGAGTTACTCGGTCCATTTTGTTGTCTCTTTGAGCAAACTGAAACGACTTTAAATTAAAAAAAAAAGGGCTATGATCTTTGCTACAGGCAGGGCACGTAGGGAGAAACGGATGCGCTAAGTGACACATTACGCGGCGCATGGGGATTAAGCCTCAATCCAACAGTCACAAATCCCCAGTAATCCTCCTCATTAATCCGTCTAATCGGCTAAAGCACACTCTGGAATTGACACCAGGAAATGGTTCGTTATAACGCCGGCTGAGCGGAGCAGGCGCACCGATGACGGAGGGGCAGTCAAAGAGCCACGCCTTAACCCCGATAACATCAGCTCTGAACACAAGCCCTTTATGAATTATTCTCTATGGCGGATCAATTTGTTTCTTTTTGGTTGATTTTTCTTTCTGAACCAAGCGAAATTGTTTTGTTTTTTCACAAGAGCACATAATGGTTGACCCTGGGAACGAACCCAAATTCAGCAGTCAACATATCTTGCTTGGCTTTTGGAATTGACAATTAAAACCAAATCAAACACATCTTCAGCCGTCGAGTATTTTGACAATCCTACTTGTACAAGGAGTATGCCGTACGCGCACTCGCACACAAACCGAATTGACCGTGACATTGACTTTACCGTGAATCGGCAGAGCAACCCCGCCGACAAATGTGCCATGCGCACGGCCCAACAACCATCGGACTGACACGCTGGCTCAACCGAATTCCCCCGTGCAAACATCTTATTCAAACCTGGCCCCTTTTGTACAAGTAAGGCAAAACGAAATGAACTCCATTGTGTATCGCCTAGAATACACAAAAAAAACCAAGACAAAGTCATTATTTTACCGCAAGATTTGCTTTCACAATATTTGCTCTCAAAACATCGACTCGGGGCGCGCACTAATTTAAATGAGATTGAAACATCAGAAGAATTGTATGATTGTAATTTGATTCCAACATAAACTAAATCCAATAGCAAGTAAATAAAATAGCTATAATCAGAAGGGAAAATAAGGCGACAAATGTAATTTTCCTCACTGTAATATGACAATGGAGGGGGGGGGGGGGGTAGGTTCGGCTCTTAACACGTGACTTCGGTTGAATGTCAAGGCGCTTACAAGGACGATCCGTACGTAAGAGCCTGCCAAGTAGGCCAAGTACGCTATCAGCATGTTCCACGCCGAACCAAGCCGATATTTGATTGATAATATTCATGGTCGCTTCGTAGAAAAACAAATACGTAGATAAAGCCCCCCCCCCAAAAAAAAAAAAAAAAGAAGAAGAAGAAGAAGATTAAAAAAAAAAATAAAAAAAAAATGGAAAATTATAGCTGGATAAAAAAATAAAGAAAATCATAAAGTAAAAGTAAAAGAAATATAATAAATAAAAAAAATGGAATAAATAAAAACCATAAAAAATAGGAAATAAATTCAAAAATAAATAAAAACTGAACTCACAAAAAAATTATTAGATAACTTAACAAATAACCATTGTTTTCCATTCAAATCAATAACTGAAATATTGCCAATTCTTCGGTTCAAGCTGTTAAGCAACTAGAATTTATTATTCAACCGTTCCTAACATGATTTTGGAAAATATAATTCCTTATTATGGTAAAAATGTACCCAAATTTCTAAGCAAGTCACGATTATTTTTTAATAAACACCAGTATTGTTCTGACTATTATGCTCGCGGCATGTTTTTCCAAGATGGCGCCGGAATTATTATTATTCATATTATTGTTTTGTAATGTTGGGCTTGTGTAACATTTCCTGACCTTCCAGTTGCAGGACGCGGAGCTGAAACAGTTCAACTGAGTCATTATCGTTATTTGATTTCCTCCGGAAATCTAAACAAATAAATTGAAAGAAATACAAGATTCATTATGAGGGAATCAATGTAATACATGTATCGTATTTATGAGGTTTAGGCTAGACAGAACTTCCATGGTTTCCCAATTAGCTTAATAGGTCCATTCTTGGCATCTTCGAGTTGTTTGTGCCAACTGCAATCATGGATCTGGAAAGACATTGCTCCAAGTGACCAAAGAGTCCGGGCTGAACACGTTCAGTTCCAGACGCGCTGTCCGGAGGGGGTGGGGGGAATTGGTAGGGGTGGAGGGGGGCTCCCCGGTCATCTTATAAGAAACGCTTACTTGCTGCGGCTCCCAACAGTCACTCGGAAACAAAATTGCCACAGAATGTTTGCAATCTCTGTTGTTTACATAAATAATGTTGTTGTTGTTGTTGTTGTTGTTGTTTTAGGTATCTGGTTGTCATGTCAGTTGTCTACGTCGTACCCTCTGTGTCTTCAGCACTTCATTAAAACGGAAATGCGCGACATAGGAATTATGATTAAATTGATTTCTTGAGTTGCATTTCTCACACAAGTCAAATTTAAACGAAAAGGAGCTGATTAAAGTAAGTACCCAAAAAGCAAAGTAAGACACAATAAAAACAATAAATAACGAGAAGATCAAACAAAATCAAAATAGCCTGAAAAAGAAACAACTGAACTAAACTAAACTAAAATAATTCAAGAAAGAGAACATAATTATTAAAAAAAAAAAAATGAGAGAAATAGAAAAGAAATCTAAAAAAAAAATGACAGCAAAAAAAATTAAAGTTTCGAAAAGAAAACATTCACAAACAAATACATGAATAAGTAAAAACTAAATAACAGTTATTCACAATTGTCTACACGATGCGAGATCACATTACAATCGGAGAACAGTTTGTCGTTCCCAAGAAACCTTATAAAAAAGAATGACTATACATTACATCTATGTCCTCACTTGGCCTCTGTTAAAGTCCGACTCAAACTTGAGTCAAGTTCAACCTCAAGCCCAGCTTAGTGACCGACTCAAGACCGGATCAACGACGGATCAAAAACGGATGAGCTATGGCCTATAATCCCAGCTCACATTTGGCTATATAGGTTGCTATCGTATAACAAGAAAATGGCACTGAGTCTTCTATTGCACGAATAATAGGAGATATCTTTAATATCTATATCATGGGTCAGGTGGTTTTGTAATAAGAGTGAGAGCCCCCCCCCCCCCCCCACCCACCCTCCCTCCCTCCCATATTGACAGATAAAGCAACAGTTCCCCCAAGAATCTCTTTCACCAAACATTTCCAGGCGTGGAATTCACCAGAATCTCGCGGATACAAGATTGGATTTTCTTGGGTGTCAGTCCACCATGCTTCAAGCTATTATAACCTCGATCCCAATCCTAATCCAATGCGCTGTGTAAACAGCTCTCTCGCTTCTACAAACCGAGCTAAGCCGATTATAAACCTATGCTTTTCTTCTGTTTAAAAGATAAAACATACAGCTTAACTTGCCACGAGCCATTAATATAACTGAAACAACAATACACATTATTATTTCCTTCTTCCGTGAAGATGTTGATGTGTTCCGTCCACGCGGAAGGGTATAATAATTGTTAAAACTCTGGAGGAAATTTACACCTCTAAGGATGTAAATGTTCTCGGTATATATACGCCCACTTTCCTACTTTGGATGGACTTGCAAAAGAATAATCAAATTTGGACAGTGTAGGAACAATGGATTTTTTTATAAAGAATTTTTGTGTTTGGACTTGGTCAAGCCAACAAAATATTGACTTATATTAGATTCAAATGTTACTGGAGCAATTTGGCTTTGGAGAAAATTAAAAATAACAAAACAACTGATATGTCATTTGAGTATTTGGCGCCTTGTGTATATAGAATTAGCAGCTGTTTTGTTGTCTTTCAAGGTCGAATGGTTGCATTTTACATTTTGTTTAGATCCCCACTTGAATGTTAAAATAATCACTGGCGCCACTATTACATTAACAATGACCTTGGGAAAATGTTCTCAATGTTGTTTAATGAAGCAACTCATTAACATAATAAAGTTCTGTTTTAATGTAGGATTAAACTTAATGATGCCCTGTGTAATTTGTAATTATCAACGTCATGCCAGCAGATAGCAACTCATCAGTAACACAAAGTTAGCACTAAGCTAAGAAAATCCTACTTAGAGTTTCTCTGTTAGGCCTATTGTCATCTACCTTTTGAGACATTACCTCGGGTAAATTTTAGCGCAAAAGCGAAACAACAAACCCTAGAAAACAGGTTATTATGCAGAATAAGAAGGAGCAAAGTTGGGAGCCGCAAACAAAATAATTTTATGTAACTTAAGAACATCACGATTGTTAACAAGTACACTGGGGTCGATTTCACGAAGCCCTGCGATCGATCGTAACTCGAGTTACGAAGGATAACCCATCGTATCCTTCGACTTCTACGTGGGGCTGCAATGTAACATAAGTCCTACGATTGATAATAAGTTACGATGAGTTTGATGAAATCGATCCCATGTCTCATTATGGTATGGTGTTTGTTTTACCATTCTGCGCCACAGTGTGATCGGTTATCGACCTACAAAATTGAACATTTCTATGTGTTCCAATCCAGGAAGTGTATAGACATCTATGACACATATCCTAGCATCGTTAATTTACATTTGTTTTGTTTCTTGAATAACTGACAATAGGTTCGATCCCATGCAGTGTTACAAGGAGCAATTTCCTGGTTTGGTCATTGAGAAGAAACTTAAGCTGCACGACAAGATATAAGCTCCCACAACAGAACGGCAACAAGCCGACCTTGGAGCAAGAGCTTTGGCCTCCGAAGGGTATATTAGAGATCAATTGTTTGGGAGCAAAACTTCCTATAGTTTTCTCAATTGAATTTTCTCCACAAGTGGACCCGAAAAGGTTTGAGACCGATTTGGAAATCTCGCAAGTTAAACAAACATAATATGATTGACTCCTCTCAGGCTAACAAGTTCATTTTGTATTGTGGTCAATAATAATGTGATTTGTACGAATGGGGAAACTCAAGTGAGGTTTTATACTGGTGGGCTATTGTGGTCAAATGAATCTTGATCTCTTAAAAACATTTGTCGTAGGTGCTTATGAAAACTGCATGTTATTTTTAACCCTTTTTTGGAAGTTGGGTGTAATCCACTCTAGTTTAATCTAAGTCCAACTAATTAATACTTCAAAAACGACTATTTTTGTCCACCACAATTCTGTGACAATTTCCCGGGGAGTAGGCCTACCGTATACGATATCTTACAACGGCACCACGTGACATTTACACTCTAGCTCAAGTAAGAATGTTAAAGATAATGATATTAAATTTGAAATGTAAGCAAGTACGAGTTTTGAATAAGATGAATCAACAGTATAGGGTAAGCAACTAATTAACCACAACATGATTAAGACGGTCAAAGCAAAGAAGACACCCCGGAACATTAATGCGTAAACAACAACACAAACAAACAAACTATTACCTATTATCTGTACGATTGGCTTTTGGAATAGCGAATTTTGTCAGAGGCTTAAAAAAGTACAGATTTCAGGAGCAGTCTCAGAGCATTATATGTGGAATGTGATCAGTAATGACGGGGAAACATGTCACAAAGTGATGGGTTGAAATTTCGCATAGTCACGCTATCGTGTATAACACACGCAACTGTCTTTAACTCAGTCCATTAGATATTGCTATTTGTTCCTATTGCATCACAAAATCTTTGATGATAAGTGTTCATGGAGGGTTTTGAAGGGAATTTTGGTTGATAGTGTGAAAAGAAAAGGGGAATCTGCGTCCTCTATCAATGCATGCACGACTTTATCAAACAGGTTCGTGTTTTTGTGCGATACAACGGTTTGTGTTCCACGTGCAAATACTGAGTGCATTGCAATGGTGTTCCGATCATACAACGAAACCAGTTACGACTACAACCGACAGAAAAAAGATGGTGGTTTGTATTTTTTGATTATAGACTGTTTGAAACCGCAGAATCCATTGATGAGGGAGGAAGGATCCTACATGGAATGGATAACAACAGAATGAGACAACAACAACAACAAAAGAGAGATGAAAGATAACAGAACATGTACCTAGATCGGCCGTCGACGAGAACTCATCCCCGCTCCGTTGGACGTCACCGTGCCGGTTACGGCTGGACGTGGCCGCCGTGCCGTTGCAGTGTATCCCCGGTGACATCGCAGCGAGAGTCACCACGGAGCCCGGCCTCGGGCTGGAACCCACCAGTTCCTCCAGGGTCGACAAAGGTTCTCTCAAAGTGTTCATGGTATTGTTTTTATAAGAGTTTCTTTTTTGTTGAACTATCTTTAAAGGTTCTCCCTCTCAGGTAGTTGTCGGGGGGGGGGGGGGTCTATAACTTGGATTCAGCAAACCCCTGTGACGGTAGGAGGACGGGGACTTAACCTCGCTTCTGATACAGTCAATGGGATGGAGCAGTTAGCGTTTATGTACATAGAGCTCTCGGAGGTATCAGTGGTTCAGTCAGCGCTTAAGCCAGCCAAGCCGCACGGTGGATTCCAGCAGGCTCACCGGTTTAAACCCGTCAGATTTCGAGGGGATTACGGAGGTGGGAGTCGAGTCGAGCGAGCGAGCAAAAAACCTCGGAGTATATAACACGACGACCACTGCCGGAGTTGATCCTGTAGAATGTGCGGTCACCTGATGCCGGTCGCCGTCTTCGGATGAGGAGGAGGAGATGCAGGGATAGGAGGATGAGCTGAATATAGGACAGACAGGGCCTTACACACTGTTGATTGAATAAATATTGGTAGGACCGGGGCGATTAGGAGCCTTCGACAAGGAGCGGAAACTAACTGCCCGGCATTACCCACCACACATACACACACAGAGCTAGAAGAGACGATACTACTTAGCCAGTACAGTGCGTGACTCTTGTTTACGTTGGTGCGTGCGTGGTCGTGATGTGTTCAATGATGCTGCGCATGCTACAGAACTGCCCGGTGATGTGTTTTGTTGTACCGTTGA
Source organism: Astropecten irregularis (assembly GCA_963971285.1). NCBI lineage: Eukaryota > Metazoa > Echinodermata > Asteroidea > Paxillosida > Astropectinidae > Astropecten > Astropecten irregularis. Next base: position 3,425,059 of record OZ020263.1, on the reverse strand, counting down.
TGCGCCCCGTGTATGTGCTAAGATCCACCGCCGGTGATGTCACCGCGTTTACGGTGAGGTGATCCACGCTCACACGGACCACTCAGGTCGCACGCTCCTGGGGCCCTGTCACTCACCGTGCCGTGGGCTATTCATTGGCTGATTCGTAGCCAAGGTGGGTGGGGACTCCAAGTCACCGAAAGCGATTCATTAACCAACAACAACACAAACAACAACAATAACACCAACAAGACTAAAGTGAGCCTTGTCCTTCATTAAGACGCATGTCAGAAAAGGACCAAGGATTTTTCTTTTTGGCTGTACCACCTGCGGGTCGGTCATAAAAGAAATCTTCACTTTGATTAAAGTTGTCCGTGACTCGATGACACATTTTAGCTATATAATGCCGAATGATTAAACTTACTACTGCCCAGCAGAAAAGTCATGAATGCATTTTCAAGGAAACATAATGCTCTAAACTGGAGTGAGAATTATCCTTTCTAGCCATTTGGAAAAAAAGGGGAAAGGTTGGAAGAAAAAGAAAGCAGTCGTCTTTAACCTTCCTTGCCCCACAACTTCACCTTGGGGACACAACAAGACAAAACTTACTACAAAATGACATGGTATTAACTAAATGCTATAGGTTCGATCCTAAACCCGTCTTGACCTCAAAACAAATACTATACCACAAGCCCTTCGGAAATCACCTCGACTATGGAGTCATTTTCCCAACATTTTAGACTCTTACTTTAGGCAAAAAAAAAGAAAACCCCCAACACTTTCTTTGCCACGTTGGTGCTGAAACTGCTCATCATAAACTCCCTGCATATTTAGTTGTTTACGCATTATTTCAATTATCCTGTGAAATCCACTTTTACTCAGAAATTGAGAACGAACAATGTTGGTGAATTGACAACATGATATCAAATAGGAGAATGACAATAAGATAATGCCGTCTGCAGATGGGTAAAATTGAATAATGTGCTAGCGGCCATTATGTCAACAAAATCCCCTTAATCAGGGTTATAATAGACAATTTTAATGTGGCCAGATGACTTTGCCATAAGGATCGAAGATACTCCAATATCACTGTACGGATTTTCAATGTTTTCTCATTTTTCTCTCCAAATTTAACACAAAATACATCTGTACAATTATCACCAACTGGACTGTTACGCTGGAGTGATTTGCCAAAAGGCAAACTACTGAAAACCACTTTCAATAATACGCCGACAAAGTCATTGGGCAAAATGTCACTCATTAACACAGCCACTCGGCCGCCGGCAGTAGGCGTTCAACAAAAGAGGGCGCCCTTTTAAACAGTTGGCACATGAACACACAGCGACGGTATTAAACGACTCGTCTTATTGACCATTTCATTAATTATCACTTCACTGCAGGATGAAGAAACAACAATAACATTCTTATAAGGATCAAAAGCATTGTTTTACTTAACACAGTCATTTAGTTAAACAATGAGACCTTTTATGTATGTGAATGTTTCCCTGTTGTGCTGTTGTGCTGTCATAGTTCAATAGCATTTTTACAAGAACACATCAAAATGTACACAAGAGTACCAGGGTCGATTTCACCAAAGTCATCGCAACTTACTATCAATCGTAAGACTTATGATGCACTGCAGTCCTACGTAGGATAGGCCACTACGATGGGTTATGCTTCGTAACTCCAGATAACGATCGATCGCATGGCTTCGTGAACTCTACCCCAGATTCACTTGTGAAAACAGAAATTGTAAATTTCTTGGACTTTTCAAGTTTTGGTGGGAGTATTTTAACCATCGCTTGCGAGGTTTCGATCTACTGGGCCACTTAGAAAACAAGAACATCGTCCACTTAATATATTCCAAGGGAGATGAAAATTCCCATTGAAGTCAGAAATTATCTAGTTTTTTGTTTGTGACATTTTCGCTACCTTGCATAAAGGAGATTCTATAGACATGAAAGAAGAAGGCGTGGCTATTTGAGAAAAAAATGAGTTCTGTGCACTTTTTAGTCCCTCATTATTTTCCACCCCAGACAATTTACAACATTTTGGATAATTATATAAGTATAATTATGCATTGATTCTGCCTTCTGTTCACGGGATTATCCTTTCTTCATATTAATAACTTCATTTCACCATCTCACAATGGACATAACTACCTGGATTTAGGCAATTGTAAAGATAGATCCAGGTTGAATGAAATTCCATTCAATGCCGTGCTCATTGGAGTTTTCATAATTTATACACAACATTATATATGTCTACTGGCATACGATGCCGTAAACAGGAGCGGTCCATCGCTTTCGTGTTTGAAAACGACTGGACTAGAAAATTTGAGTCTTTTATAATGATGAAAATACAAAATATCAGGCGTTTATTATTTAATTCTTCCTGGGTTTCTTGAACCGAGAATGTGCCCTCTGGCTGGCCACTCAGTCTTTTAAAAGCCTTCTAGATGCTAGCATCAACACCGGATGATACGCTGTTAATTGATACGCTGATGGAGGCTTACGGATGATGTTTAGCGATCGTGTTTTAACGGCTCCGAAACGGAGTATATACTGATGTTGGCTTCGGGCGCTTAAACGGTTGATGGCTCTTTATAGAAGTGGGGGCAGAATTAAAAACGGGGAAAGATGTATGGAGTATGAAGTGGTTGTGATTTTTTTTTTTTTGGTGTGTGTGTGAAGTCCTCCTATCCTCTTTTCGCTCTTTAACCCTACCGGGCAAATCTGGCGGATCTCGGGGTGTAAAAACACGGATATGCGGGCGGGTTTGTGGGACTGTTAGTTCACTGTTTTCTTTCCTTTGGGTGACTTGCGACAAATGCCGCCATGGCATAAGGGGTTATTTGCCCTTTCTCTTTCCCTCTCTGGGTATTTTTTTGTTCATTCCATGTTCTCATAGCCTGTATATCATATACAGAGGGAACTAAGATCACGATTTTACGGGTAGTGGCACTTTCCCTTTTTTTGTGTGTGATGGCTGATCATAATAATTTCCTGGTTTCTAGTCTAGTGACTTAATAACATTATAAAATCAGTCGCACGCAGCACAATTGTTACATTTTTGAATCACCAGTTTCAGATTCCTTTGTTCAAACATCTGCGATTGTTGAATATACAACAGCTGGGGGAAAAACAGCAACACCGACAAAAAAAATACAACAACTCAAAAACAAAAAACCTTTTCAAAATATAATAAAAAACATTATGTTGTCTCGCGATTTGCTGATCAAATTATCATGTCTTTCATGTTACAAATGGGGTGTGTGTTGGTAACAATAGGGTCCATTATATGAGGGCAATTAACATGAGACCAATAATTCGAGACTGGGTTTGTTTGATTTTTCAATTCAACACCGCTGCGAATTTAGATTACATGATTAAGTACTAGATACATTTTGGCGAATGTTATACTTCCCTGCACATTTAATAATGATGGCCTTTTTACGTGGAATAGGCGCCATGCATATGTCACTATATAGTGTGTGGACGTGGGCGTGGTGAAGCCATAGTGACTTACGGTGATACCTTTAAGCCACATTCAGAAAAAAAAACATTTTAAAAGCATCCACTGGAAAAGATAGGACTTAATGGCGTTGCACCATTTGGCAATTTTCAATAGTGAGGTTAATAAATTTTGATGAAAAGAAGAAGAATGGAAAAGTGATTATAGTAATAAAAATGATGATCCAGCGTCAATGTGATTATATTCTCTGTGTTCCATTTCCTTTAGAATTATGCTTAGTTGAACTGTTATTCCCGTATTATGATATCACATTATGTCAATCTAAGCCACTGTGAATGCAATCTCAGCTCAAATTATTTCCTTAAAAATTACCAAAATTGCGACTACGTGGAACCTTTGTTTGTGTGTTTGTTTTGAACTTATCTTGAAAAGAAGTTATGTCATTAAATGCCGTAATGTTCTTTTTTTTTTTACAAAAGAGGGCGCTGTTTCAACGACGTCACAAACGAATAATTACATTATTTGCATAGTCCCTTTAAACATAAACTTCAATCTTCGAACTGTCGACATGTGGCGTTGGTTTTGGACTGAAAACGAAGCCGTACTCGTCAGCTTAAAACGAACTGTAGAGAACATTTTGCTGCAACAAAGACTCTCATGAATATGGTTATTACATTAGCATGAAAACAATGGCGTCGTCGGAGGTAAAAACCTGGGGCCAATTTCATAGAGCTGCTTAGCACAAAACAAAAATTGCTTAGCACAAAAATAGCTTGCCCAATAAAACAAACTACCATTGAAAATTCCATTTGATATTCATGGTCAGCGAACAACAGCCAAATTTTAGAACAATTGCAAGTGAAACACAACACACGGAAATTTGGTTGTCAATCCTGTTTTTATTAAGACAGAAATGTCTTGCTTAGCGAGTTTTTTTGTGGTAAGCAGCTCTATGAATTTGGCCCCAGCTAACATTTAAGCACAGTCTGTTCCATGTAAATATTATGTTATGCGCGCGCTGCAGCACTTCAAATATCATTCCAATAGACAGGAACCATGATTTTGTTTTTGTTTGGTTTTTATTTTTATTAATGTTTGCCCAGGAATTTCGCAGGTCCCCTCAACTGGCGTCAGTGTGTCTGATTCGCTGATGCGATTTGAAAAAAAAAATCATTTTTAATACAAGTAATAAATTCAATACAAGTTATAAACATCTGCAAACTGCCCATCAGCCAAAACAATTACATGACATTTATCAATTAATGTTTGGAGTTATGCACGTCCTCATAAATCCAAGCAATTATTCTTCTTCTTTTTTTCATCATAAAAAAGGAATCATTGTTTATGGCGGATTCAACAATAATATCATGGTAGAAAAGACATTAATATGTCAGACACGGCACAGAAATCAAATTTTATTCAATTGTGTAAAATTTTATTTTTGGTGCTGCAGAATAGACAGGCCTAGTTCACATAATCCTAAACCGCTTTTGTTTCAAATTCCCGTTTTCTGATCCAGAAAATTTGTAATTTTTTTTCTTGTGCATCATTAAAGTCTCTCAGTCTTTGTTTTGTTTTGTTTTTGTTTTTCAGAGGAAATATGGCGTCTAAAGTCTGTGTTTTCGAAAGAAAGACGAAATCTGAGTATGACAGCCAGAGAAATGGTAGAGTTTCTCATGAATGTCAATTGAGCGCTCATTGCCCGAAGCCTGTGCTCAATCCAACACTAGATTCCATTAAGTCGTCTCCGAGTGGACCTTACACGACTTGTTTTATCAAAAAACCCGGGAAAAAAAAACCCAGGATGGATCGAAAAAATTCAAAAAGCGGACATAAACTCGACTTTGTGGCGGTAATTTCACGACAGACACCAGGTTTTGCCGATATGCATGTTAAAAATACTCCGTGGCCGGCGGCACAAAATAGATTCAGGATTTTTTGTCTTGTTTTATTTGTTGTAGGCATCACCACGGCACGGTATAAAACACCATACGGAACCCGGTTATGGACGGTGCCTGAACGGCACCGAAGCCCTGCGGGGGATCGCGGCCGAAACTCGGTAGCAGGTGGGAAGCCACGGTGTAGTCGATTACACGCACGGACTTGAAGGTTTTTTGTTGTTGTCTAATTCCATACAAGGGGAGTTTGGTATCTTTTTTTTTTCGCCGAAGATGACAATAATGATAGGTTGACTTCACGCGATTAGTGCTATTTTCCCCCCTGCGCCGTCGTTCGTACATATCGCGGTCAAGCAACACCGCTCTCCAAATAATACACACACAAATGTGCTGTGTCGTGGTGAAGTATTGTAATACCGACGCACATAATTAACCCCATCACCGACCGACACGACCGTAATCACCCAGCGCTACCGTCCCCGACACGAGAGCACCCCCGACAACGGCACCGTGTTTGCCTTGCAAGTCCCACGGGCCACTTGAGGGTTTGTTCCCCCCTCTTGACTTTCCGGAGTCACGATGGTCCATTAGAAAATAAATCTCGGATCCATGGAAGTCAATTACCAGCGGATCTACATAATTTTACGGAAACATCGTCATCATGGCGGGATTTTTTTTTTTTTTTTTGGTGGTGGTGGTGGCCCAAACAAGCTCCCCCTTTTCCAACTGTTCATAAAAGTCAGAGATTTAAGCCTACTGCAATATGACATGAAGGAAGACAACGTGTGGCTGATCCCAGTAAACATTAATGGTGCGTGAAAATACCCCTACCGATCCAAATTTGCGATGGAATCTGCACAGAATGATCTCTTTTAACGGTGGTTGAATTGTCAAACTAAGAGCTTAAAGGAAGGATTACTTTCAGCGTGTCCACTGGGACTTGACCATGAAGTACCAGACAAAATGAATGAAAAAAGAAGGAAAAATATATCTTGTATTGGTGTTGCATCTCTTTTCTTTATAGCGATGTATAACATACTTGTATAGCGAACAGACGATTTGGGGTTTGGTTTTGGTCCATGGAGTGGAATTTTGGAAATCTTTGTCTTGGGATTCTGTATAAATGACAGTTTGTATGAAAATGCGGATAGGTTTGTCTGACTACGAGTTCAATGGTTTAGTGTATAATTGATTAATTAATTTGTTTGTTTGTTTGTTTGTTTTTTGGTTTGATGGTTGGTTCGGTAGGGCAAAATATCACACAAATTACAAAATATTACAATTTTGACTGTAACTAAGTCTTATCTTAGAATATCTGTATGTCTACCGATTTGATCGACGATTAAAATATGCGCAGTAACTCATTTAAGATGCCATCTGAATCTCGAATCCTTTATGATGTAGGCAGCTACAAGTAGTTCATTGTAGCAACATAGTACTACCCATCACCCAAACGGCATCCTGTATGTAACATGCATGTAGGTAAGCCTTCCTCCACGTTTTTGCTATGAGGGTTCTCGAAACGGAGGCTACGTCTCCATTTCGTGAATTATTTCGTTCTAAAATAACGGGTATCAAATAGAGGTTTTTGGCTGTGGTTCGGAAGTATATTCTCTAGTTTGAAAAGAGAAACAGAGCTTCAGCTTCAATGACAAAACTACGATCTATATTTTCAGCATTATGGATGACAGAGCTGAAGCCTGAGTTGGAGCCTCTGTTTCGTAAACCCCCTATCTAACGCTCAGAGTAATGAGGGCCTGACATTTCGATCTCATTATAGGATCTGTCTTAGCGATCTAGAGAAATCTTTTTTTTTTTGTGAATTCACTAGTAGTGACACGGTGAATCAACTCCTAAACTGCGTAATTATCACCCTGCCGCTAATCACAGACAGATCATCCGGGAATTAATAACTTCCGCTGATTGGCCCACGATCATCATCATCATGACTCATCGCGAGAGGGCGTTTTCCACAAATCCTTACGCTTATACATGATGACGATGGCCGCACAACAGGATTTGTATTTTAAAATAGAATAAGCAAGGGATTAAATCAAACAAAAGTTTCGAAATACACTGTCTGTTTCAGTTTTTTTCCCCTTCTAGTTGAGGGAGAAATCAATTCAATATTATAAAACTGGTGTTTTTTTGTGTTTTTTTTTTTGTCAGCCGACTATAGGAATTCTTAAATTTTAACTAAGACAAGTTCTGAATGAGAAATTCATGTTTTTTTAGTAGGGGAAATTTGAAGATTTTCAAAATACTGTCAAAGTTTTTCTGTAATTGGTTCACGTCACCCTCCCCCCCCCCTTGGCCCCGCCCCTCCCGAGAGAGAATTACAGCATGATTGGCTTACATCCAGGGATAGAGGGCGCTAATGACCAATGCCACATAGTAAACGGCAGGATAGCACACTCCGGTGAACGTGGCAGCGTTGTAATTAATCAATTAAATGACGAAATGTCACGGGCTGTCCACCGTAAAAGACGGCCACCTTTGGTGCGGTGGGCCACGCATAATTTATACCCCGTGTGGGTAAAAATTAACAATTTTTAGTCATAATTATGTTTGGATTATAGAAGACGGATAACTTGATACAACTTCACAGGGAGAGACCACAAGCAAGCGCAGCTATAAAATAGAGATTTGATGGATTAGTCTGGTGTCTCCTTAAGTCTTGCTGAATTATTAACAGAAAGGTGATAGGGGACTATACATGAAGGACATTACTAGCTCTTCTTTAGTAAAAGGGATGCTTAAGCACCGTAACATGTGCTTAAGCACCACAAATGTTAAATTTGAATGTTAAGCTCAGCAAACAATGTCCGAATACAAGTCAAAAGCAGTAAACGTCACATGAAAATTTGGTTGGTAATTCTATTTGATCAATGAAGACTTTTCATGCTTAAGCAAATTTTGTGCTTAATCAGCTCTATGAAATTGGGCTTTTGTCATTTGCAAGGAGATAGCATTTAACATGGTTAATGACAAGCGTGGTTTCCACAGAACGTTCCTAGTATATTTTGGTTGTCACTACAGACATTAGTATGCAACAATCATTACGTGTGGTGACTGGTGAATGACACTAACAGTCTCTTATTGGTCCTTACTTGAGAGATATTGAACTCGATGAAGTGATAAGGAACACACAAGAAAGTAGACAGACATTTTGTAGAGATGTATGCGTTTGATTGGCTTTGTTTACAGAATGTTCGCCAGCTTTTAGATGATGTAATTGAAAATGAAGATGCTAACTCACCATTGACGTCATTCCTCCCCATCTTTCGACCTTTGACCTCGACATCCTCCATGACGATGTCGGCCATGACCCTGGAGCCGGCCGACGAGGCGCCCACGGTACACAGCTCCGTCATCCGCGGCTGGTGTCGATCAGTCGACCCGTTGTCGATCAGGCCGGCAGGGGGCGCCGTGCCCTTCTCCAGCACGCGGTGCGGGGTAGCGGCGGGGATGCCGTACCCGTTGGAGTCGGTCTGCACCAGCATGCCGGGCGAGGTGTGGCCGTTGTGCACGACTTGCTGCTGTTGCTGTTGCTGCTGCTGCTGTTGTTGCTGTTGCTGCTGCTGCTGAAGACCGTTGGTGTCCATGTTGAGGAGTTCTGTTCCCCCTACATTAACCGGTGACACGGCAGGGTGTGTGTTGCCATTTGTGTTCGGTCCAAAATGGTTGAACGACGGCAGAATGTCACTAAAAGGTCGCCTGTTGTCAAACTTGAACATGTTTCTTCCTAAACAAAAAGGTTGTGGACAATAAAAACAATGTCTTAATTAGTCAAAATTTCACAGACCGTCAATTTGTATTTCTATGTTTTGTAAAGGAGAAAGTAATATCATATTTAATTTATGTTCATAAAATGTTCATAAAAATTCATTAAAGAACCAATACTTCCTCGAAATGTAAAAAAATGTCAGAGAGAGAAAACTACATTTTAAAATCCAAAACGGAATCAAACCATGCTGATTTTGTATGCAGCAATAATTAACTTGGACACAAACAGAACTGGCCCAAAGTCGTATTAAACGGATGTTTTCTCGAAACAAAAGAAGAAGAAGAAAAAGACACCGATTCTAATTCAAATTTCAGTCATTTTTTCCTTTATTAACTTTTCAATGACTTAAAATTAATCCAGTCAGTTTCCATTGTGGTTATTTGATGATCAAAATTTTGCAAGTTTTAGAGTTTTACAAAATTAGACGTTTGTAATATACGCTCTCTTCCGAAAGAAACGAAAACCTAAAAAAAATGTAAAATTTCACATTTAAGAGATTAATTTCAAGTCAATATTGTTTCAGTTTTATTTCAGTTTGAAGTCTTCGACAGTGTAGAAACCCGGGGCTAATTTCCCTGCTTAGCACAAAACATTGCTAACCATGACATTCCTGTCTTAATAAGAACAGGATTAGCAACAAAATCTCCATGTGTTGTGTATTACTTGTGATTGATCTTTGGTTGTTGTTCGCTGACCAATATCAAGTGGCATGTTTAAAGGGATGGTACAGAATTGGTAAGACAAAATACACTTCATGATCACAGATTCACATAAAACTTACACAGTATAATGTTGATGATAGGAGAAAACATCCCATGAAATGTTTTTGTCTGAAATGCCATAATCGCTGAGAAATAAATGAAACTATTTTCCGATTGGAATAAATCGCTTCAAAGCGTTTTATTCATTAGTTGAAATGTGTACAGTTCTCTGTACACGGGTTTTCACTATTTTCTCGTGACCCAGATGGCTGATTGACCTCAGACTTCTAAAGGTTTGTCAGTCAAGGCATATGATGATGGATTACATAATGTGCTTACACTGCCAGCAACGGTTTTGTCGAGAAAACCAGTTCTGTACCATCCCTTTAATAGTGGTTTGTTTTATTGAGCAAGACATTTCGTGCTTAGCAATTTTTTTGGTGCTTAGCAGTACCCGGTCATTTTGGGAGGAGCACACTCATATTAGAATGAGAGAACCTAATCAGTGTACATTTCCCATTGTGTAATATCATATTGTTTGTTCATGGTCATTTTCATCAGCGCCAAATTTTAACTTCCTTCCTACTGCCATCACTCTATGATATACTGTCATTTCCGACTGGTGGCTAAGACTATGCAACAGTTCATTTTTGTCCAACAATTTCCCGCCAATCACCGCCCTTAATTACCGTACGGTCATTTCTGTGCGGGGGGTAATTTGTATCAATCAGCCAATCAATTCATTAATTTTCTTCGCATCCGTGTGGTGTGCTCTTCATTTTTGTGTCTCCATCTGTAATGTCAGGTTTTTTTTCTTGTAGTGAAGACGGATATATATGTTATTTCGTTCAAATGTTGAATGCTCACCACAAAATGTGTGAAAAAGACGATTCGACTTGAGAATTACATTTACCATTTTGAGATTATTGTGTCCTAGAAAATGAAAGTGATGAACTTCTAAAACATTCAGCCATTTAAACCATACTTCTAAAATTGCACAATGCCCATATACATACACAATACTCTGATTTATGCACACATCAATATAAGGCTTCATAAAACAAGTTCAACAATAGTAAAATGTAATTCGAGTAAGTCCATCGTAGAAAGAACGAAGTAAACAACAACAACAACAACAAAACAACAGCAACAAACAAATAAGAATAACAAAACTAATACCATTATATAGCTGCAGATTTCGTCGAGTGTAAATTTGTTGACTATTTTATTGGTATATATAAGGCTGACATTCATTACAAAATAGATTGGCTTAATATGGCAATATCAGACGATATCAAATCACATTGTCACACCAGGGGTCGATTTGACGAAGCCCTGCGATCGATCGTAACTCTAGTTACGAAGGATAACCCATCATAGGGGGCCTATCCTACGTAGGGCTTCAATGTATCATAAGCCCTACGATTGATAGTAAGTCACGATGAGTTTGGTGAAATCGACACCAGCACAGTTATTTATGTCTTAAACCCTTTAACGCACCATGCACCAATGAAGAAGAAGAGGAACAAATTCGTGCCCTTCCTAAGAACATAATAATAAATCAGGTTTATTTTCCCCAAAGCAGATAATCCCACTAATAAAGCACAGCCCATAAAACACCCCACATAGGAAATGTACAATTTTAGTTAACAGGGATAATGACAACTATAAGGAAGTGATTCTGTGCGTAAATCTAGTTCAGTATTTGCACGGGGCGTTTTGAATAATACGTCGTTTAAGAATCCCCACGGATAAGTATTTAGATTTTGATATTTTATTTTTCAATCTGACTTCTCAATAGTGAGGTCAGTTTGTCATTCTTTGTGATGATTTGGAGCGACCCAGCCCAGCAATTAGCGGGCGGGTGGGCGCCCTGCTGCGGTAGATCTCGCAAACTGTAAGGACTGATGAAATGCCTCATCACGATGGAGTTCTCTAAGGACTTGTTCGGCCTCAAAAAGCGAGAAACTTTCGGTCGTGAAATCCTTATACCTGCATGCTCGCTGTGTGAGCTGCATTACGGCGCGAAGATCCGCCCGTTTTCACCGACCGATCGACGGTTATAACTTTAGGAGTAAACTAGGATGGTGATGATTGTAACATTGGTTTGTCTGCGTTTTTACCAAGATAAAAATTGACTTCAAATACAAAAACCCCAGACATGTTTAAAAAGGGGAACTTTTAAATTGTCACTGAATTAATGTTGGCCAAGAAGTAGCAATCGTTTCTTCAAATTATTGGACTAAATCTTTAAACAATACAAGAAATAAACTGCTGCAAACTTCTCATCAATCAAAAAAAAAAAATGACCTGAAATTTATAATATACTCGGAGTTTAGAAAGCCTGCGTTTCGATCAAAGCAGGATCTTTCTCAAAGGCTTAACCATCCGTTTCTGGAGCTGATTAAAAAAAAGCAAACCTATACTTAAGCCTTAAGAAATAAGATCAAGAATGACTCAATGAATGTCGATTATTGCACAATATTCTTCGCGTGTTATGGTTATTAAATTAAATAACAAAATCTTGACTTCCTTTTCTTCCCACCTAAATTGCAAAACACAAATTTGATTCTCCTCTCAACCTGCTGTTAAAATTTCTTTTGAACGATATTCGACGAAAATACTAAGGCAGTTGACTCTTCTATTTATCTGAGACAGATATGCCTCGCACGCAAGGGTGAGGTTTGCCCACGGTTGTGATTCAGACGACAACCAAAGACAACCGGACATTCGAAGACGTCACCCGCTGTTTTGACCAATCAGATTGACCAGATACTCCAGGAAACTTGATTGGTTGGCGTGACGAGGAAGCGTTTTTTCTCTGTCTTCTTTAAACCCACCTGTCGAAACCCGTTGCTTTCAAGGGCGTGTACCATTAGAAAGAGGAAGATGACTCCGTATTAAATACAAAAAAAAGTTCGTGTGGGACTCGACCGAAAATGAATGATATACCAACAAAAAACTCTCTCACTTGGTTTTTTCTTCGAATGTTCCCTGGGAAAGCAGGTCGGTAGGTCGGCTTGCACCTGGCCCGCTGATCAGACCCTGTGTACATTCTACAGATGAGTGACAAACTTGCCTCCTCTTGTGTGCAGTTAGAAACACATAGCTCTTATCAGACAAATCCACAGTCAGTGCACATTACATTTCATTCCAGTCAGAGGGTCATATACCAATGAAAATCTCCCAAACTTAGTGCTATTTACGAAAAAACGCCAAAACAAATAAACAAACAAACAAAACACAACAGCTAATTCCCACTTGTGTGTGTGAATTTGTTGCACATGTGTAAAACAAACGCCTGCAATTGTTGGCCCCGGCCGGCCGGCCCAATATTGTTCCTTTTTTGTTATGGACTAAAAAAAAACGGTACTATCATACTTTGGTAGTATACCGAAACAGAAATCTTCACATATTTATATACCTATAACTTACAGGGTATAAAACTGGCGATGCTAGAAACATGCCGTTAAAATATTTCTGTCTGAAATGCTGTATTTATCCAGAAAAAGAGTGAAACCAGTGACCCAAACTAATTTTGAACTTTTAAAGATAAAAAATAAAAGAGAAAAGGCTTAAGAAATACTGTGGCTGTTTTTCACTGTTTTCTCAAAAAGTGGGCAACGTATGGGACTGAAATGTTCACAGATGACTCTAATTGTATCTTTTATGTATGTCCACGAATTTAACTTTTGGGAAGCAGCTCCATTCGTTTTGTACATGGCTTCCCAATTGTGGCTTTTTTTAATCACAATCGTATCGTTTCCTTTGTTTATCAGTCTACAGTTTGAATGCCGATACGAACTCATGATTTCTATCGTAAGAGCTGTATTCCAATCTTATGGATTCGTATTGTTCTGCTTTCCACTGCGAAGTCATAGCTTACGATTTACACTTACGACGAGTTAGTTTCCTCGGCACTAATTCCAGTTATCATCTTAGCTATTTCGTTCAAAACAAAGTATTTACTTCAAAACTGAATCAAACAATGTACTCCATTGTTTAGTTTTGTTTTACCGTTTCTTGAAAAGGATAAATTTGAGAAAGCCGAAATTGTGCCCAAAAGCGTAAAAGGAGGATTGAATCGAATTGAAAAAAAAAAATCAAACACAGTTAATTTTCTTGTTTTGGTATTAGGTTTTTTGTTTCATATAAGTAACTTTTACAAGTTACTTTTACAAGTTGTCTTATGTTTTTGCTTAGCTTAGCTTAGATGTGATGCATTGAAAACGTTCAAGCCACAAGTAGGCTACCTCCTGCCCTTTCTATAATTATAGTCTGACATTTTAAAATGTTGGCAGAAACAAAAGGCGAACTCTAAATGGTGAGACCAAAAAAAAAAGAATCGCTCGACTGAAAGGAATAAAGAAAAAAAAGAAAAAAGAAAAATGATAGCACAAGACTCTTCAAACCCAACCCAAGACATGTATGTCTTCACTTGGTGGAGTGTTACTCCCCCCTGCACCTGTGGCATCGCGTCCCAGCCTCCATCAGCCCCGGAAATTTGCCGCGATGCGAACCATTTCATGGGTTGAGTCGGGAAGTGCTTTGACAGAGAGCGACACATGTTCGGAGGGGTGTATAAGGGTAAGAGAGAGGGGTGATGTAGGGGGTGGGGGCTCTCTCTCCCTCTCTGAGAGCTTGGAGCCATGTGGAAGATCCAAAGTTTGCTTCTCAGTGCATGGACTGTCTGAGATAACCGGGGAACTGTATTTCTGCTTCCTCCTGGCTCGACGGACGATGAGGCCATGAGAGATAGATGTCTTAGAAAGATTAGACTCAGCAAAGAGAGAGAGAGAGGGGGGGGGGGTCTGGGCTGCCCTCAAAAAACGAAGGCTTTGCTGAAAAATAAAAAGCTCCCGCTGGTCGTATAGATTCACCCTTTATCCCACAAAAGCCTTTTAAGCAAAAGCGAAAACTTGACCCTAACATAAATATTTAGGCCAACCTAACGCCGTATACATTTTGCGTCCAACACTAAAACAAATGAATACAAGTAATAAACTGCTGCTAACCGCCAGTAAGCCAAAATAATGATCTAAAATGTATAAAATGCTTGGAGTTAGGAGGACCTGACACATTTCGATCCTAGCAGGATCTTTAACGAAGGCCAAAGGCCTATTTAGCAGCTATTTAGACTTCGATAAAGATCCTGCTAGGATCGAAACGCATCAGGCCCTTCTAATTCCAAAAAATAAAACAAATGGGTGGATTTATTCGGATTATGGTCATCTACATCGATTTGATTCCCTTCTTAAGGCAAAGAGGATTATTTCAAGTCATAACTGTTAGATTTTCCGTTGAGGTACACATTCATAAACGCCATGATAAGTTGATTTCATTTTGAAATCAGTAAAGACAATTTGAAGGTTAGCATATTATATATTCATACATACATAAATACATACATTATATACAAGTTAATCAAAATTAGAAGTACCACATCATTTGCGAACTGTTTCGCACAACAAACCCTGGATATTAGGCCTGTAAACAGTATAAGACTGATACCAATTTCCACAATAATTTTATGACAATGTCCCTCCAATGTGATATTTGTTCATATTATCACGCCGGACATTATGTGGTATTAAGAACGCTCGTTTGTAGGAGAATTTTAACCTGAATTCTATATACACAATAATTATTACGACGAACATGGTGATAAAATTGATAAGTGCTTGGCGCCATTTTCTTTCTGATTATTCATTTTTACATGTTTGGGTGTTTTTTGTTTGATCTTAACCTTTATACGGAAGAACTGCAAAATAATAACGGAATAGCGGTATTGCTTTGTGTTAATTTACCATAGTTTGGTCAGCAATTTATGTTCATAGTTACGAAAAGGACAGGAGTTTACCATCGCAGTTCTTGCGGGAAGACCCATGTGCATCTTAGGTCGTGAATCCCCCCTCCCCGCTCCTCCAAAGATAGATGGAGTATAACGGCCGAAACGTTGACCGAAGATTCACTGTGAAATCTGACTAGGGGCCTATACTTCTCGAGTCCCTCGCGGTGAAATATCGCAAGCCGGCCTCCCATTATACCGATTTCACAACCCAGCATGCTATACAGTAACGATATACCTATACACACATCAATCCGTGAACTAAAGGAACTTGAAGGCTCACGCTGAAAAATGAAGGCGTGGACACGGAACTGGCCAATATCTGTACAGGATATTTAATATCATGGTTGGTTTGCGATCTTCACGTCGCCGCTAAGGTGTACTTTTGTCAGACCTGTCCTTGTTCCCTAATTTAACTTATTGTTGAGAAAGGCTGCAACTGGAGGTTCATGCACTTTTCTCGCGACGCATGTACGCAGCAAACGAGGCACCTTAATACAGGTTGAAAACTGTTCGAGAACTGTTGAGAAACTGTTGGGAAACTATTGGGAAACTGTTCGAAAACTGTTTGAAAGCTGTTGGGAAACTGTTCGAAACCTGTTGAGAAACTGTTGGGAAAATGTTCGAAAACTGTTGAAAAACTGTCGGAAAACTATTGAAAAACTGTTGGAAAACTGTTGTAAAACTGTTGGAAAACTTTTGAAAAACTGTTGGAAAACTGTTGTAAAACTGTTGGAAAACTTTTGAAAAACTGTTGGAAAACTATTGAAAAACTATTCGAAAACGGTTGGAGAGAGGTCATAAGTCAAAACAAATTTAAGCAGACACCCTCCCCCCGCACAAAAAGAAAACCATACAAAATACAAATGAAACACAAACAAATGAATAAATATCAACATCCTCGGAAGAAAACCAACTATACATGTATCACATTCAAATTTGCTTCATTCTTTCGCAAAAGAAACAAAATCGAATTACAATCTGAGAATGGTAAATTGAGATTAAAAATGCATTGATGATATTCCATTGTTTCCTGCGCATCGATTTAAATTTATAGAAGCCTGTACATAAATTTCAGGGATTACATAACTGGATACTCAAATGGTTAAAGAATATAACATCTGTGTTACAAATTGCAAGAAAAGTTATCAGAATGATAAACAACAGTAAAAGAGCATGACGTTATGTTTTTTAAATTATTGACACTCACAGAACTTACCTGTATCACTGCCTTAGAGAGAAACCGATGAAGTAGAAGATCGAAGGAGTAAATAGGATCTATACTCTCTCCTAATACAAGTCTCAGTTGGCTAGTGATTTAACTCCAAGAACACGAGTTGACACTAGTATAAGCCAGTCGAGAGCGCTTTATAGGCTATGAGACCAGACGCATGGTTCTTAAAAGCGCTATAGAGATTTCACACGGGTAGCTATGGGTTGTTGGCATGTGAGAACTTTCCACCAATCGCATGGAAGAACACAGGAACGCGTCGGTCAGAAGCCAAACGTCGTGCCTTCAAGTAGCCCGTCAAGTGCAGCCAAGTTACAGGGTATAGAGAGAGGAAGTTGTGCTTCACGTCCGTTGCTTACGACCTCCGTGCGATGCAATGCCTGAAGTGTCACTGGCCCCTCTAGCTCTCTCTCGCCTTGGGGGAGAAGCTAGCTATCCGTGCCCTGCAGCTTCGGTATTCAGGAAATCCCGCGTAACGCCAAGTGGTGATCGGGCGAACAAGAAGGGTGCCCTCCGTGATCACTGCAAATTAAGCCGTGGAGTAAAATGCAAACGGGGCTGGTCGCTGCCTTCACGTGTCACTCCTAATCGACCGGTGACGATGGCTAGTTTTTCTTTCTACTTCTTCTTCTTTCCCCTCTCTCTCTCTCTCTTTCAAGGGTGGGGTTGATGGGGGGTCCGGACTTGCTATTAATCAACAATTGGTTGCCTTGGAATTGAGTTGGTGACCCGCCCTTTTTTTTCTATACTCCTCTTTATATCACATGCTATATTACCTATACCGTTCGGTGATGCATTGTTTCTCAGAGTTGTAGATCAGAGTGTAAAGGGGTTACACCCATATTGGCTATACAGACAGTAGCATGTGTTGATGTCAGGGTCTATAAAGTGCAGACAGGGGTGACAAGCTTCTTGCGTAGGTACCCCCCCCCCCCTTTCCCTCAACCCCGGATGCTGATAATAAAGCATTGGTGGTCCCGTGAACTTCTGGGGCACGCAATGGACGGCCCAGGTAATATACAAGCTCTTATAAAGTCCACGTATAAACTACGATGACTTTGTCCGATACGGCCGGCCATAATACTTGAGTGAATAGCATTAAAACAAAATACAAGAAACAAATAACTCCCTAAATGTAATATCATACTTTGGTAGCATACACAAACAGAAATATTCACAGATTTACCTATATCTTACAGGGTATGAAGATGGTGATGGTAGAAACGTACCGTTAAAATGTTTCTGCCTGAAATGCTGTATTTATCCAGGAAAGAGTAAAACCAGTGATCAAAATTATTAATTTGGTCTTTTAAAAGATCAAAAAGAGAGATAGACTTGTGGGAGAAAATACTGTGGGAATTTACTCAATTTTTCTCAAAACGTGGGCACCGTATGGGACTGAAATTTTCACAGATTACTATTACTATATCTTCCTTGATATCTTTGCCCATGAATCTGTATTTCTTTGACAAAAAAAACAAAGTATAATATTACCCTTAAGATACACTCAGATTTGTCCACTTGCTTGTCAATTCTATCGCGTTTTTTCTTCTTTTTTAGAAAAGTAATAAACTGTGCTGCAAACTACTTATCCGCAAAAAATAATGACCTGAAATTTATAAAATGCTTGGAATTAGGAGGGACTAATGTTTCGATCCCAGCAGGATCTTCATCGAAGGCTTACTTCTTTTTAACTTGGATAGAAATATTTTAATCATAATTAGTGTATAAAAAATATTATGTTGATGTAAAGCGTCTGAAAAGTTGAGAAAGTTGTTTCAAATTATAGTAATGTGATTTGGACACCAACGAATGCATTGCTTGAAAACAAACGTGGACAGTGACAGATAATACAGACTCGTTAAAATGAGACGGGGACCAGTCTAGAGGTGGAACCAGCCGGGCTATAATTTTATTATGAATTATCAATATTTGCCATAGAAAAGATGCGCTTATACTAATTTCATAGATTTCAAACCCCTTTAGCCAAGACTACATACTGCTTAATCGCAACTTAAACAAAAAACACCATCACAATTTCGCATATAGCCTTCGCTTCGTTATGATGTCAAACTGTTTGAAAACTGTATATAGGAGCACACCAATTGGTGGAGTCTTTTTAAGAGGGGGTCTGTAATGGTTAGTGACAGTTGCTTTCCCCTTACTATGCAGAGTCATTCCTCTATGTCAACGTGACCGAGGGAGATAATGACTGAATCTGACAGGTTCTCTTAATTCCGTAGTTCCCGAAAATGTTTGATAAGCCTTGTGAGGAGAAAAAAAAAATCCACAGACATCAAACCGCACATGATACTACTGTAGCTTTCTCTCTCGCTCTTTTTGAACAAGCTTGTATTGGGATGGTCTATAGGTGACTGTTTAAATTTTTTTTTTCTTGTTTGAATTTTTTTTTTTTTGGCTGGAAGGAAAGATGAGACACCGCTATGTTGCAGATGCATCACTGGGGAAGTTGTAAGTGAACATAATGGGTGGGTTTGTTTTGCTAATCCCGCGTGATCTCACGGGGCTTTGGGAGAGATTAGACTTTTTAAGTGTAAGTATAAATACAACTGGTGAGGTGAGGGGTGGGAGGGTGGGTGGGGGAGAGCTGAATATAGGGGGTGGGGGTCGTTGGTTGACTAGGCCAGCTGCATGACCAATATGACTAGACACACGTCAGCTCATTAATGCCTGTTCTAGATTATTCAGTACCTGGTTTAGGAGCATACAGACCTGGCAGATTTCAAAACTATATCGATCTTCTCGAGTATGTACTTTAAGTTGTGTTCTTCTTAAGTTACTTGAATCATTATCAAATTCGGCAAAATCAATTGTTATTTGAGGGGTAATGAAGGTTATAGGAGGTGCCTTGGCCTAGTGCTCTGGCGTGACGTACCTATAGGTTCTTGTGGTCAATCTACAGATTGTGGGTTCGAATCCAGCCATGGGCTAATGGTGCTTGCATCCTTGGGCAAGATGCTTTGTCACATATTGCTCCTCTTCACCCAGGAGTAAATGGATACTAGAGATGGCTTTGTGGTTTGATTAGCATTTGTGCGCCTTATACAGCAGCCTATAGGCTGTTGCTCCCAGGGAGTTGAGATGGTTTCAGGAATGTTAATGATTTAATACCAATGACTATAGGGACAATATGTGCTAAGGAACTCAATATTAAGCGCTGTGAGCGTTTCCAATCCAAAAGATTCGAAGATCTGGCTACAGTAAACACAATGATTGGTGTACTGGGGCCAATTTCATAAAACTGTTAAGCACAACAATTTGCTAAGCATGACATTTCTGTCTTAATAAAAACAGGGTTAACAACCAAATGTTCACATGTTGTGTATCACTTGTGATTGTTCTTTGGCTGTTGTTCGCTGACCATGAATATCAAATGGAATATCCAATGGCGGTTCGTTTTATTGGGCGAGACATTTTTGTGCTAAGCAAATTTTTGTGCTTAACAGTTTTATGAAATTGGCCCCTGGTGAAGGTAAAGGCAAAGGGAAATTAATCAACAATACAGGCATTAAGCCTTTTATAGGAATAATTAAAAAATCAATCAGTTCAACTGGGTTTAATTTCACAATAATAATATAATTATATTGGTTCGTATTTATGTAATACGATAAGTCACAGGTAATTATAGAACTGCGAAAATATTGTCAAACGTACTTTATGACCATAGTCAATGCACTCTATGCATGGTTGCGAAAGAGTATTAGAAAATCTCTATGATTATATATCTTCACCTAGATATTTCCGCTTAATTTTAGTACAAACTGCAAAACCGATCATCATTTTGAAATACGGACCTGAAATAACTACAATGCTTGGGTTTAGAGACCTGCTAGTTTCTACCCACGAGGGAATCTTTCTCTAAATGAAAACGATTTTGCACTCGATGTCAGAAAGATCCCGCTATAGGATCAAAACACCAGGCTCCGTATATAAAAACCAAAAGCAAACTGTCAAATTCACACAATTTTAAAGATCGAAAAAGAAAGAAAAAAATCCCTAAAATCAAAATTCATTCATAGGATAGTAAGTAGTCGACAAATTAAAAAGAAAACATCTTCGAAATATAGAAAATACATTTTTTTTCCACTAAGGAAAAACGACGAATAAGACGAAAAGGGGAGGGGGAAGAAATTACGAGAAGCAAATGACAATGCAAGGACATCTACCGGCCCACAATTAGGCTGATTTGTACGGGGGAGATAATCAATTGATCCAGGCTCCATTTGGTAGAAGGGTGAGTAAGCTACGTGACGCATACCCACTTCGGATATCCTCAATGATAGTAGCTTTGGACACTCGTGGCGTCGGCCCAATTACGAATGTGTTACCAAGGAATGAGAAGAAAAGGAAAGAAGTTTTTTCGCGCCAATTTTGTCAGTCAATTCGGGAAGCGCGCGAAAAATACGCTCAGCATTTTGTGATTGGTTTAAGATTCTGATTCTGTTAATTTCATCTGCAACGGTTGCTCTGATGATTGAAAACGCTACTCGTTTGAAAAGAAAAGAAGAATGAGAAGAAGGACTATTAAAGGAAGAAGTTTTCGCGCCAATTTTGTCAGTCAATTCTGGAAGCGCGCGAAAAATACGCTCAGCATTTTGTGATTTGTTTAAAGTTCTGTTCATTTCATCTTCAACGATTGCTCTGATGATCGACAAATGACAACGCTACTCGTTTGAAAGGAAAAGAAGAGGAAGAAGAAGGAAAAGGGAAGAAGTTTTCGCGCCAATTTTGTCAATTCAGGAAGCGCGCGAAAAATACGCTCAGCATATGAGATATATGAGATCTCTGTACATTTTGGATCTGCATATTATGACATTTGTCATGCTTCCTGTTAACATCAATCATTTCTATTGATACCATATTGGGTCTAAATTCTACGAACTTATTGTTCATTTCCTTGCAATAAAATTGGAAATTACACAATTTGATTATCGTAACAGAATCAACCGGGATCCGTCTTATTTCGTATTGTTTTTCGAGATTTTTGTGATTTTTTTTAATAGTAGAGATTATACGCTATTGACGGGTCCTTTGATGTAGATTTTGATTTTAGTCTAGTTACACCTTGTTTTATTAATGTTTTTTTACCATGTTAATTAAATTTTATTCAGTACTACCGTGTGGGTACATACATGACACATTCATAATGAAATGAAATTAAATAAATTACGGATTTATGCAATGCAAAACAAGTTAACGATACAACATGCAGAAAATTATAAAACCTAACGAGACAAAACAAAACGAAATGAAATATTTTTGCTAAAAATTTGGTAAAAGAGCATAACCCTCAAAGCACTGGATAAATGGTGTACAAAAGAATCTATATAAAAAAAAATCCAAAAAATCGATTTGTTTTCCTCTCTTTTGCGGACGACTAGAGCACACTAGTCGAAACGTCGAGAATTCACTCTCATCGGCCATTTTCAGGACTACGCATCTTCCTAAAAGAGTATGATACATGGTGTCACCGCAAGTCTTACTCTTTCTAAAAAATCGAAATAAGAAAGCTATGTATACGTTAATAATCAGCAAACACAATTTAGATAGAAATGATATAGTACGGCGGTACATACAGTGACAAGATAGTCATGCATTTAAGTACGAGAGCACTGCCGGAGAAATAGCCTCTTACCGGTCATACACTAGTTATAACGCATGAAGTATTATTCTTTCTAATCATGGTGACGGGGTACCCACAATGAAATACATCCGACATTCCTGTGTCGGGCTGATTATTACATGATTGAGTTATGGTCATTAACGGAGTCATGCATGCTTGAGGGCGTGTTTTTTTTTTTTTTTTACTTCTTTACCGCCCTCATGCAGGAAATGTCATGAAAGTCCGGTGAAGACAAACGGAAAGAATTGCTCTCCTTAAACGGGTTATTGCATGTTCCGGGCTGACTGATTAGGTAGAACCGTAGGCTAATTGCGCTCATAGTACAGCGACCTTATAGGCATGTAGTCCGAATGTGCTACAGTGTTCATTAAGTCCCTCGTGATGTTAAGACACCAACAAGAAACCACTCACTAATTGTTCCATTCATTAGTGTAATATTCCTTCCTAAAAAAAGCAATTGTCTTTGCTCAATTTTTCCCCCAAAGGACCCACTAGCACAAATTGCTTGGGTAATTGTCGTATTTCCTTTCGCGCGCGCGAAACATTTTTAACAGCGTGTCTCTTTCTTATTTTGGGGGTCTCGAGTTAAAAAGTCACTATTCCTGTCTTTTCGTGGCTGGGTAAAACAAATTGGGATTACGGAGGGGAGGGGGGTGGGGGGGGGTCTGTTGACCCTATTATAAGGCGCAATCGGCATCTACATTTGTCGTTTTAAGAAAGCGCACTTATATACGTATGATTATGTAGGATCAAGAGGGTTTTTTTTCTAGATGGTGAACTTGGGATAGCAGCATCACATGCTGACTTGTCATAATGTATAACCTCCTACCAAAATACACACAGACGAACTAGTCAGTCAGGTTCTGTGTTATTGTTCCGTGATTATCGCGAGGATGAAATGGGATTAGGATTTAAAGACAATGTGAAGTTGACAGTTGTAGATAGGGGAAGAAAAGGAGATGCGCGCACGTGCTAAATAGATTGAGTCATGGTCGTCATTGAACTATCATATTCACTGAAGGCAATGCATGGGACATAATAGGCTAACCTTGGGCCGATTTCATAGAGCTGCTAAGCACCAAAATTTGCTTAAGCACAAACAAAAACGTGGTGAATAAAAGCAGTATGTTCAGATTCGAGGTTTTGCATGGTGACAATTGGTATGTTGCGGAAACACCATGTAAGAATCGTTAGTACTTTCGCACTTCTATTTCGTTCGCACTTTTCGTAAGGTCTCAACGTTTCGACTAGCCTGCTCTAGTCATCATCATTATGCCAGCCAAAACTCCTTGTGAATGTTCTGCTCGGCAAACAATGGCCAAATACAAATCAAAAGCAGTAAACATCACATGAAAATTGATTGGTAATCCTGTTTGATCAAGGAAGACTTTTAATGCTTAAAGGTAGTACCATGCTTTGGTAAGACACAGATTTACGTATAACTTACAGATAATGCTAGTAGAAACCTACCGTTAAAATGTTTCCGCCTGAAATGGTGATTTATACAGAAATTAGTAAAACAACGACCAAAAATCTTTTTGATCTTTTTAAAAGATCTGGCTTCCAAATCGCATGGTGTTCGGGAACAACCTTATACATTACTATCACCATTCTGCTCAGATTTCCTGCGAACTCTCAGTTAAGATTTGCAGTGACGCTATGTGGGGTAGGCCTATACCTTTAGTAACCATACAAGAAATATCAGAGAAATTCCTTGATCAGCTACAATATGACAAATCGTGGCGTTCGTAATGAATCGTAAGACAGTGGGAACCTATAATGGGGTTACAGATCAGAGGTTGCTAGTTTGACCAATGGGAGACTTTGGAGCTGGGTCTTCAAGTTGATAGCGCACGCGCACAACAACGCGCATGCTCACAAATGCGCGCGCATGCTCAAAGATAGCAAAAAGAGACTTCAGTCTGCTGCCGCCAACGTCTCAAAAGTCTCCCATCGTGTTTCTAGTTTAGTGGATCGGATCGATAAATATCTGTTTTGTTTTTTGATTTCCATTTTGATTAAAACTCATTTCGAGCTGTGAGCCCAAGAGTTTGGAACGACCTTGGCCCGCGGTGACCCCCGAAGAACCACCGCAACCATCCAATCCTATACCCTTGAATCTGTCAACCTCCACGGCCAATGTTTCCGTGGGGTACAAGCACCGCCCGGGGCGGACACGGTGCATGTGCAACCCCCACCAAAACGGGGCCAACCAGAGCACACCGCGACTCGCCCGATGACCACCGAAGAAAGACATCCTCATTGCCCCACGCTGTTTTCTCTGATCAGCCTCCTTCTGTTTTAGCATCCTGGGAAATCGGGAATCAAGAATATGGTCCCTTCTTTCTCTCTGATGTGCTTTCTTTTTATTGTGGAACTCTGTTTTTCTCCCGTCGCGCTAGCCCCGGCCTCGATATCCCCAGCGGCAAACCGATGACGGATGCCGGAGCGGCAAACTCCGAGGCGAACTCCTCTCGCTTCCGACTGGAGGTCATTCGGCTCCCGGGGCCCTCAGGCAACAAACTCCCCTTCAGTTTTTCCAGTCTTTCTCTCTCCCCCGAAAGCCCCCACGAACACAGCCCAAACTTCCCATCAAGCAAGGAGAGCTGCAAGGCAGCCTCCCCCCGTCACAGAGGGGGATTTCACGGGTGAACTCAGATCGAATGCTAGACAAATTTGCCCTAATCCGCCCGGCTCATTCCAACAGCGGTGCTGACACCAGAACAATTTATAACTCTCGGGCGGCTATATGAACGCATCAACGTGATCCCAAATGCAACATTTTATATACAATGAGCCGTATAAATGCTCGTATATAACGAGGAAATCAGGTGCTAAAATTACAACCAAACTGCGATATTTCTATCACACTTTGGCAGCGGCGTAGCTAGGATTTTTTCAGCAGGGGGGCACTGGGGGGGCCTGGGAATTTTGTGGGGGGGCACCCGGAATTTTTTCAAAACTGGAGATTTGCAAAATATGAGAAATGCAGGGGGGGCGGCGGATCCAGCTGGCGTGGGGCAACCTTTTCTTCAAGCAAAAAAAAAAAGAAAAAGAAACAGAAAAAAAATTAATAAAAGGGAAACAGAAAGACTCCAAAAGAGCTGAAAAAGAGGGGGAAGACAAAATTAGCTAGCTTTGATCTTCCCGAAACGCATCCATCGCTATTGAATTGGTGCATTTTATTTCCACGCTCCCTGGAAAATCATGGATAAGCGCGAAGGCCTTGCGGCCGGGGTCCAGGGCCCGCTTAAGGGCCCTGGAAGCTCAGGGGTTCTAGATATTCTCTGGTGCAATCTGAGCCTTATTTTGGAAGCAATTGTTCCGATAAATTTATTCATTTATTTATATTATTACTTCATTATTTCTTTTTAATCCAACACTAATGAGCGGGAGAAATTCAATCTGGGGACCAGACTAACTAGCCAAACCAGACAAAATGGCAGATGGGCTGTTTTGAAGTTCGCAACCGTAGGCGCGTAAGAAAATTGCATTTTTACACTGAAATTTTGCACAGATTTCTTCACTATAGAGTTTTAAGGACTCAGGAACATTTGCTGAAAGTAAAAAAATATAATTTTGGAACAGTAGAAGCTGTTAAGTTGTTTTTATTTCCTTTATAGCTATCATACCCTGCAGATAACACTTAAATTTTTTTCTATACCCACGATTTTTTGTGGGGGGGCACCTGGGGGGGCACACAGAATTTGTGGGGGGGCACGTGCCCCCCCAGGCCCCCCCGTAGCTACGCCGCTGCACTTTGGGCGACCCAAAACCTTGCAAATCGTTCGAACAGGCCCACAAGAAAGAGCAACTTCACAACAACAGCGAATCACTATGAGTCTCAGAGGACCAGTTATAGCAAGCATTTTTCCATGTGTGTTTTCAAATTAAGGCTCTTTGGTATAAATCCATGTTTATCCAAATAAAATCTGTATTACATTCAGTATTTTTCACTGTGTTTCGTCACCGAAGCCTATGTCAGATTCGCGTGTACCTTAAATATTGTAAACAGTCTGGCCTGGTTGCTTGCCACACGCTATACGTCTTGAAAGGAGTACACGGCTTTGGTAGAATCGGAAAACAAAATTGTTCTCACTCTCAGAGCTAAACGGTATATAAATTTAATTACGCTAGAAGAATTGTCTATTTTCCAGTCCTACATTGAAAAGATAATAACGACTAACATGATTTTTCTTATTTCGTGTGCAGAGACCGGACAAGACCACGAAGTGCGCAAACTCGCTGTTAAACTTAAATTGTGATACCAACTCGAAAACATTGGCTCGCCATTTTACTGGCGAAAATCAGCTGAATCATTCAAAAGGAAAGTGGTATGGTGGTTAAAAACAAACAGACAAACAAACAAACAAACAAAACGAAACAAAGCAAAACAGAAACAAAAATCACTTTCGCTGTGATTTCGACTAAAGTTGATTTTTTTTAGAAGGTTTTAATATAAAGTTGCATTCTTCAGAATTATAACTATGCTATTTGAAATGACACGGACAATGTGATAGTCTGGTTCCCTTAAATGAGTGTCCATTCATTCAAATTACATTGCAGTTTGGTACCTGACCATTTTATTCATCTGTCACTTTGGATTAGACTCTTGCTGCTGCTGTAGCTGCTGCTGTTGCGTTGCTTCTGATATTGCTGCAGTTGGCTGCAGTAGCTGTTTTTTGGATGTGTTTATATTTCGCTTTTTCGCTACATAATTAGCTGCAGCTGCATAGCTAATGCTGTTTGGGAGTCCACTGTGGTATTGTTAGGGCATGTGATACATTTGTTGCTGCTGTCATGTGTGTTCCCCACTCCTGCTGTGCACTGCGGTGCGTTGCTTGGCTAGTCTGCCTAACTGCTACTTTACTTCTGCGCTATCAAGTTCACTGCCTGACTGAACCCTCTGTCTCTGATGCTGGTGTATACGCTGCTGTAAGTGTTGCTGTTTCTGCAGAATGCTGGGACTTTGCGCCAGCCAGGTTGAGTCTGATCATGCTGCTGCTGCTGTAACTCATGCTGATATTGTGAAGCAAGCCATGCTGTTGCTGTTGCTGCTGTTGCTGCTGTTGCTGCTGTTGCTGCTGTTGCTGCTGTTGCTGCTGTTGCTGCTGTTGCTGCTGTTGCTGCTGTTGCTGCTGTTGCTGCTGTTGCTGCTGTTGCTGCTGTTGCTGCTGTTGCTGCTGTTGCTGCTGTTGCTGCTGTTGCTGCAGGTGCCGTCAAGCCAACAACCGCTGCTGCTCATAATTTGGTGCCATGTTATATGTTGACATAACTGCAGCAATTTTAGTTTGTAAGGCGTTTCATTCGTTGTATGTGCTATATTACCGGTGATACGGCAGTTGCTGCTGCTAGCACCGGCGCTGCAGCATTGCTGCTGCTGTCGCTACATGCTGTTACTCAAAACATTTTGCTGCTGCTCTCAAAGCCATGTTATAATCAAACTGCTGCTGTGTACAGTACGCTGGTAAGTTCAGACTGTGCTGCTATACTTCTACATGCAGCTGTTCTGCCACAAGTGTCTTGTTTACGGCGGCTCGACACTGTTACCATACCGGTAATAATAATAATAGGTTCTGAGGTCTACTGGCTCTCAGCAGAATGGTATGGCACCTTGAGGCAACCAGAGCTTCAACGGAATTCAAGGTATGTGAGGAGCAAACGTGATGACATCTGAGAGACCAGACTATTTGCACTACTATTATTTGTTTTCCGGATTTAAGAGTTACAATGTCCAAAACTGCGCAATTTACTCCTATTTCAATTTGAAATAATTCATGATTGATTGGATAAATAATTAATCATCAAACGAAATAAAAATGAGACTAGAACAATTTCTTCATATTTTAAATGGGTTTACATTAATTCAGTCAATTTCTTTTAATCTTAAAGAACACGAAATGTTTCACAAAATAAGCCAAGAAAGAAACTGACTTCACCCCGGGCTACAAAATAGCAAAATGTTTAGTTAAACTTTCTCAAAAGCTTCTTGTAAAATGGTTACTGATTTTGTTTGTTTTTTATGAAGAAAAAGTTTTAAATATCTCACCTGAATAGCACTGACAATGTAGACTCACGAATACTCTGATCTTGATTTTTATTTTGATGCTGCAGGAGTTTAAACACAGGTCGGGATCTCGAACTAAAAGTACAGTCCTTCCGAAGGAGTGAGTGAAAATGGTATGAATGAAACTTTACACACCACGAGACTGTTGTCTGGGTCTTTGACTGTGAACTTTGCTCTGACAATCAGCGCCCAACATAAAACAAAATACAACAACTGAGGAGAACACTGACATAGTTTCACGGAGGCCCCCCTCGAATCACTCCGACACGAGGCGATGGAGAGCTGTAGAGCTGTGGTATACGGAATGGAACCATTCATGGAGGAGAAGCCGAGCTTCAACAGGCAGGGGGTTTCTGGCTGTGACTGGGAAGGCAGGGTTAAGGCGAAAAGTTGGTCAGGTGTGCTCCTCTCCATCAAAGCCAGGCATTGTTGTCAATCTTAGTACCTCCGTCTTGGCTAGCTTTAGAAATAAAACCCCTCTACCCTTGCTTGTTGCAGAGTGACAACTTGTCTGGTATACCGACATAGGACCTTAAGTATGTTGCGTGACACACTCGCCAAAAGAAATTCCGTAGGCCAACTCTCTCCGTCAGATGTTGTTGTTTCTTGGGGGTTCCTTTCTCCAGTAAAGTTGATGGAGTAGCAAGTGGAGTTTCTGACGTATCAAAAAAGATGTCCCTGTAATTAAGTTGAAAACAGCGGGAGAGGTTCGACTTCTTCCGTAAGTTGGTTTATAGAGAGGAAGGTTTGGCAAGAAGTTGTTTTGGGAGGAGGACTGGCGTTGCACTTTTTTTCACATACACACGCCGACGGGTGATGCATTTGGAATCCTCAACTCACATCAATTATACCTTTGGCTGAAGAGTGCCTTGTGTCAAATGGATTTTGTTGTTTGATTCTTTGCTGGATTCTGGTAGGGTCGTTTAGTGATAATTGTTATTGATCATTGATGCTTCAGCTCTTTATTCATTTAGGTTACTCGTGGCATTACTTAGTACAAACAACAACAACAACAACAAACAGCAACAACAGCAGCAGCAACAACATAGCTTCAACAACATGGTTTTAGGTTTTTGAATCACATTGAACTTTTGATGGCTTATAAGCTCAGGCTCCGTCTCAGGCTATGGCTCCATTTCGTGAATGCATTCTGAAATACTGGTATTAAAATAAGGATTTTGGCTGTGGTTCCGAGGTATATTCTCTGGTTTGAAAAGGAAAACAGAGTTTCAGCTTCAGTGAAAACCCACAACCTATATTTCCAGCGTATGGATGTCAATGCCGGAGCCTAAGCCTAAGCCTCCGTTTCGTAAACTTGCCCCTTTGTGTATTTAGCGCTATTGTGGCCCTAATGTGAATTTAGATAAAGGGATAGTGAATTTCGAATTTCGAAGTTTTTGACAATGGGAAGAAATAGATCCACAGGGTGATGGGGTGGGATTCGGACCTACGACCTACACGTCGGACAATATAGTGATTTGGGGAGGAGTTTTACCGTAGTCTATCAACCTTTGTACCGATGGAGATTCGTGTGCGCTGCCGGCGGTACCCACTCGAGAGGATCAAAATTGATTTGCTAAAATTTTCAATTTTTCGTCACTCTCTTTGTTCGGCAGTTAAGCATAAGACTACAATGTAATACACTGGTTGCATCATCCACTTATTGAAAAAGAAAGAAACTTCTGAAAGAGTTCTTTCCCCCACCAACCCCTCCCAAAGTCCACACCAGTTGCGCCGAGCGTGTCTCCGGCATTCTATAGCTTCCCACGCTGTTCCCGCGGACAACCGGGCCACCGGAGCCAAGCAGCGGGTTCACCTGCGCCGTACAGATCCGCTGGCTCCTGGCGCGCTCTTGACAGCCAACCGCCAAGGGCCTCTAAATCATTCCCCCTAAAAAAGATTGGTGAGGTTATAAGCTGAGCCGTGGGTCTTCGGTATTTCTGGGTGTCACGCAATACAACAACAACAACAACAGTTTGTGTTTCTCATTTGTTTTTGAAACTTTTGTTGGTTTGTGAGTTAAGATTTACGGGATTTCCAACAATGGATACGTGGTTTGATGAAGGGGAGGGAAGAGTGGCACGAAAAAAGTACTTTCAACTCTTGGATGTTTTTACCTTTCTATCGACTCGTTGCACTTGAGCTTTGTATTGTGACGTCTTTAAATCTTTGGCATTTATAATCTGTTTACCTGGTCCCATGTTAATACTTCTAATATCAATAAATTGGCAAAAACAAAGAAGAGAATTTTAGCTTCCCACATAAATAGCGTTACAAGGGAATTCTGCTAGGACCGGGGGTTCCCCCTGGGGTAAATGTGGCAAATCTTTTTATGAAACCCGTTGATCATTCCATAACGAATTCTGATCATCACAATTCCGTAAAAAGTACATACTGATATCTGGTTTTAGTTTTTGATTCGTGCGTGAAATTATATCTTCGTATTGTCACGAAGGTAAACGTGCGTGGTTTTTTGTAGGGGGAATATTGGAATTAGTGCTTATTTCAGATGTTCAGATTTTTAAGATAGTTATGATCAAAGAATCTTCCAAATGAAAGATTCAAATGAATAGGGCAAACTTTACAAATTAAGTTCCCTCTTAAAGAAACAAGAGTGATGGTCTTCCAAAAGGATAAATATGACTGGAAGGGGTCCCTAGTCCACAGCACGGCAGCAATGAATGCATCCACCCCTATGGTATGGAGAAACCAGTCCCTCACACTGAAACAAGACTGATGGTCTCTTCACCTTACAGACGGATTCGAAGGAGTACAGGACTTAAAATTATAATTATGTAAACATTCGTTTTGATATGAATATCAATCGTTGCATTTAAAGGATAATAAAACAATAATTTTCAGTGCACAGATGAAAGAGCAACAAACATTAATCATTTTGAACTTTGAAATTTTGAATCATTTGCCAGTGGAAAGTGGAAAGATTCCCCGACGAATATTTCACGCGTAATATACTGTGACAAAGATGAAGTAATGTGTGTGCGTTTTTCTAAGACTGTTCTCACAAATACGAAAATGTCAACATGTTGACACAAATAATAAGGTCCACACGCCATTCCCAAGTCCCTCACTCTCTCCCCAAGTAGTCCGTCTTCCTCGCCCCGTGAAAAGTACTTCCAACCCTCCCTGACGGGGAGACCCCTGTCCGCCTCATCCCCTCCTCATTCCACGCGACACGTGCAATAACTCATACACATACGCACACAGCTAGCATGCACCCAGCGTCACGTCACTACCAGCACCGTGTACCCATCCATCATGTCCCGTATACCTTAACTTTACTT
Source organism: Astropecten irregularis (assembly GCA_963971285.1). Classification (NCBI taxonomy): domain Eukaryota; kingdom Metazoa; phylum Echinodermata; class Asteroidea; order Paxillosida; family Astropectinidae; genus Astropecten; species Astropecten irregularis. The sequence goes on along the minus strand of OZ020263.1, from coordinate 3,393,128 downwards.
CGCGCTGCGGTGACAGTTTTGTCCCCCTACCTAGCTCCGATCCCCGTGTGTGGGGCGTCACTTTAATAGACACCCCCTTCCTAACCAGAAATCGTCACGGGAAGACTTAATAACCTGTTAATAATTATTGTTTTTTTATCATGATTACATTTTTTTTTTTACAGAAGGTGATCGTGAGGAAGAGTTTTGGAATGGGTGACATCTTGCAGATTTTTTATTCCTGGAACTACATCGTCATTTCCTTGTCAGGGAAAGTCAAAGTCATCATTTGGGGCATCGTTTGAACATTTTATCGGACGGATACGTCTTCAGCGCCACCAAACAGACCAAGGGTCGATTTCACGAAGCCTTACGATGGATCGTAACTCGAGTTACGAAGGATAACCCATCGTATCATACGTAGGACTTCAATGCATATACGACGTCCTAAGATTGATAGTAAGTTACGATGAGTTTGGTGAAATCCACCCCAGTATGAATACGGCAAGATTTGCTCTGAAGCAATTTAGAATTAGAAATTAGAAATTTACCTGGGTGTATAATAGAAAGTCGGTACATAAACTTATAAAGACCATTCTTAAGCTTCAACATCACTTCCCGAAATGACTGGTTAGATTGGGTTGGATAAAACCTAAAACAGAATGGTGTACCCAGGCCACAACGATTTAAAGAAAAAAGGTTCTTTTAACATTAGGGTATGATGGGGCATGGTTTCAACCCAATAGTACATTGGGTTACGTTAGGTATAGCTATATGACCTTGAATGACTAAATGGATGACCTTAAAACCATTTTGGTTTCATTTGAATGACATCGAGAACTATAAACATAGTAACATTTCCTTCCTTACAGATGATGTGAAAAAAGACACATTTGGTGCAAATTCTCCCAATCATCTTTCAGCACAAGACATAAGGAAACATCAACAACATCATCATCAACAACTAAAGGCGACGCCATTTACAACCTTGAACTCAAAATGTCGCACCAACAACCCATTCCTTCCCCCCTCTAGCACAACACCCCTTAGCCCCCCTCCTTCCCCCCGTCATACACAGACAGCCCCACCGGGTCAATATGTCAACGCCGTGCACTGCGGCCCAGCACAAGCCCCCCCCCCCCCCCTTCTATGACGTCACCAACACAGCCTCGTCCAACAAAACCAAAAACAGAGTGAACAATAAGAACAAGAAAATTAAAAAAAACTCCCCACAGTCCATATGGTTTGCTGTGATGATTAATGTTTCCGACTGGTATCGACCCATAATGGCAAAAGGGGCAAAAAAGTGGGCAAGAGAAACCACAAGCACGCCAGGTAAGAGAGACTGACAAGGTCACGGTACTTTTCAGCAGAGCTGCCTTGTTTTTCTCCATCACGCTTCCCGATCAGTTTCCCTGTACCATCCGGAGTTCTAGAGCTCCCCCTTATTCTGGTCTACGGGTTGTACTTTCTTTCTTTCTTTTTTTTCTGTTTGATTGCCATTGGTAACTTGGCCAGGTAACCTGGGCCAACTTTGACGTGACGTGAGTGATTCAGTACTGGCAGGCACGTGATGTGAGCGCTCTGATGGTGTATTAATAGTTTGCTTGGAAAGGTATTACAACACGACATCAAAACTCGCACACACGAAAGAAGAAGGGTTGGAAGAAGAAGACTTTGACGTTTCAAAAGAAAAAAATTCATTCTCCAAAATTAATAACAAAATATGATTTGAGGCTTCGCATGGTGACAATTAGTATGTGGATCGGTTTGCGGAAACACCATGTAAGAATTGTTCGTACTTTCGCATTTCTATTTCGTTCGCACTTCTCGTAAGGTCTCAACGCTTCGACTAGCCTGCTCTAGAGGGTCTCCTGATGAGGACTAGAGCAGGCTAGTCGAAACGTTGAGACCTTACGAGAAGTGCGAACGAAATAGAAGTGGGAAAGTACGAACGATTCTTACTTGGTGTTTCCGCAAACCGATCCACATAATAACAAATAATGTATAAAGAAAAGAGCAGAATAAACCAAAACGAAGTCGAGTAAATAGGAAAATATACAAATTACGAAAGCTTCCATTGGATCAATCATGATATGACTATGGACATCAAGGATACGAAATGCGTAACACGCTGCTGAGATGCGAATTCGATTATATAGCCATGACATCGAAGGATATTGATTACGTAAGGACCGTTGAGGGCGTGTCTTCAACTAGACTGACACGCAGAGACCTGCTGCATCCATCTGACACATTACACTAGTTGTAAATGACTGGATTCTAAAGATATTCAAAACGTTTCTCAGGAAATGATAAAGAAAGAGTTCTTGGCGAAACTGAATGATCGATCTTCTCCAGACACAGCACATTTGTTGTACCTCTCCAAACCCCGGAAGCTTTGGCTTGTAAGAGCCATCCCGCTGGGAGGTAGAGAGCGTCGCGTTCGGTGGCAGAAGTCACCAATACCGGGGTGAAAGTGCCAAGTTGCGAACTTCAGTCAGCGGGCAAAACGCCTCGTGATGGCACCTTATAGGGCCCAGCTCTCTGCCACCAACTAATAGAAGGCAGCAACTCAACTTGCTGGATTGAAAACCTACAATTAAAACTTACAATCCACACACCATCTTCCCTTAAAACATTATCAAGATTCAAAATCCCCTCCCAGTCCAAAAACGCCAATCGTAAGGCTGTCATTTTGTTTAAGTAAACTTATTCACTCATAACTAAGGACGTTTATCCGTTATAGTCTTAAGTCCACGTAGATATCTAGCATCGGTTAGGGACATTTTGTTCCAACAGTTCATGTCCTCTCTTAAGGCAAGCACAGGGAAGTCTTGAACATTACCTGGAAAGAGTGTTTTGTCATGAGAATCAGGATGACTATGCCAAGGACGTAGAGGGCGTCACCTTGAGAGAACAGGGCACCGACAGCAAATGTCCATCATCTGTTTTAACAAGAACAAAACCTGACCAAACGAACTTGCATACACTTTGAATAACCCCGAAACTCTGTTTTACCTCTCACTTAGAAGGCAGATCTCTTCTGATAGGGAAAAGGAGTACAGGGGAAAGGAGGGTGGTTCAATTAACATCTCGTGACATCCCCAGTTCCACACTTCTGACGTCCAGTCAGTCGTTCAGGGTCTAAGAAGGCTGTTGTCGACCTCTCAGGGAGCTGTGACAGCAGCTTCCCGGATACTGGCTTGTCAGCGCCGTGCTCACGCGCTCTCCTTCCCCCTAGCCCTGCGCGCGCCCGGCCGGCGGTTAAAACAAGAAGCAAGAGAAAATTGGCGGGAAAATTGATGGGAATGGACAGGGAGGAGATGTGGATATCGTCTGCCGCACTATGATGACCTTTTCACGGCCTGCCCTGCTGTCCTCCATCCAGTTTACACTCCTACGTGTGTAGATCTTCCTGTCATATCAGTCACGCACTAACTAGCACCAATGATATCATGACCTACTTCTTGTTTAATAGATTCAAGTTGCTTTCCCAATAAGTTGTAATTGTACAAGACTCCGTTCACGTGTTACAAGTTCATGAATATGCATATATGTATATGTACTTAATTAATATGCACGTAAGTTGATAACATTTGTATATTGCAATGGATTATACTGTATATTAAACATTTCCTAACTTCTTTGACCACAATTGGTCTGTTTGTTCGCCAAGTTTGAAATATTGTCCAGTTGAAATGGGTTTAAGTTCAGAAAATAGCTGACCAATCAGCCACATAGTCAGCACATTGGTTACCCACACTTGCAAGCGTGAAGGCTTCAAATTCGAAGTACAACAATTTAACAGGAGTACCAAAAGGTATAATTATTTGTGAATTTCGTCACCTTTAAGATGGTTTTTATAATTGTCTTCGTGCCAAACCGCAATGAATCTTCCCAGTTTGCCGGGAATCAGTGATTACGTGCCAAGGCGCGGCTGGCCTGGACTGGGCAGGCTAGGGGGAACAGTTCGGTACGACCACCTGGTGCACCCCGTCAAGATTTTTGGGCGTTTACCCGGGGCGAATATCGAACCAAAAATAAACTTGATATCACCTCGACTATACCAAGAAGGAACCGTTGTTGTTTGTCGTCTTGCCCGGGCATGCAGAATAATTTTTGGGAGACACCCAGGTTGGCTCATGCCCAAGTTAACAAACCTCTTGTGCACGGCTGTGAGTGGTCATAAATTGCGGTGAAGGGACCATCTCTGTTCTTAGGAAACTTTTACTACCGAGTCTTTGCCTGAGAAAAACTCATACGACACGTGTTTTAGCGCTCATAGAGAAAATTGACAAGGAGTCGATTTCACTAAACTCATCGTAACTTACTATCAATCGTAGGACTTATGATGCATTGCTGCTGCCCTACGTAGGATACGATGGGTTATCCTTCGTAATTCGAGTTACGATCGATCGTAGGGCTTCGTGAAATCGATCCTAGGGACAAGATCGCTATAATAATGAGCAAATCTTGTGCGTCCGTGTAAAGCATTGTAACAGGCGATTGGGAACGAGGTTGGAGGTCCTCAATCTCAGAAACTCTGGAAAAATTATTGCAACTTGACAGAGCAATTCAATAGAAAATATTTCTTATTAATGGGACCAGTTGTACGTTATTTTATACTCGATGCATTTGGTCAATGGCTTTCAATTCAGAATACATTACCAGTATTGCTACGCCATTTATGAATTAAACTTCTAGAGGGCATACATGAAATCTTTTCACCAAGTTCACAACGTGTTGAATTTGTAACATATTTTTCAAAAAAGGCGCATTCTAAAAAACGCCGACAACATTTTAAGTGTGTGGAAATTTAAGATTTTAAGAAAAATGACAATAACTCTTAAAACTGTTAGATAAAAACTTAAAATATAAAAATACAACCACACAAAGCAACGGTAATATCAAATAGTACGGAAGCCCATTGATGTCAACTTAAAACAATATAAGAAAATTGTCATGAAAACCATGTTGCTGAAACGACGTTGGTGGTGGCAATATGCTTCCGTAATGATATGAACGAACCATACGGAAATGTAAATGACTCTGTCTTCTGTTGCATTTGCTAATTTTAACACTGGCTTAATCATACTATATGGGTTAGGTAATCAGCATTACACTTGAATCCTCCCCGTGGCTATCCGTCATTGCGTCAAGGGTTAGTGTATGTCGGTGTCTGCAACCGGGCAAAGCCCGACCCCACGACCCGCCCAACGCTGACGAATTTACGGGGTTAGCTCACCGGATGAGACACGCTTAAAGGTGCCCGGACCTCCTGGGGAACTTGGAAGAATGGTTTCCCATGAAAAACTAGAAAATTACCCACCGTAACGCCGCCTTAAAAACGAACAAAAACGGTGTTTTCGTTCTTCTTTTGAAGGTGTAGGTCCAAAACATGGTGGCCATAATTATTGTAGTGGGTTATACCTAGTTCGAAGCCTTTGGTTAGTTGGTACCGGCGCTTAGATGAAAATTAAAAGAAAATACACAGTGATGAAATAAAACAACCGGCTACATACGAATATTGGTGATCACTTGGTGGTTATCATGAATAAAGAAAGTGCAATACAGTGTTTTTTATGTAAGTGTAGACCTTATATCCACAGTGCATGCATCCTTCATTGAAATTTGAAGCAGTGCAATCCAACCGAGGCTTAAATTCAAAGTAGTCTGGTACCCGTTTTCTTTTTGGATTTGGTGTTATCTTTTCAAACGGGTATACAAGGAAGGTGACAATATAGATGCGTCGTGAATAAGGCGTATATACTTCATTAGGAATCATATATGAGGTTAACAGGGAAACTTCATGGTCTTAAAACAAGAAAAGGGAAAATAAGAACAAATACATTTAGAGAACAGAAGAAAATGGTCGCAGCCCTGATAACACTTTAAAGGATGTTTCATACTTAACCCCCCTCAATCTGTATTTGCAGGCCTGGGCTCAGCCCTGTAAGCCGCGATCTCTAGCCCCTAATCACGGACTCTATACACCCCTCAATCCGCGCAAAATACAAACGGAAACTACATGTCAACTTCGATCAGGACCCGCCAGCTATCGGCTGAGACGCCGAGCCAAGTGGCCAGGCCGCCGAGGGGGGTAGGACAGGGCACCCCCGTAAGGTCTAGGGGAACGAATCGTTCGAGTGGAGAGGAGAGCCATGTTGGAGGTGGAGGGGGGCAAGGGGGGTCTCTTAGAAAAATCTAGGTTAGACAGTGAGCAACAGGAGGGGGGTAGTGTGGTTTCCTCTAAACGCATCTTGGGGTGGATTGTCTAGGATAGGAAGAAGGGCTCGGGATAATGATTGGAGGCGGTAATCCCAGCCAAAGTTGCTGAGACTGTCGAGAAGTGGAGGGGAGGGCAGGCCCAGGCAGGGTAGCTAGGCCAGGGGAGAAGGGGGGTAAGTAAGAGGAGAAGGGTGGGAATTGCTGGGAAGTCTTTCAACAACTTGTAGGCCCGACTAGCAAGCAGACATTTAAAGCTAGATGATGTGTCAGCAAAGATTTGAAGACGGTAGGTCTAATAACCAATTAAAAATCTTTTTTTTTTTACACCATGCACAATCTAACCTCGAACCAAAGCGATTCAAGACGAACGATCTATACCATAAATAATCTACTGTACAGCCCTTTTCACCACAAAGCACCAAATCAATAAGCGGTTTTATCTGAATTATTTTATTACCGTACAATACAAGTGTAAAATCATTCAAGCACTCGACCGCCCAAGTTTTAGCATCTGGAAGGATAAACGACTCTGATCTCCACGGCCTTGTACTTGTTATTAACCACAGACCGGTAAAGCTATCCAAAAACAGCCCCTTTTTGGTTGTATTTAAGTCCAAAGAACTCCATTCAAAGCTATGGTTATTATACCGACAATAACATCTGATCGTTTTCATCGTTCTTGTCGCACTTAATGTCTTCTGCGCATGCTCACAATTCAAAGAGCATATCTGCTGCCACCACGCGGCCAACTTAAATTCTCCAAATGCATTTTGGACTCATATCTAAGGAGAACATCCGAGGAACTTAGCTCTCATGATATTCTCCATCACTCACCAACAGTGGTGGCTTCAGAAGATACTCATTATGAGTTTATGAGAAATCATGACGTCATTGGATGTTTGCATCTAGGGGGCGCTGTAATTGCGTCATTCTGAGAGGCTGCATCCGAATCTGTTTTCTAGAGCTAGGTCTAGGTCTTCGCTCCATTGGAAATACGCTGAGACACCAAGACAATAGACCTAGCCGTAGCTCTAGAAGCCAGTTTTGAACACGGCCTCAGCCACTTCACGTCCACCCACCCTACTTGACATGGATGGGCGTGGTAGGATTAGAGAAATTTCCTCACAGCCGTAGACATTGCATCATAAATGTATACAACAGGAATTGTTGTAATCAGTTATCTGACAAAGTCAGGATTACTGTCAAACCTAACCTCAACATATATACAGGACTTGCCGAAGTACTTTTAATGGCACGGGTCGGCACAACAGAGTAATGGATGGTCACGCCCACCAGAGCTGAGCACAGCAGGACCGAACTGAGCAGAGCACAGCAGGGCACAGCAAAGCACATTACAACACATTACAGCACAGCACAGCACAGCACAGCACAGCACAGCACAGCACATCACAGCACAGCACAGCACACTGACACAGCACAGCACAGCACAGCACAGCACATCACAGCACAGCACACTGACACAGCACAGCACAGCACAGCACAGCACAGCACAGCACAGCACAGCACAGCACAGCATGGCACAGCATGGTACAGCATGGCACAGCACAGCACAGCACACTGACACAGCAGAGCACAGCACAGCACGGCACAGCACAGCACAGCGCAGCGCAGCATAGCATAGCAAAGCAAAGTAAAGCAAAGCAAAGCAGGGCACAGCACAGCACGGCACGGCACAGCACAACACAGCACAGCACAGCACAGCACAGCACAGCACAACACAACACACCGCATTGCACACAACAGCACACAAGACAGAATTACAGTTGTATTAACAATTGGGCGAATAGCACGCCATATTCCACCATTATTTCATTCAGTTGCTACAAATCCATCCACAACAGAAGCACCAAGCTTCATCCCATACATCCCGCGTAAGCCCTTTCAAAATCTAAGAGATTTCAAGAAAGCCAAACAGTACCGGTGCCCGAATTTCCTTCTAAATCACCTTCTACCTCTACTCACCCCAACGAGAAAGTACCCCCAACAGGTTGAGTTGAGGGGGGAACCTTTAATCAAAACTCGGCATCGAGCTTGATCATCCCTCCCATACCTTAAACTGACAGTGATCACTGTCGGTTGCAAACCGAGGATTATTAGTTAAGAGTGCGATAACCTGCGAGGAAACCCGGCCGCTTAAATCGTCCGCGATGCCCCCCTCGGCCTCTCATGATGTGAAACTTGTGCCTGTTGATAATTACTGACACCCACGGTTGCCCTTGGGCTTATGCAGATACACCAACATCTTCCTTCCATGTGGGAGTACATGAAGTGGATCAGTCGTATAAAAACACACACGAGTGAAACGCGAAGCTTTTAAGCTTAATCCTTAATGGATTTAGAATGATGCGATCAAGAAAAGCTACTTGAGTGGACGAGATGTAAGAATAAAACGGGTTTTGAACTCAGTTTATATGGGAAAACTGGGATTTCCTCAATATGGGTAAAGAAATTTGCAGAGAAATACTTGTGAATACTCAAAATGGGTTCTAGAACAATACACGATTCATTACAATGGTAAGTCCGTGGCACAGTACGGCAAAGCACACGTCACGGCACAGCACAGCACAGCACAGCACAGCACGGCACGGCACGGCACGGCACGGCACAGAACGGTACTGCACGGCACGGCACGGCACAGCACAGCACGGCACAGCACAGCACAACACAACACAACACAACACAACACAACACAACACGGCACAACACAACACAACACAACACAACACAACACAACACAACACAACACAACACAACACAACACAACACAACACAACACAACACAACACAACACAACACAACACAACACAACACAACACGGCACAACACAACACGGCACAACACAACACAACACAACACAACACAACACAACACAACACAACACAACACAACACAACACAACACAACACAACACAACACAACACAACACAACACAACACAACACAACACGGCACAATGAAGACCACGTACCAATACACGTAGAACACGATTATGCATTGTACAGCTTCAGCGGTTTTCATTTCTCTTCATCTCATAAAAAAAACTCACTTTGGAAGGATCGTTAAGACTTAATTAGACAAGACCGCGCATTCATGTCGAAAAATAAACCAGGATTCCGTCTTAAATTCCATTAAAATCACCCCTAAACATTTGGCTGACATTCGCCCCTGCCCGCAAGATGGATAAACCAGCTCCCTTATAAAGCTTCCGTTCTCTACCCAAACCCAAATCCAAATTGTCCCCCGGTTCATCTCATCGAGAACGGAGGCAGATGTATCGGTGGAACTATCGGATCAAAAAGAGATAAAGACGGCTCAACGTGCGGTCATAATGCAAGCCATCTCAATAAATGCAGCTTTATATTGCTACGATGGCTGCGAGGAGACATTGCGACTTGCATGAATTTGGTTTGTGTTAATGTCGGTTGGGTCGTTAAAACAGGCTGGCAATTAAAAGAAATTTTCTCGAATTTTGAATGTATTTTGAGGCGTCTTACTGCAGTGGATTTGGTCGTCTGTATTATTCATTCCCAATCAGTATAGAATTGCTCAATAATTAACTTCTGTTTTATGTGTGTTGGGGTTGTGTTTTTTTTCTACGTGATGTTCTATGCTTCGCTGTGCAGTGTCTAGACGTATTACAGTATACATTCTATAGGCCGTTTCACACGACGCTAACAAAAACTCTCAACCATTGAGAAATTCTCTCATGGTTGCGAAATCTTACAAAAGTGTCATTGTGTGAAAGGACACCAATACTTGAGAGTGACCGACGTCCCTAGTGAATCCTTGAGAGATTTTGACCGAGGTCCACTGATCCATGAGAGAATTTCTCAATGGTTGAGAGTTTTTTTTGGCGTCGTGTGAAAAGGCTTTTAAAAATCTCTTAAGGATTCACTAGGGACGTCGGTCACTCTCAGGCATTGGTGTCCTTTCACACGATGACACTTTTGTAAGATTTAGCAAACATGAGAGAATTTCTCAAAAATGCTACACGATTTGTCTAATTCGTCCACAATTGAAAGTGTGCACACCCATATAAGAAATGACGAATAACGTCAAACCACGGAAGATTGTTCTCCTTAAACTCGCGATTCTTCTTCAGTGTGTCACATCTTGGCTTCCGTACACTTAATTTCAGCCGTCAAAAAAAAGGGGGTCTCTATTTCAATACTTGGCGCGTTTGTAATGTAACCGGCTCCCTCCCCTTAATATGAGGAGAACCTCTATACAGTGCGATGTGGGGAATATCTGGTATGATCATTGGGAGCGGGATTGGAGACTCTTAGCCAGGGGCTTTTCAACCCAGCTGCCCTGCTGCTGAAAACTCGCGTCCGTCTTCGCCCTTCCAATGTCTTATTTATCCGCGCGGTCGTGTCTTAATATTCCACCATCCCCCCCTTGTTTTTTGTTTTCTCTGCGCCGCCATAGCCGCAGTAACTGTTTGCTATTACTTAAAGCAGCTGTGTTGGACCAATCAGAAGTGAAGTTCATTTTCCTTTTTTCGATGTTTAGATTTTTTCTCTCTCTGTCTCGTATTTTCTGTTCATTCGTATTTCAACGCGAGTACTTGGTTTCAGCGGAAATAGAAAGGGGGAGGGGGTGGTTTACCGCCGTGGAACTAGCCGGGGAACACGGGGGAAGCCACGGAAAGGAAAACAGTGTCAAAGGGCGCGGCGGGGAAAGTACACGGGTCAGTTTGTCCAAACGACGGCGGGGCGAGTCGTGTTGTTCCACGGGTTCTATCTCGGGATGGGAAAGTTCTTGTTTTTCTTTTTCTGTCGTCGAGCGAACGACGTTCTCTAGACGCCCGACTGAAATTCGGAAGTGAAAACACTATCGGCACAACTGCTGATGGCGGTTGTGTTGATGGTATACGACCGATTTTTTTTTTGGGGGGGGGGATTGAGTTTTTTTTTTTTTCAGTCTGGGGATGTCATAAGCAGCGTGTGTGGCAAGGTCAACTAAGAAGCATGAACAAAAAATGTGCCCTTGGCTTTTCTTGGCCTAGAGTTAAAAAAATTAAGCAAGAATGGAGACAGAACTTCCGGTAAACAAGTTTGGGAAGCAGTGAAATCAGAAAACAGCCTTATCCATAATCATTGGAAGATAAGGATTCTCACTATCAAACGTCGTACATAATCTGTATTATCATTATGACAAATCACAATGACAATTGGTAAACAGCATTTGACTGAAGGTCAGCCGCGGCTTGTGGGAGTTCTACGTGCCTGTATGTTGAACACGTAGACCGTGGCTCCAACATTAATACGAACACATGTGATTTAGCGTGCACAATTTCTAGATTCATAATTTAGAAAAAATTGTGGTTTCCCCCATAACAAATTGCATCTTTCGTCTTTGTTTTATTCTTCAGTTGTGAATGAAATGGATTGGTCGGAAATTGGCAAATGGTTTCAAGTTATTGCCAAATTCAGGGACGGTTTTGTGATGGTGTAAGGTAGACAATGACGAAAACAGCCTCACTATTAAAATAGCAAAGTAATCATTTGTATATCTTTTCATAAGAGATTTCATAGAAATAGGGTTAAAGCCTTTAACGTTTATAGAATTATGGATATTATACGTGACCTGAAGACAGAAATTGACATCATCTTCGCGAGGAAATAAAAAATGTGTAACATGTACACAAGATGATCACAAGATTCGAAGAGTCACTGTGTAAGAGAATACTCTTATATAGAAGATTTTTCTTTGCTCTTGAAATCTAGTCAAATTTGGAGATGACTACAAAAACGGAAGCCGAGGGTACTAAGGGGAGGCCTCGGCCGGTACCATCTCGGAGTTGTCTGAAGTTCGTGAGAATGTTGTTTGGGTCCGTGCTCTTAGTAAGAACGACCTTCAACAGCGGAAGAGTACCCGATGTTGGTTTTTACATCAAATTTTAACTCCATCCATGATCACTGCCGTGATATAGTTATTGGAGTATTTTTTTCTGGTAAACAAATTCAAAAGAATTTTTTTTTCCTTAAATGGACAAATTATTGAGCGATGATCCTCCGATGATTATTGTTAGGGAAGAATAGGCAATTATGAAAAATCGTTCGAAGACAGAATTGAAAAAAACAACAACAATAATCATTGGAAACCTTCATATGCCTAAGGCAAACTTGATTTTTTTTCCTTACCTAATTAATTGGATTTTGATGGAACATTTAACGAATGGTAAAACATGTATGGCAAATTTGTCAGTATCGGGATAAATGCTTATTAAGAATATTTCACATTTGTATTTACAGATCGTTAAAATTAATGAACAAAATTGTCTACGGTGGCCCTGAAACGACAGCTCTGATCGGTTAAAGTCATGAACGTGATTGGACATATTCAGAAACTTCTCTTGTGTTTGTCGGATTGTTTTGTTAAAAAACAAAACAAATCAAAGCTTTAATTTAGAAATAATTCTTTAACTTTTCCTGCCGTCTCGTTTCGTAATTAGGCCGATTCCATCGCGATGCGTTTTGGACTGAGTGTAAGAGGTGACGGCTGTTTCATGAACAGACAAGGTGTTTTGGGTGTCATCAACAGCTTTACCGCGATCTAGCCGAGAGGCCCAGCCCGTCTCCTCGGAGGATTAGACGGCCGAGTTGAAGCGACGACTTAATGAAAAATCTCGTCATTTCCGTGTTTGTCCTATTCACCTCTCCTTCTACCTTGAGCGCCCCGCGGTGGTAATCGGCGGTGGGTTTTATTTTACCTTCCAAGACACGAAAAAGAGAGGTTGGGCATTGTAGTACATCACAAACATGAATGGGAACTCTCTATACTACTTGGTGAATGAGAGCATACTTGCATGCAACACCACGGAGCCCCGACGCAGCGGGGATTTGCAGAGGCCGGCCCGGTCCTTTGCACGGATTTCACGGTAGGGCTGAGGTGACGACAGGTCCGGCGTGAACCCCCGTCCATTTCACCTTGAACTTCTCGGTAGGGCCGTGGAAAATACGGATTTGGAGGCGGATAAAGGACGATAAGTGAGCGGACTTATGATACCCCGTCTGACGGGGTGGAGGTCTGGTCACAATTTGCCAGCTTTGTAGCTTGTCCTTGACTGAAAATGAAATGCAAGCACACGGATATAGTTGATTATTCCTGTTTGTTTGGCAATGTTTCCTTTGCCTATTTAATTTCTTTTCTCAGTTTTTTTTTCAAGTCAAGAATTGTGGTGTAATTATCAAGAAGCCGTTGCAGAGATTAATCCTGCCGTGTTGATTTTAAGCTGATCGGAACTTTGAAATTACGCAGAAAGCGGTGCCTAAACGGCTCCGATGGGCTATAATTATAGGCAAGATCGAGTAGGCAATACAAGTAGAATGTATTGAAGGCAACGAAGAAATATTTCAGTTTTAAACAAAATCTTTCGAAACCGCCTGGCAGGGGTATACTATTCTTTCAAACTCTGAACGAAACAAATCACTACCTGTCCAAAAAATGGCCCTTAAAAGACCCACGTAACATCTAAGATTTAAATTTTAAGGCGCTGGGGGCACAAAAGAATATTTCTTAGACGATTTTGTGCAAAGACTGCACTAATATACAGTCTTCATGATTGTCACAACCATAGTCGTCCTTTTTCCTTTAGAAATAAGTTACATGTATTTGAATTCGTCACAGCAGACATAAAAAGTTATTATGAAGATGGCTTAGTAAAAAAAAAAGAAATAAATATTTACTAATGTCTGCATATTTTTTTTGTTTTTGTTACCTCTATTGTTGATATTCATCTATTAATGATGGTATTTTATCCAAGAACTGAAGGAAAGTCTGACTTGTAATTGGAGGGACAATCGATATTGAGCATGGAATATTGGGAAAAGGTAATAAAGTCCAAGGATATAGAACGCACCGTGTATGAGGCAGAAGGTTATACCGTGCGTTTGGACCTTGACACCGTATAGGGTATTGGGAGGAGCGAGGTACATTGGTTACGGGGAGGTGACCGCTTGATTCTCCCACGGAATTCAAGCTAGGCTATTGAGCCAGAACTAAGCCCAATTGGAATATTGGGATGTTACCAGAAGTCTTTACCATGTCCAACATAACAAAATGTTCAAAAGTTTCGTTCGCACTTCTCGTAAGGTCTCAACGTTTCGACTAGCCTACTCTAGTCATCTTCAGGAGTCAGGCTAGTCGATACGTTAAGACCCAACTAGAAGTGCGAACGAAATAGTACGAAAGTACGAAAGATCCTTACATGGTGTTTCCGCAAACCGATCCACATACCAATTTATTGTCACCATGCAAAGCCTCAAATCTTTCTTAAAATTTATACCGTTCCGTTGTCGGTTTCATTGTCTTGCTAGAGCCCTCGAAGTTGACTCAAGTATTAAAAGACATTAAAGGATAGTACTCCAAGTGTTAAATCCCAATGATCTCTTTTAGCTCATTTAATTCTAAATGTGGAATATTACTATTGTTTTAAAAGTCGAATTCCACAATGCGTCTTTTTGTTTGTCAAAGTTTCCACACAATCCCACTCCAAACAGGTCAAGTTATTTTGTCGAATTATTGCTATCGGGTTCACATTTATCACCGGCTGTTTTAGAAAAAAATGGCAAAAATAAGTATTGCATCTAAGGACCGACCGGTACGAATCTGTAAAGTTTCCCGTTCTAGTAATCCGCATGGGGATGCGGTTCTGTTCTCCCCTCTTGAACCCGTTTTTGTAACTCGACTATAAAGGAAGACACTGGCTACTCAATCATCTACAATATTATTCATATGGAAATAGTGCTAGAACGCCGCGGTTCCTTAGCCTGCATGTATACCCCCTTGCAACAGACTCCATTTCTTGTCCTACTCCGTACAGAGCGAAAATCGACACCCATTCCTTGCCGTCGGTTTGCGACTCACCCCCCGGCGTTTTGCATACCGTGCCCCGGTACCGCTGAAGCGGAGCGCCCGCTGACCAAATCAAAATGTCTGACTTTCTGCCGTATTATAAACCGAAACTACATAACAATGACCGGAATGAAAATTGATGAAAACAAGAAGAAAACAAGTTCAGTTCGGTATTTTTTGGGGTCTGATGGGTAAAACAGATCCAATCGCAATTGAAAAGAAAGTAAGAAATGTTAGGAAGGAATTTTTAAACGAAAATGGACCTTAACTACTTTAACCCGAGACCGATTCCTTTGTATACATTTATTTTAAAGTTTTCGAAATTAACATGTTTCTTTTCTGTTCTTGCGAATTTTGTGATGGAAAATAAAATAATGTTGACCATAATTATTTCTAATGCGAATGCCGATTTGTTTTGCGAACTTTTCTTTTAAAACCAAATCAATTTTATTCATCATTAATTCACGATCGATTCGCTTCGTTTTTGGGCTTGATAAGAGTTCTAAATCATCAGTTCATATCACCGGTCCACAAAAGTCCATTTCCCTGCCAGGAAATAGAAGCACAATCTGATGAAGTAGTGTTTGTATTTGCGAGGCTTTGGGGCAAGAAATTGGACAAGCAGACATGCTTGACATAAATTGGATATCTCTTGCACACACCTTTCAAATCTTTCTAAAACAGTCTAAGAAATCATGTTTTGTCTACATTTTGTCTTTAAAACCTTAAAGGTAGTATCATACTTTGGTAAGAAACCAAAACAGAAATGTTAACTTACAGGGTATGAAGATGGTGCTGGTAGAAACCTACCGTTAAAACTGTTGCGCCTGAAATAGTGTATTTATCCAGAAATTAGTAAAACAATGACCGAAAATCTTTTTGATCTTTTAAAAGATCAAAAATAAAAGAGAAAACACTTAAGAAATACTGTGGCCGTTTTTCACGATTTTCTCAAAAAGTGGGCACCGTATGGGACTGAAAATTACAGATGACTGTTACTGTATCTGTCTTGATATTTTTGCCCATGAATTTGTATTTCTTTGACAAAAACTTAAGTATGATACTACCTTTAAACAATAACCATTAATTTATCATATGGATCAATAATTTAATTTACCGGCTAGAATTCGGGACAAATGGTTAAGGCTGATCATTTGTGAAGTTAGGAGATCGAGCTCAGGTTTCCTTATAGCGGTTTGTATTGTCAAAGAAGACTCAAATACTCCCCTATATACTTATAAATGTCCAGCATCAAATAGAAATGCATTTGAACTTCTTGTAATATTCAGAAAGACAAAAAGCCCACGCCCTGCATGGTTCAATGGTGAGTTATTAAGCTGGTATGAGACCACCTGCAGACATGGATTAAGATGCTTATGTTGGCCTCCTCAACAAAAAAGTAATAAGTGTGGAGGATTTCTTTTTTTAATAGAGCGATGACCAGTCCTGGTGTTTGACGACCGGTCGTCCTAACTGGTCCTGACGCGGATTTCCCATCGTGGAGGACGTATCCTTCTTGGTCACCGGTCTGACTCATGCAGAGGAATCCATCTTTCCGGCCGTGGGACGGTGGAGAAATCTGCCGGCTCCCGGCCAGCCCCTTCGCCCGTTCTCCTGCGACAATGAACGGCCAAGAGATGCCGCGGATCCCGCTGCTTCACCTTCGTCCGTTGTCTTGTTGCCGTGTGATATAATTAATGGGGATTGATGATATAAGACTATAGGGCTTTGGTTGAGGGGAAGGGAAGGAGATAAATGGGCGTGTGAAGGACAGGAAGGAGTTCAATTGGATAGAACAGAAGAAGGTAGAGAGTATTATTGTATGGATGACAACTTGGTAGAAAAACTATGACAGTGACAACTATCATAAAGTAGAGATGGATCGAACAGAATAACAGAGCATTTATAATGCGCACAGTATCTTCAAAGTTCCATTCAAAGGCCCAGATTATTATCCCCTGGTCATTGGGCTACATTAACATTCCCGAAACCATCTTAACTCCCTAAGGAGTATACAGCCCCGGCTGCTATAAACGCACAAAGGCTAAGCAAGCACAAAGCCATCTCTACCCTCACAGGTATACCCCTTTACCCCTGGGTGAAGAGGAGCAATATGCGACAAAGCATCTTGCCCAAGGATGAAGCACCACTAACCCATGGCTGGACTCGAACCCACAATCTATAGATTGACCACAAGATCTTGAGTCCAACACGCCACATCACTAGGCCACGCCACCCCACAGAAGAAGGTAGATGACATCATTTAAGGATGAAAACATGGTAGAATAAGTATGTCAGAATTTACTATAAATACTAGGGCAACAAACAGCAGTAGCAGTAGCAGCAAGCAACAACAACCGTATCATTAAAAACAGCAAAGATAACAAGAAAGGCCACAAATACCACAGGAGCATCAACAGCAACATCAGACTGCTAAAAACATCATCAACAACAACATCAACAACATCAACAACATCATCAACAACATTAAGAAGTTGAAAACCTGAGCCTGTTGCATCTCGCAGATGGTTATAGGCCTCGACAGCCCCATTTAGAGCAGCACGTTTCTCGCAGGTGCATCGGAATTACAGCGAGTGCATAAGGTCACAGCCAAGCGAAACCTCAACGTTACCATAAATACCTGGGCTCGTTAAGTCTGCGTCCTCTTTGCAGGTACCCTCGGCACCTGACCAACGCCCCTTCACCAAGTTGAACTAACCCTCTCTCTCTCTACCCCTTCTCTGCCTCTCTCTCTCTCACCGGGTTCAGCTTGTTCACCTGTCAGCACCTTGCTATGAGGAAATCCAGCTAAGACGCGCTACGTCTGACAGGACCGCGTCATCGTGGGGCGTGGGGAGGCGGGCTGGGGGCTGGAGAGGGGTCCAAGTGACCCCCCTCCTACTCCTCCACCTGAAAATAACAACAAGTCTCGTTCTGAAACTCACGGAGAGGTACATATCTTCTCCCCATAAATAAGCTTCAAAAACTCTGGCGCTTTTTACCCATCTCGGCCGAATGGTGCACAAACCTTAACCTGATGGCAACAGTTCTCAAGGCAACCGTTTTGTAAAAACAAACAAAAAAAACAAACCACAAATTGGCGCGGCATGTGCCCTAAAGAGAGTCTCATCCTTACGCGAGAGGTCCAAACAAATATTTTCCAAATAGTCACCGTTGGTGGCGCTGTTGGGTATTATTTATTCACTCCGTTGGGAATTTGGTTTGACAACACAGAAATGCAACAGATATTTACAACAGGCGTCTTCTTTTTTGGACACACTTTTCATGAAAGTTCCTGTTTTCCATTATGTGAAAATATTCCTAACGTCTTTTCTTTAGGATTTTTGATTTCTTGTACAACAGACCTTACTGACAAAACATTCAAGTAACCAACCGACCGACCGAGTAATCATGACCAACAGTCTGAGCAGCTACCCACCCAACTATTACCGATTCAACCAACTAAAATGGCCAACCGGCCAACCGACCCGAACCGGCCAACCGGCCAACCGACCAACCGACCAACCGTTCTACTACCCACCGGTCAAAAAGCCGAACAGCCAAACAGCCTAACAGCCGACTAACTGACCGACCAGCTAGCCTATAAAATTAACCAGTCAATCAGTGGCCAACCAGCAAACAAGCCAACAAGCTAACAGCCAACCAGCTAACCAACCGACCAAACAGCCAGCCAGCCAACCAACGTACCAGCCAGCCAACCAGACAACAACCCAACAGCCAAGCATCCAACAAGCCAATCAACCAGCCACCCACCCAACCTACCAGCCAGCCAACCAGCCAACCAGCCAGCCAACCAGCCAACCCTATAAAAGATACTTCAAACATTCATCCACGAGGAAAAAAAGAAAAGAAAAGATAGAGCTTCCATCTCAATCAGCCAAAAACGGAAACATACAATCACAGCCCTCATCTCCGGCACGTCGCTGAGTGATCAAACATTTTCTCAGAAAATCCCACCTGCCGCGAGCATTAACTTATATATCTTACACAAATTACGGCCACATTTCCACCGTTAACCATTCGCACACTATAAACAATCTTGACTTTTGTCAGCTTTTTTTGCCGGCCGGCCGTTTTATCATCTACCCCCTCCCTCCTTTCACTCCATCTTCCTACGAGTGCCGTTTACCGCACGCTATTAGCTAATTACATCCCCGGACAAGCTGGCAATGGTCACTTCTGCACACCGCCAAAAGAAATCAAAGTTCTCGGACGTGGCGATGGACGTTTGCCCCGGGAAATCGGTCATAATGACCCACAATCTCCGGCACTCACTGACCCAGCAAAAAAAAAACTCCACGAGTTCCCGGACAAGAAGGTGAAAGGGTCAAAGTATAATATTTTTGGTTTTTCTTCGAGTCTTCAACTCAACTGACCAAACTCGCACGGGATCGTCTGCATGCAAGATGACAGCAAAGACAACGGTAGATAGGGTGTGAATAAGATCTGTCTCGAATCTCTCGTCTTTACCCCTTAGATATTCTTTGTTTTATATTTTTATATTTTTTGGCCTGATGGCCGAGCGGGCTCGCCCCGATCACCAACGGACCACACTCCTCGACAACACCGGGGCCAAAACAACGCCGACACGGTCCAGGGGCCGGCCCTGGCTCTCACAGGAAAATTGCGTCTGACACGGATCAGCGCGTTTGTCATCAAAAGTCTAAAAACAATTTTATTTTAGTCCAGACTGAAGCACAAAGTCAATAACCAGCTTCCGCTTCTTTAGAAATGATTTTATTAGATGAAGAATCAAAATTGGTCGTTGTGTAAGAGTGAATTGTCTAAAAATGCAAGTAATAAACTGCTGCAAACTGCTCGTCTACCAAAATATCGACCAGAAATCATCATCAAATTCTTGGATTTAGGAGCTGGTCCTGAGGTTTCTACCCTATAAGGATCTTTCTCAAAGATCAATATTTTAATGATAATGACCGATAATTTTTCAAAGACTTGTTCACAAATTTTGCCCCGACTTAAAACTCCTTCCCTATAATATAAATCCTTTTCCAATCAACTTTATCTAGACGACGCTTGTGCGTCCGGAGGAACGAAGGTGTCCAATTTTGGACACTAACATTCTTACCAAAAATCAATGCAAGTGTTTAAGGCATTGGGATGACAATAAATTATCTCCCATTTATGATTGGTGTTTCCCTAAACACGTTTGTCTCCCAAAGGATACATTACAACAAAACAACAAATACAGTAATTGATACACCGATAGATACCATAAAGAATAGTTTTTGATCAGAAATATTAGAGGTAGCATCATACTTTGGTAGAATACCGAAACGGAAATCTTCACGGATTTACCTGTAACTTACAGGGTATAAAGATGGTACTGGTGGAAACATGCCGTTAAACTTGTTCTGCCTGAAATGCTGTATTTATCCAGAAAAGAGTAAAACCAGTAATCAAAATCATTTTTGATCTTTTAAAGATTAAGAATAAAAGGGAAAAGACTTGTGGCCGTTTTCACTGTTTTCTCAAAAAGTAAGCAACGTATAGGACTGATATCTTCACAGATGACTGTGACTGTATCTTCCTTGCTATTTTTGCCCATGAATCTGTATTTCTTTGACAAAAACTAAAGTATGATATTACCTTTAAGAACGGTGCATATCATTATGCCTTGAGGGGTAGTGGTGGAAAATGTGGCTATTGGTAGTTTTTTGTCCCTTCCGTGTCCATCACTGGAGCAATTTAAACGCGATTTCATATTACATGGAATTTCATATCAAGACTAAAATTAACTCCAAAGCGATAGACGGTTTGAAGCACAATCGGGAGAAAAAAAAATCTTTTTTTTTTTACTCGGTATACCCTCTGACAAAGAATCAAGGAAAAGAAGAAAAAGAAGAAAATTATAAGAAGAAAAAACCCGACATATTCAAGGCATCATTCCCAAATGTACCTATGCTAAAAAGTTAAAAGGATACGAATACAAGAAAGAAGACGTGAGGGGTGCACGTATACAATTTATACCATTTCTTGGACTATCACGAATTTGACCCAGCCGTTTCGATCACAGTACGCCAACATTCTGCACTTTCATATCAAAATGTTGGTCAAAATGTGCCGCTCGCTTGCAAATGTTTGTTGAACTTTAATAGAAATAGAATAATAATGTGATTATGCTGGCATCTTAGTTTTAATTTGTGATTGGTCCAATTAGTGATGATGGACTTTTTTCTTGTAAGGAGGGGGGGGGGCTCACCTTTTAGCTTACCGTGTCTGTTATTGATTGAGTGCTAAGCAGATTTCTTGGAATGTGGTCGGTTTTGGTCTACACGACAGCTTAAATCAAACTAGAACATTAATCCAAATGAATCTCATCATTGACAAATGGGTCATGCCCTCTTTACGTCCAAGAGGACCATAATAGCCCCCTTCTATTTAGGCAAAAGCCCCCTCCCCCCCCCTTCCCACAGTCCCCCTCCCTCCCCCTCACGTATGGCAATTTAATTAGCCGGGCTCCCTCCCCCAACTCTTGTCCCACCGTCAATTGCTCTAATCCGGGGGGCGGAAAATACGGACATGTCACTTACACCCCCTATCGATTTACACACGAAAGGGTCCCTTATCGGCCTAAGCGGCCTCCCTCCGGAGAACAAAGTGCAATTTTGATTACCTTTTTGGCGGTCACGTACGACTGGGCCTTGATTACTTTGCGACATCGATCCTTGGGCGTGAACTCTGACCTCTGGCTCTACTTTCTACAAAATGGGGTCACCCGTTTAAGACTGCGCGGCTGGGGGAGGAGAGGCTAGCCACTGATTGATACTCGGTTCTGCCGAAGGACCGCTTGCTTATCTTTCATCTATTTTCATTTTTTTTTGTTCTTCATAAACGAAAATGTCACTCGTTCACATGGCAAAAGGCACGACGAGCCCTGACATCCGATACCATTGTGATGTTTACGTAAACAGCGCCCTCTCGTGAGATTGCTTTAAACGGTTCTGGTGTACCGTCAGGGGGATGCGATCTTGTTTTTCTGTTGGCAAGGAACTCTATCTGTCACCAAACTGGCATATGCGACTTGAATATATTGGGCAGAGGCTGGGTAAACGGTCCCTACTGTAAGATAAACATGACACAAACTACCATGGCGCTGTTACAATAATACTAAGTATAGAGACGCTATGCATATAATGAACGAACACCATATCTTTATACAGTAAACTCTGATTTTGAAAGTGATATTGTCAAAGCTAGTTCTTGTACTGTAGTTATAAATGAACTAGACGTCTATTTTGGGTTTGAGATACCAAATGCGAAGAGTTCCCTAAGAATGAGAACTTTCGCAATACCAATGTTGATAGTCAGTGCGCAGTGGTGTGCGCAATGAACATACAAGGAAGTAAATGTCAAAGGTTACATCGCACCAAAAAATTGGGGAAGATAATCATGAGAAAGACTTCAGGCTTTGCATGGTGACAATTGGTATGTGGATCGGTTTGCAGAAACACCATGTAAGAATCGTTCGTACTTTCGCACTTCTTATTTCGTTCGCACCTCTCGTAAGGTCTCAACGTTTCAACTAGCCTGCTCTAGTAATCATCAGGAGACCAATCCAATTAGTTATCACTAATTCATAAAGGTACCAATAGCATTGACCCTACCTAGGAGTTTCTGTCTAAGTTTAGCGGTGTATCAAGCGCCATCCTTGGTATCAAGTCCGAAATAAACATCGTATAAACACATAATGGTTGAATTTACAAAATAGGTAAATTGGAAACAAATTAAAAAACATCCAAGCAAGAGAACGGTCTATTTTATGCTCGTGATTTGACATTATATGGACATGGTATGTATGTGAACATCATATATATTGTCAAAAGTACGCCCTCATTAGTTCAAAGATAAAAAAAAAAAAGATAAAAAAAACATTTAACCCAGATATTGGTCATTTCAATTGGTCACTTGATTGCTCATTTTGAACTGAAAATGTCCAAACCTATAGGCAAGGACTGCTAATTACACAGGCATCAATTGATATTCGGACCAAACGGTTGAGGGAAACTTTTCATGGATGTGGACTTTTTGATCGAGAATTCGGTTTTGAAAATGAGCGGGAACTGAAGTCCAATTCCTCTCTATATTTGGAAAGCCTAGTTAAAAGACTTGTACATACATGTTGGTGTTCACAGATTTACGTATAACAGGATATAAAGCCGGTAATGGCCGAAACATACTGTGAACATGTGTTTGCCTGAATTGCTGTACGTATTTATCTAGAAAAGAGTAAAATTAAACACCAGAACTTGTTTTGATGGCAAGATAAAAAGAAAAGACAGTTATTCCCACACAATTTGGCGTAACAATAAATTGTTACAGTTTTTCGTCGTTTATTGCTGTTTCCAATGATTAATTGAGCTAAACGTGTCACAGGTTTGTTTTGATTGCATGACAAATCAAATTATGAGCCTACAGTTGCGCTGTCACCTTTACCAATGTTGTACATGCCCTTTAATGAAATAGTGTGCTAAATGTAAGTACCCCAGCCTTGACCAAAACACGCTAACCACTATTAGTACCCGTGTTCCTCTACATGATCGTGTAAACATTGTGTTTTGTCATTATGGAGTAGCTGTCGTGTTTAACATCTCTAAAAATGAGATCAATTTTGACAGACCTCTTCACCTTCTTCTTCTTTTATTCCATTTTTTTCTCCTTCTGGAGAAAATAGTACAAGCCCACCTCGAGACAAACCAAGGCCGTCGTTTGCACAATTTAAAGTGCAGGTAATGCCGCCTAAATCTCGCAATGACAGACACAGTGAGCAGAGCCAAATGCAAGGGGGCCCCGTGTTCTAGATTGTGCTGCATGCACGTCGCGTTGGCTTCACGGTCTTCAGACCGGCTATAACTGAGATATGATGTTGGATAGGGAGGCCTATACCACCCTTTTCCTCTGCACAACAAAACAACGTAGATTGAATCTACATCGAAGTCAGCAATCCCTGGGAATTAGGTCTAAAGGATAGTCGATTAAGACTCTTTCTAGTTTATACGTCCTGTTCTCGTATAGTCTGTGGTGAATATAATAAGGGTTATGGTCGGTGGATACTGGGAACTAGACGAATCAGGGTCGAGGATGAGTTTTTTTTTTGGTCTCTCCTTGTTTCTGGAGATGCTTGCAACTAGGTCGGACATGGTGAAAAGTCATCACCCAACGAGCTCGGCTGTCAGCACCGTGTCCTTCTGCCATCAATCAGGGGGCGAGGAGGCAGGCCGGCTACGGCTCGGCTCAGCCGGTGCGGCACGGTGGCCATCCGGGGCTCGCCGCGTTCATGTTTCTGCTCTTTTTCTCATCTTCTTCGGTTCCCTTACTTGTTTTTTTTTGTTTTACTTCAAAAGCAAATCCTCCTTGCAAGACGTTGTGCCACTTAAAGGCATTTTCCAAGAAGGGATGAAGCCTAAATTGCCACTTAGAGGAATAGAAGGGTTTCACTCAAAACAAATGTACGAATATTTGATAACTTGGAAATGTATATAGGCCTACAAATGTACGAATATTTGATAACTTAGAAATGTATAGGCCTACAAAGCACACACAATGTTAAATCTTATAAACTTTTCTAAATCTAAAAATAGAAGAGGAGAGATTTAGTTTGGAAAGGCAAGTTTTAAGTTGTTGACATTAAAATATAGGTCTGCCTTGATATAGGCCTAAAGGAGTTGTCTTTTGAAATGTGTTAGTTAATATTTTTGCATTTATCTATTTTTTGCATTTATTTATAATTATTAAAGTGAATTATATAAAATACAGAGTGAAACAGGTTTTTTGAGTGAAAAACCGAATTATGCACGAACAATCCAATAAAAACCCTAGGAAAAACTCCTTTTCTTCATTATATTTGTTTGTTAAAACTACCTATTTCTGTCAGATATTGTTTCACGAGACACTGAAATTATACAAAAGGGAACGTTATCTCAAAGGCGTCGTCTATACTATATTGAAATGATTGTAAAAGAAAAAGAACTTGTTCACAGAGTCTGAGAAGTAACTTAAGGAGTTTAAGCGCCAAAATGTTGGGTACTGAATCAGTTTGATTTCACAAAAACACATCATCTTCAGTCCAACTCTTGTCTAAATATCAACTGGTTAAAAGGACGGTCAGTAATGGCATATACTGGCCAATTATTGGTGGTCACTCAAAAAACAAACTTTCTCGGTCAACAACAAACGAAGAAAGTCGAAATATTATGTTCTGTCCTTAGTTTATCCAGCGTTTCACAGAGTGCAGCTCAGCAAAATTGATCTTTGCTTTAATTCGGAGCATCAATGAAAGTTCAATTTCGGAATCATTTTCATTTGCGGGGTTAAATAAAAAGTGCCGAAAACAGTGCGTTTGGGAGAGATTCCCACAGGGTTGTTCCAAATATTAACAGACCATTTTCTGAATGTTCTCCAAAACAATGAAATCGAAACTTTGTTTAAAGGCATTCTCTATGAATGCCGTTCAAAACGGCCGGTAGAAATAAGTCCCTTAAAGGTAGTATCATACTTTGGTAGCATACCGAAACAGAAATCTTCACAGATTTACCTATAACTTACAGGGTATAAAGATGGTGATGGTAAAAACATACCGTTAAAATTGTTCTGCCTGAAATGTTGTATTTACCTAGAAAAGAGTAAAGCCAGTGACCAACATTATTTTTGATTTTTTAAAGATCAAAAATAAAAGAGAAAATACTTAAGAAATACTGTGGCCGTTTTTTCATTGTTTTCTCAAAAAGTGGGCACCGTGTGGGACTGAAATGTTCACAGATGGCTGTTACTGTATCTGTCTTGATATTTGTGCCCATGAATCTGCATTTATTTGACAAAAACCAAAGTATGATATTACCTTTAAGGATAGATAGACATTATTCTAAGGGAAACACCGCAATGCCATCCTAACCACATAATAAGGATATAGTTCCATTATACAGGGTGATGTTTTACCAATCCTAGGATTGTTGCGTCTTATCCGTTGAGTAAAACACAATTTGAAAACTATTTTCTTTCCTGAAACAATCCTAGTCTAGTCCTAAGGATTTATTTGGCTGCCGACCGGGCACCTTTAAACGGCCTAGATTCCTCAGGCAATACTACGTCGCCCCGGACTGGCTCAGGCAACATGGGAAAACCAATCAGTGGGAACCCAACAAGTTCACGACGGAGAGGGGTCACGGTACTTTGTTCAACTTCTCACTCAAGAAGAAATAGGAAGAATGAAGGAGGAGGGAAAAAAAATCACATGTCTGAAACACTCAGCGACTGGTCGTTTAAGAGCAAGCAATCAAGTTGAAATGGGGGGCTGGGGTTGTTTTTGTGATATGTCTGTATTATCATGTGTGGCTGGCTGGTACAGGGTTGGCATCAAGATGAATCTTCGTTGACCGGGGATTGGAGTTGCGAGGAGGGAGGGAGGGAGGTTGGTGGAGGGGGTGGAGGAAGGTGACGTAAGCCTATCCGTTGCTCGGCTCGTCTTTTACATATTGCATATCTTAACCTAAATCGGCACGATCCGCCTTAATACCCTTCGAGTCCTCATTAAAAAGGCAAAGGCCTAGACTTGCACTCCAGCCTGAGACGCGGATCCAGCGCACTGGCTCTTCAGAGCCAAGGCTCTGCTCTGCTCTGTTCTGGTCGGGGTATATGCGATTGCCAGGGTATCGGTTGTCCGTTGGCATCCGAGCCGAAGTCCATCGGACTACTCTGGAATATTTTCGCTAAGCCACTTCCCAATTAACCCTTAAGCCTCTAAATGTTAATGGGGCAGGCATACGGGGTTCAAGACGCTGACTATATCAGGCTTCCCACGGGGGCATCTTAAGTGACATTGGTCTGTTTGTCTAAATCTGTCCATCTGCTTGTCTCTCTTTTTAAGTACTTTATAATCTTTTAACATCTTCGACACACCTAGACCATTAACAGGGGTGAGCACAATTTTCTACAGCAATATAGGTTACAAATGTATTGGAGAACGGTATCATGTTTGTTAAGAATTACAATTCATATTAATCGGCCTTTCTTTTGCAAAGTCACAGCCAGAGTTTTTTGGCCAAAACAAGATGGCTGAAACTTTAGGGGTGTAGACATCAATGCAAAGCAAAAACCAAATAAGAAATAGTTTATCCAGAATGTTTCATACAAAACAATTTCATTTTTAAACTAGTGTTGAAGTTGTATAGCTAGACAGTTTGCAAAAAACTGTCAACAAGATTCAATGTTTTGTGACATTTGGCCGTCCATGACAACCAGTGCTATTTGGTTGGGACTAAAGGAAAGAGAATTTATACACAATATCACAAAAACCAAACGAATCACTGATTAATAACACATTAATGTAAGTCAATGTTATTCAACAAATATTCCTACCAAAAATTACTCAAAAAAGGAAATTGCACTTTTTTAAAGCGAGAGGTAATTTTATGCATTTGGGACACATGATTTACATCTAACAGGCTAGAGGAATACAGAAAGTGGGCATATTATTTCTGAGAGGGTACATGGGGTGCATCAATCTTTAAAGGAGGCACTGGAGCTAATGAAATGAAAAAATAGTCGTCACAATCCAAATTTCACGCGAGGAGGGGTTTCCGAGATGGTGGTGCATGGACACAGACATCCGACGGGGGCATGTGCTCTCTTGGCCCCGGTGAACATTCATGGTGTTTGGGGTCTATTTCCTTTTCCACGGGGACAATATTTTGCCATTTTAAAGGGAGCATATAGGATTTGCAAAGATGTGCGTTTTGGCTGAATTTGGTACTTAATCAGAAGTGGAGGTCTTTCATGTACTTTTTACGCTTTGTTCATCTGGATAGCAGAAATACGACCGACATAATCTTGCCCCCTCCAAATCCTTCACGGTTACATCACACTTTCAAAATGCTACTAAATCGTTCGGACGAACGATCTTTTTAAAAGACACTAAATCTTGATTTCCTTGAAAAACCCAGCATCTGATGAACCAAGATTTCCCATGGTGACTGTATGCACTGTTTACGAACTGTTGAGTCCATTTTCTGTCTCAAACTCAATAATTTGTTTTTGGAGGTCTTGTAAATCTTGCATGCTGCCTTTAAAGATGGGAGATTAATGGGAGAAGTGTCACAACTTGCCTACCAGCCGAAGTCACGTCCAAATGACATTATTGAACAAAACTCCTTTACTTGGTCTAAAGTTTACTTTCCTTAGAAGTTTCAAAGGGGAAAACGCTCATGTACAACCAGGGTATATAAAACAGAATGCCCTTGCGAAGTGAGAACGTGAATAAGTGTGAAGCGTCACCGGTAGTTTCTGGGACCTTATAGCGAGTACGTGCGACTGCCAACGGGTCGTTGGGGCCCGAGGCCCGCCGGCCGGTATACCGGGGGACACGGGGGGAGCTGGATGGAGGGGGGCACCCGGCGACCAAGAATAAATTGTTTCAATAACCCGCGCCGTGCATGACTGGAATCGATGAAAAACGTGGGCCAAGTCGAAACAGATACAAGGGCCTAGCGATGGACGTCTGCATTCGTTTTTACCACGCAAGCGGTTTTGAGTCGGTAAATAGGTATTTCCCTTTCTTCAAAATAGGCCCAGCTTTAGCGTGAACTTTTCCACTATAGGCGAAAGAACTTTTGGTAAGCAGTTTGGCACATTTATAACCATGGTGCTGAAAAACTGCTGATTTCTCACTGGGTATTTTATGACGTCATATCTCGCTTCCCATCGCTGTTTACATGGATCTATGAACCGATCTTTGGGGTTTAACAAAACTAAAGACATTCGTATTATATTACTTTTCTTGTATCAAATTCACAGGCTTCAAAACTAACATTATGTTGACGACTTAAGGAAAAACATCATTACAAAAAATTATTCTGACAAATTTTGAAACCACTTTGGGTGACCATAAATTCAAAAAATGTTAACGAGTGCCCTGCTACCATTTATGAGTGAAACGTAATTTCAAGATACGTAACAATGTTAATATTCCGATCCGTCATTTCAATATTTATACCAGCTCTAAATTCCTATTGTAGGTTATAAACGTCTTGTATACCGATAAAAATCGTGGTACACCGCGGGCTAAACTCCCTGAATCGTTTGCAGCTTTTCCAGGTATTTTCAACCCCATGGAATTGCATGAATAAAAAAGGTCGATCAAGGGGAAATAGTCAGAATCTCAACGCCAAAATATAGACGCCCCGACCTCCAAAGAACTAGACCACAGGTATATAGAGTGACTTTAATTACGTAGAGCCAATTTCCCTACCTGTCTATTTGGGGCTGTCAGCACCGGCGGAAGAAGACGACAAAAAAAAAGTAGGTCACTCAGATCTCTGAGAAAAAAAAGGGGGCACGCGAGATGCGTTGATGAAGGAAATGTGTGATATTAATAGGACATTTTGGGCGATGATCGTCTTAAACTGGGGGACCTTCTATAAGGCGCAGGCAAGCATCTTCTATCTATAAGGGGAGTGGACTTCAATATTCCTGTTGCAAGAAACGCATTGTCATCGGTGACAGAACATCACGGCAATGTTTGGAACTGATAAACCTTATACATGCATGGTGGCTATACGTAAATGCTCTGGTTTATTGAGGTTGAATCTTGTTGTTGTTGTTGTTGTTGTTGTTTCTGCTGCTTGGGTATTGATGTTGTTGCTGTTATAGTTGCTGATGCTACTGTTGTTGCTGTTGTTACTGCTGCTGTTGTTGTTTTTGTTGTGCTGCTGCTGTTTTTGTTTGTTGATGTTTGTTGTTGTTACTGCTACTGTTGTTGTTTGTTGTTGTTGCTGCTGATGCTGTTGTTTGTTGTTGTTGTTGTTGCTGCTGATGGGGTTTTTTGGATACTGCTGCCGTTGTTATTATTTTGTTGTCTTTTGTTGTTGCTTTTAGTGTTAAATTGTCTTTCCACAACACTGGTAAACATTGCTAAACACAACTAAATCACAGACTGACTTCAAACGTATTTGAAATAAAGACTGTCATGGTTGGCACGCACCCCTTTAACTATTTAAATATAAAAATGTTGTACGGTTTGTATGTAGAAAATGTTACTTGTATGTTGTTCCCTGTATAATGGATCAGACAAAGCATGAATGTTATCAATCAAGCCTCTGGCAAGGCCGCTTTGGGCCTTCTAGGAATTAATTGCTTATACCCTCATAAATATTGAATTCATACAATTGGGTGCGATTTAAATGGCCAAGTCAATCAATACAATAATCCTCAATATGATTACGAGGATATACAAACCTATATACGCTCACTATATAAATGTATATACAGCGACAAAACAATAAAAAATAAATAGACCTTAATTACCGGAAAAAAGTACATTTAAGCAAAAGAGAGGGTTGAAATTGTTTCAGTGTCAGAATTTGCAATTTCACAGTGTGTGGTTTTTTATTGATCAGTCTGTAGATCTGTTTTACAACAGATCTATGTGAAACCTGCTGTCTATAAAAAAGTTATCCAAATTGGAGTTGTGGCTTGAAAAGATAGTTTGAAAAGGTGAACCCAAAGTGCAAGACCATTATTCTTTATGACATATAAGCCTATATCTGTGTCGTATTAACGAGCAGCAATACTATACTAGAGCTTGATCTATGTAATTCATGGTTTCAACAAGAAAGTCAGCCTTCGTTATCAAAAGAAAAAAAGTGGCTGATTTTTCTTGCGTTGTATCCAATGAAATTAGTAACGTCACTGTTAGTATGGTAGTGTTGTATGTGTGGTTTGTTCTCAAGATGGTATGTAGTACATGTATCTGGTTTGAACAAGGCATTAAGGACGAGGGGAGATGCCGTTACAATTACACCGTATCCGGTGTCCACAATAATTTCAGCATCGCCGTACTGGGACTATGTCCCAAATCTCTGGCTGCGGCTGCAAATTACACACGCTCCTATGCCAGCCACTAGCCAATGACTGCAGCCGTTCCCATAGACTTGTGCTTGTGTGTTATTTGCGGTTGAAGCCTCAGAGTTTGAACACGGCTTAACTACGACAAAGCCAGACTTTCATTTCACAAAATAAATACATTTAGTTTGGACATTGTCTGGTTCTAAACATTATTTTTTGTTCTCTGTTGTTAAATTCGTTACCTCTATTGGTACAACTCGTTCACCGCTTGTATCAGAAATAGGTTCTTGTCACTGTGTTCAAACGAAAGTAGGACCTAATTTTTTGTATAAATGCCAGTGCATGTGAAGCAGTATACGAATTCCCGAGCATTTATCATGTTAAAAGTCATTAGTTTCAATCTAAAATACATCAAAAAATTTTTAAACAATAACCGAGGATGGGACCTTAGGGAGACTTTCCCATAGGGTCGTGCATAAACTTGAATTACCTATTTCTAAACATCCTCCAAACCAATGAACTTGAAATTGACATATGTTCAAATTGAGAGCATTCTCTGTCTTCTATTAAAATATGGACGGTAAACAAGTCTCTTAAAGGTAGCTGGTACCTTAGGGAGACATCGAAAAGTCTCCCTAAGTCCCGATGTCTCCCTAATGTCCACTTTTAGACGCTAACGTGTCTCCATAATACCCGTTTGTGATTATATTATTAATTGTTATTTCGAAATGCCACGAGATGTGTGCACGCCGAAATGATTACATTTTGGAATCGTTTTCATCCAAGGTTTGCCTGTAATAGTTAGCGAGCAGACGATTTTATTTGGGCGGGAAAAGTCAACCAGAATAAAACAAAATAATTTACAAGTTTATTTACATTATTTAATATATTTATATGACTCAATATTGATTCTCATTAGTTTCAGAGGCATTAAGATGGTTCTTATTTGAACACCATAGAGTGGTGGCGTCTAAATTGAAGGACGCTATGTCTATCATGCGGCGACGTCAGGGATGCAGACCCAATATGGCTGCCGAAATTATCCCGTGCCCGACCACAAACTATCAACCATCAGTACTTTACACGGTGAAGACAGCGAGCCATACCACAACGCACAATCCAAATTGCACACGCACAATCAAATTGACTCAAAATCACACTAATATCAACACGAACAAGATTCATTTTTTTATTCATAGATTTTGTAGATCTTTTTTATTATAATTATTCACATTGTACATTCTTCTCGTTTCTTTTAATTTACGTTTTACGACTTAAAAACTGAAGTTGAGGTTGTGAAAGTAAAATGATCTATATACCAACGTGCAAGTACTAAGTTCCACAAAACATTTCTTATTTAACACCGGATCCGCAATAGTCAGAGGCCCCATATATGCATTGATTGTACATGTATTTTATCGAGCACAATCTTCGTAAACTGGTCTGTCACATGACCAAATAGATTGACAGTTATAATGCTAGGCATGAAAAACGCTGACACGCAGCACTTACGGTGCTGTTTCGCACCGAGAGAGTTCTTTCCAGTCTAATTTCTGGAAACCAGGAGCAAATTTTATAGAGCTTCTTCAGCACAAAAGTTGCTCAAACATGAAAAGTCTTCCTTGATCAAACAGGATTACCAACCAAATGTTCATGTGATGTTCACTGCTTTTTGACTTATATCCGGTCATTGTTTGCTGAGCATAACATTTACAAGGAGTTTTGGTTGGCATACTGGTTTTATCTACCAAGGTTTTTGGTGCATAAGCAAATTTTGGTGCTTAAGCAGCTCTATGAAATTGGCCCAAGCTCTTCAGTGAGGGGGGCTCAGTGCATACTCGGTTTACAGGAGAAAGATGCTTAGTGCATGGAGCTGAAATGTGAATTGAAATTTCTTCTCTCGGAGGCAAAAAATAGCTTGTGAGTTTGAGGAAAATAACCACCAAGTATAGCGACAATGTCCGCTTTCCTTTGTTCTCAAAACAAGCGAGTGGAGCGACCATCTGACAAAACAGACGACCAGAAAAGTTAAGTGTAGAAGTTGATTGCAACGCAATGTCTGATTAGGGTGTGTGCAACCACATGACAGAACAAACAAACGGGTATAGAAACACAAACAGAAGATGGTGGCAATACCAAGTCCAACTGAGAATAACACCTGGCAGAACAGACAAACAAGCATAGATATTGAAGAAAAAAAAGTACAATTACAGGGCCACGAACCTAAAAAGATGAAGGTACAGACATTTACGACCCCCTTTACTGAAAATGGTGTCATTAAAATGTAGGGAAAACAGTCGCAAGATAATGAGTTTTTTTTAAAGAAGGACACCATGACCAGAGTGGAAATTGTTTAGAATACAATAAAAGCATTATATACCAGTGAATTGGCGAACAAGTTATTTCGGACACCTGCTGGCTCAACTATGAAATGGCGGGTTTTACACAGTCCTATAATGAAAATATCACCACTAAGAGAACAAAACAAGGTAAACTTGCTGGTAGCCAAAGTGAAATAGGACTTAAAAACAAATCCCTCATTAAAAATGAAATAAAGACCAAATGAAAATGACAATGGCAATGTAGAAAGAGCAATTATTGTTTTTGTTTTTAAATACATTTTAGCAGGGGTGGGTACCCGTACTTTAAGTTGACCACTTAGAAACATCCCAAGCGGTTTAGAGTGATCTGTTTTTTGCCGCCTGATCGGAGTTGGAAGAAGCTAGGGGTATGGGTTACACTCCCCCTCGCATGGCAATGAGGATTTATCTCCGAAGCTAAAGGTAGACTGATGCACAGACGGACAAACACACTGCAATTCCCATCTTAACGGTTTGTTTTTCCCCGAACGAAATCGAGAAGAAGTATTCAACCAAAAACTAAAACATAAAATAACCACAAGGGAAACTGACTGAATTTAGAGTCATTGAAAAGTGTTCACAGAAAAATTGACTGGAGCGGGATTCGAACCGTCCTGAACACCGTACAGACGCTCTTGCAACTAAGCCATCCAGCCATACAATGGTGGTGACCCCAAATAGTCAATTATCTTTGTTCTTTTGGCAGTCAGAAGCCATGAAACCACGCACACACCGCCATACCCTAAGGATCATTTCACCGATACGCGCAGCAATGCTGCAACCTGGGAACGGTACATGGGGATCACTCAAAGAGGAAAATCTAAAAATCTTAAACATATGGAAAGAGATAGGGTAGGCCTATTGGTAATATTGTGTGTGAACGGGCGATGAAAATCATATCACATGTAGCCTGTGGAAAGCCGAAAAAGAGACAGGTCCCAATCATCTGTCCACAGAACAAAACATTTGATGGATAAATATAAAGAGACATCTTAGTTTTTGCTTATCTGTACCACAAAAATGAGAAGAACCTTAATTCGCTCCAAAAGTTTTCAGAAACTTTTATCAGTGTGGTGTATACTGAGCTTAAACAAAAACTTTAAGAGACATATAGTAAGGTGCAATAGAAAACACAATTGTGCAGTTTATATATCGTTCAGATAAAGATGATATCATTTTCATCAAATTCAAGTTAAGACTCTTTTTTTCCCCTTGCTTTGGAGTTGAGTTATAGACGGGTAAAAGCAATGTGTACTCGACAGGCTCAAAACGGGCAAAAAACGCGTATACGGGCTTCGGAGGTGGAAACCGCAGTACAGTGCGGCCTCAAAACTAATACGGACAATCCTAGCCGGTTAACGGTTAGCATCTTCTCGGATTTGTGAGCGAAACAGAGACCTCAACGCTGACAGGAATATCCAAAACCCACCAAGATATGTTAGCTTCGGCATAAAACACAGAACCATAAACAAAATTATAGTAAAATACGAAATAACATTCATGCCAATTGAACAACAAACGACATCATTTCCACAGGGTATGCCGTGACTGAGACCATACGAAAATTGCACACAAAACCTATGCCGAGTCCTTTATGTTCTATACTCATTTTTAACATTTTACACCAGTATTTTTTGTTGCACCCCCTCCAATACAGCATGGAATCCTTGTCACTGGACACGCCCATCGAGTTATCTGTGACGTAGACATATTCACTTTATAGCAACCTTTTCATGGGTCTCATAATTCTAAGGAAGACGGTTGCTGTGGATAAATCCGCATAGCTGGACCCGGTGCGTGAAACCACATGATATACTTCACGTAGCCTATAAGTTACAATGGAACATGCCTATAAGCTATTTGCATCTTTGATGCTATACCGTGTTAAATGGTATTGGAGGACATTTGTCCATCTTTTAAAAACATTTTCCAAGTTTCATGAAACCTGCACGAGGTTCAAGTCAATCTTAATAACCACATGTGAGGTTTGCATGTGATATCATTCAAACAGATTACAGGAATTATGTTTCTCTGGGAAAACACAACCAATGTTAGGCTTATGCAAATTTCTACCAATTTGAACCTTCATCACGAATTTTTAAATTGAGGCAATGCATAAAATTACTTCATCGTAATCTTTCTATGCATTACTATTGGACGCTTGGGATGTTTAAATACAAGCAGCGTTTCGCTTTAAATCGTACGGGCTGGGAGGAGCGGTATATTTTGAATTATTGGAAACTGTGGCCTCTTCAGAACGCGGAACTCCGAAGTGCAGTAGTTGGAGTGAGTGAGGGTGCCAAATTCGTTCGTCGCATCGCCGCAGATCATAGGATTTGTACCACTCCGGGATAAGCGATTAGGAGTGATCCGTGCACAGCGCTACCCGGAACGTGTACCTTCTGGAACGTGTACCACCCGGAACGTGTACCAACCGGATCGTGTACCACCCGGAACGTGTACCACCCGGATCGTGTACAACCCGGAACGTGCACCACCCGGAACGTGCACCACCCTGAACAGATCCGGACGCACGCTGAAGGCATACGACTTGAATTATGTTTCAAATCAACAGTTTAACTGAATTGCATGATGGCACACCATCTAAATCCAGTCTTTCACGTATAATATGCAACAAAAACATTCGTAGAAAAAAAAAAACATATTTAAAATCACAATCATTAATTTCTTAATAATTTAACCTCTTTTTTTGTTTGGGTCTCTCTTAACAGCAACCCTATACTATATACAAAACGCTAAGACGAGTTTGCCTCATAATTAAACTCGCGGAATAATAATAATAAAAAAAGACAATTTATACCCTGTGACGAATTTTTGTTATGGTTTCTTTCCAATATATAGAAACTCCGATATCTACTTTACTTACAAAAAAACCTACATTAATCTATGGCATAATGGACCTTTGGTGCGTATAGTACAATCACAGTTGCAAAACCAAAAAAAAACGAAAAAATCCTTTATCATAAACTTTATACACATTTATTATATATAATCTTTAAATATGTAGGCCTATATGTAATTGTGTGCTTTATGTTATTGATTGCAGTTTTTTTCAGTGAAGATTTCAATTGTAGTCGTTGTCTTGTGTGATAGAGATTATTCACTCCGAACATTACTGCCCTTTTAGCGAGGTTATACACGCACTGGCTACGTATTGAATTGAGCACGAATAATTCTACTTCAAGTGTGGAATTGGCATAAAATCAGGACAAAGAAAAACAAATAAGTGGTTGATAAAGTCATTAACATTAACAAATAAAGCATCCCCCAAAAAGGTTTGCTTTACTTAGCGAATATTACATGTAGAGGCAGGCTATAAAGCTATGGCCAATATTTAAGTTACAACGTCCACATTTTCAGTTTCTTGTCCGAAACGACAACATGATTCTTCAGGTTTTAACCCCAAAAAAGACTTTTTTTAAGTCTGCCTTGCAATAGAAAAACAATGAACAAAATGTTAGGAAACAAAATCAATCACAATAAAATGAAATTTTAAACAGTTCAAAATGCCAATAAATACCCAATCCCGAAACGAAAAGAAATGATGAAAAACATTTAAACACCAACATCGAATTGTACAGTCTTGTGACACAATAATGGGCTTATGTTTGTTCAAGTTTAGAACTTTCGTAAAATTGATAAACTTTTTAAGTATTATTTCTTTAAAGACTTCTGCAGGCAAGTAATTCTTCAAGATAATTATGCTCTCAGTAAGATGTACAATGTGGTTAAGGAGCGTTCTCCTGGCGGTATATCAATTTAGACCGTAGCTTGCTGGGTTCAAATTGCAAAGATTTGCAATTTATGAAATTTATACAGCAGAAAAGATCGCAACTGGTTGTTACAATGCTCGAAAGCGCCTCAAATCACTACCATCTTAGAGTTTCCTTGATT
This sequence comes from Astropecten irregularis, assembly GCA_963971285.1. Classification (NCBI taxonomy): domain Eukaryota; kingdom Metazoa; phylum Echinodermata; class Asteroidea; order Paxillosida; family Astropectinidae; genus Astropecten; species Astropecten irregularis. Next base: position 3,355,888 of record OZ020263.1, on the reverse strand, counting down.
TGCAATGTGATGACGTTTTTACCAATTGTGGTGAGTG